>OX336388.2:249409088-249974998 GCA_946902985.2 Meconema thalassinum | reverse complement strand
GAGGTGGCTGTAATGGTCTATAACCCGGGACCAAGGTGGTGGTGGTGACGTGTCCAGCAAGTGTGGTGGAGGACCATGGTGGTACAGGAGCCATACCGAGGTGGCTGTGGGGGTCTATAACCCGGGACCAAGGCTGTAGTGGTGACGTGTCCAGCAAGTGTGGTGGTACAGGAGCCATACCGAGGTGGCTGTAGGAATCTATAACCCGGGACCAAGGCTGTAGCGGTGACGTGTCCGGCAAGTGTGTTGGAGGACACTGGTGGTACAGGAGCCATATCGAGGTGGCTGTGGGGGTCTATAACCCGGGACCAAGGCTGTAGTGGTGACTTGTCCAGCAAGTGTGGTGGTACAGGAGCCATACCGAGGTGGCTGTGGGGGTCTATAACCCGGGACCAAGGTGGTACCTAGTTTACGGCCTCGCTGAGAGGTATTGTGGTTGTTGAGACCTAGTCCATGAAGTGGCGCAAACTGAAGGGCAGAGGATCTGGAAAGTACCTGTGTTGTGCCTGTGCAGACCCGTCTGCGAGCAGGCAACGTGCAGGTCTGCATAGGGAAGAGTCCGGGAGACCGCCACAGAGCAGTAGCTGGCTCCGGTGAAAACTTACAGAGCTGGTTAAACGCAACTACTTGCCGCTGTGTCACATAATGATTGACCACTAGAGCCACAGAACCCCGCTGGGATATTCTCTCAGGGTAGCGGGGCGACGTACTAAGTGATGTGATATACACTTATTTATTAATAACTAAACTAGATACACAACACGATGACAGTTCAAATGCAAATACCCTCTTTATTATCACAAACATATAATAATAAACATTATTCTCCACTTACAAATTCCTTTTTTCTGGTTGTTCTCTTGCAATCGAAACTATTAATACTTGTTTGTGAACATGTAAGCAAGCTTCCATTACCTGCATCTCTTGTACAGTGTCCACAACAACATTGATGAAGAAAGGGCCCCTCACAATATTTAATATCCTTCTGCTCCTTTCTTTTCTTCTTACGTTTTCTTAAACGTCTCTTGCTACACCAGCATACCTCAAGACATAAAATCTATTTATCCGAAACATAACATTGCCCTACCTCAGAACATAACATAATCTTGAATAAAACATGACATCACCATAGTAACAAAGCCACCTGTCACCCACTGCTGGACCACCACAAAACACTAGACTCTCTGTGGTGCTCCTTCAATAGGTGGCCATGGTAGGTAACCTCATTTACCCACAACACACACCATGGCGCTAATACATACTTACAGAAACCCAAGGGTGGGTTAAGTAACCAAAGGTTTCGGTTACAGTCTACTTAACTGCTGTGTCACACTCGGCTGACTCGCTGATTCGCTTTAGCCCACTTTGTTGACTTACTGTACCGTCGTATACGCATCACTGAACTTTGCTGAGTGGCGTCCTTACATATTTGGAGGGATAGTGTCGGCCATTCCAGGTGGATTTGAAATTCTAGACTTTACGATACCTAGCATTAGCTTTTGGGACTTTCTTGAGATTCTCTCGGCATCTCTTACGACTTTTCGGAGCTTCTTCTCACGAGTACCACCTCCCGTTAGAACCACCTATGTATGTCGTCCACCCACAGGCCATTTGTCCACCGCGCTCTGTCAGGTGTTGAGGCAAACTGATAGATAGGGGACGGTAGTAAGACAAAATGGTGGATTCGCCACCATATAATATAATTATTTTGACTAAATTATTGGGAAGACTGAGAGTATCTTAATATTTCATACAGAAGCTTTATGTAATGTTATATGGTTTATCATCTTGGCTTACAGGATTGAGCCGCGTCGCATATCGGTAATTATTTCCCAACGTTTCGGCTGACATTGCAGCAGCCTTAATCATGGGTAGGTACGAGTTGGTGTCCGTACTCAAACTAACGGTTATTGCCAGTCAGATGTGCTTGATTGCCCTGCATTGTCGTCACGCTGCTCGCTGATTGGTCCCCGCCAGTAGTGGGATGGGGACAGTTCTCCTTCACAGCCTACTTTCCTACGAACTTTGCCGATATCTCCCGAACGCATGATCGTATTTTAACGAATGAAGTGTTGCTGGCGTTGGGATGATGTCCTCTTTGCTATGAATGTGTGTTGGTATTTAAAAAAATGATAATGTTTGTTTTTTGGATTGGCGCTATTTTGGAAACGGTGAATTTTAGAAAAAAGTTTGTTGGACGTTAATGAAAGGTGGCTATGTCCTCTAGGTGGACAGCAAGTTTGAAGTGTGTAGGAGGAAACAAAATGATAGCCTACTTTCTGGCGAACATTGGCGATAATTGGCGAACGGATGGTCAAATTTTCAAGAATGAGGTATTGTTGACGTTGGGGTGACGTCCTCTTTGCTAAGAATGTGTGGGTGTTTTTTTTTTTTTTTTTTTTTTTGAAAATTCTTTTTTTTACATTAGCGCTATTTTGTAAACGGTTTGTGTGACGTTTGACGTTAATAAAAGGTGGCTATGCCCTCTAGGTGGACAGCAAGTTTCAAGTGTGTAGGAGGAAGAAAAATGATAGCCTACTTTCTGGCGAACATTGGCGATAATTGGCGAACGGATGGTCGGATTTTAACGAATGAGGTATTGTTGGCGTAGGGGTGACGTCCTCTTTGCTAAGAATGTGTGTTGATACTTAAAAAAATTGAAAATTGTTGGTTTTGACATGGGCGCTATTTTGGAAACGGTGAATTTTGGAAAAAAAAAAGTTTGTTTGACGTCAATGAAAGGTCCCTAGCTCGTCTAGGTAGAAACCAAGTTGGAAGTCTGTAGGGCAAAAGAAAATGAATTTTGAAAAATGCTGACTATTTTGGAAACGGTGAAGATGAGTAAAAAAGTTTGTTTGACATGAATGGTTGGTATTTACTCTCTCTACCCGCACCATAAATTTGAAGTCGCTAGGTGAAAAACCTATGCACGTTTTACAGTTCTCCTGCAAGTCGCGTGTGTGCTTGAATACGCATGGCTATGTTGGGAAATGTTTGGGTGGTGGGGGAGGAATAGGGTTGAGTGAGGGATCGTTTACATGGTATTTTTCCCGCTCTATTTGATGGTGAGGTTATTTTTCAAAATGGGTGGAATTTGGAAACGCAATTTGAGGTAAACATGTTGTCTTGACATTTTGGGGATATTTAATAAAAGTGATAATGACGTGTATTATGTTTTTTTTTGTATCGTCGTTTGTAAGTAGGTGGGCTTTTTAAATGATTATTTATAGATGAGTTTTATAATATTTATTTAAATAAACCCAAAAACTAATAGGTCATCTGCTTTTTAGTATCTCGCTAACCAATAATGGGATTTAAACATATGGGGTGTCGTAGGACTCGTGGTGAACCCCTGCTTCCTATGGACGAGGTATGTCCACCACAAAATAAAAACTACCCTCACCCGGGGGTGAAATAGTAATTTTTTGTAGGCATGCATGCACACTTGAGGGCTTTTGTAAGAGAGTGGGCTTTTTAAATGATTATTTATAGATGAGTTCTTTTTAAATGAATATTAGGAACCAAAAAAACTAATAGGTCATCCACTTTTTAGTATCTGGCTAACCAATAATGGGATTTAAACATATGGGGTGTCGTAGGACTCGTGGTGAACTCCCCTTTTGTATGAACGGGGTATATCCACCCCAAAATAAAAACTACCCTGACCGGGGGTGAAATAGTGAAAATGAAAATCCACAGCCTGCTTCCAGTCTCCGACCGGGACAGGAATGGAATGAATGAAGCCCCCATCTAGCGGCGAGGATATGAACTGTGCCGGCTGCCGAGGCCTGACGCACTCCTCTGGGGCAATGATTAAATGAATGACAGATGAAATGAAAATGATAGTGGATAGTGTTGCTGGAATGAAATTTTGAAAGGGAAAACCGGAGTACCCGGTGAAAAACCTGTCTGCCTCCGTTTTGTCCAGCACAGATCTCACATGGAGTGACGGGGGTTTGAACCACTGACCCAGCGGTGAGAGGCCGGCGTGCTGCCGCCTAAGCCACGGAGGCTTAGGGTGAAATAGTAATTTATTTTTTGTACCCATGCATGCACACTTGAGGGCTTTTGTAAGATAGCGGGCTTTATAAATGATTATTTATAGATGAGGTTTTTTTTAAATATTTATTAAGAACCAAAAAACTAATAGGTCATCCGCTTTTTAGTATCTCGCTAACCAATAATAGGATTTAAACATATGGGGTGATGAACTCCCCTTTTCTATGGACTAGGAATGTCCACCTCGGGGGGTAAATAATATTTTTTTGTATGTGTGCGCTACGAGAACTTTCCAAATGTTGCTAAGTTTGAAACCATTCGCGATTGAAATTAATGGGATGCTTCACGACCTCTATTGCCTCTCTAATTAACCTGTTTTGATATCCTGGAATTTTAGCAACGGTTTCGGACTTATCAAATTCGATGGCGTGTCTCGTGACGTCAGCATGTTTAGCTATTGCAGATCTGTAGTTTATCGGTTTCGTGTCTCGAATGTGCTCTGAAATCCTAATGGAAACGCGTCGTTTTGTTTGCCCTATGTAAACCTGTCAACGGGAGCAAGGCACTTTGTAAACTCCTGCGTCCTGGTTTGGCAGCTTTATCTAATTTGATTTACGCACCACTTGCGTCAGCTTGTTTAAAGGATGCAGCACAGTTGTCACATCGTGTATCTTAAGCAGCCTGGTGATTCTATCTGTCAATCGTTGTACGTACGGCTGAAAGGCTTTATGGTAGGGCCTATCTTCGTTCTTTTTGCCAGTTCTTCAGATTTGTTCTACCTTCCGAGTGGCCCTATTTATTTGTCCTTTTCTGTAGCCAATTTAGCTAGGAGCGTGTTCCAAACACGTTTCTTCTCTTCATTCATGCTATCCTTATCGCAAATGCGGTTGGCTCTGGTGAGGAGTGTTCTAGCTAACATTTCTTTCTGCGATGGAGGATGACTTGAGTTAGCATGTAGGTACCGATCTGTTTGAGTATCTTTTCTATAGACCCTGTGTCCGAGCGTGTTATCTGTTCGTTTATAGAGCGGAACGTCTAAGATGGCCAGCTGATTATTTTCTTCTACTTCCATTGTGAAGTTGATGCTCGGATGTCTGGAGCACATGAAGTCCAGAAAATTCAGAAGTGTGGTGCGTCCATGTTCCCATATCAAAAAGACATTGTCTACGTATCTGAACCAACACTTAGGCTTCAATGGGCTCTCCTTTATCGCTTCTTCTTCGAAGTTAGCCATAAACACGTTAGTCAGTAGTCGAGAGAGGGGGGAACCCATGGCTGCTCCCACCGTTTGCTGAAACACCTGCCAAGAGAATACGAAGACTGTGGAGTTAACGCAGTGTTCAGATTAATCCTCTAAGTCCGTTGGACCTCCTGTGGCTGTAAGTTTTTCCCTGATTAACTGTGTGGCGTCAGGTACAGGAACCCTGGTAAAAAGGGACTCAACATCGAGGCTTGCCAGTAGATCACCGTCACTCAGGTTTATACTTGCTATGATATCTGTAAAGTGCTGAAAGTTTTTCACGTGAGAGGCTGGCGTAGGGAATAATGGCTGCAGTACCTGGTTCAAATATTTAGCCAGAGCGTGAGTTGGAGACGCTATGGCGCTAACTATAGGCCTCAGAGGCAATCGGGCTTGTGTATTTTAGGTAGGCCGTAGAACGTGGGAATTCTTGAGTAGCAGAGTACTAGGGATTTCTGCTTCTCTTCTGGAATAGATGACTCCTTAATTAGCCGCGTCGTCGTTAGTTCTATCTTCCTTATTGGCTTCTTCGGGATCGCCTTATAAGCTGTGTCTGAAAGGAGGCTGTGAACTTTATCCACGTAGTCTTGGGTGTCGAATACAACCGTAGCATTCACTTTGTCTGCTGGCAAAATCGTAATGCTTTCATTGCTTCGTAGCTCTTTAAGGGCCTGACGTTCTTCCCTGCTGATGTTGATTGAAACGGGCCTGGCATGTTTGATGATCTGAGAGGCCTCTGCTCTAATTTCTTCTGCTTCTAAGGCTGGTAGATGACTGATAGAAGTTTCTACCCCGCAGATAAGATCTTCCGTATAAGGGCGTCTCGGCGTGATTGCGTAATTAAGTCCTTTGGCTAACAGGTCCTTACTTGGCTCGTTCAGTGGCAGGGATGACATGTTGATCACTTTGCGCTTCCTATCTAGTGCATACGTTGAAGGTGGTTATTGCCTTTGTTGCAGCAAGTCAAATTTCTTTATATGTTTAGTTGTTGTTTTCTGTAATATGGAATCTGCTTGCCTTGCGATTATGTTATCCAACATCGTCCAATCGTCAGGAGACAGTCGTAGCATTAGCATGAACTGTATGTCATATAGTTCTCGCGTCACCATATCTAGTT
The DNA here is from genome assembly GCA_946902985.2 of Meconema thalassinum. Taxonomy (NCBI): domain Eukaryota; kingdom Metazoa; phylum Arthropoda; class Insecta; order Orthoptera; family Tettigoniidae; genus Meconema; species Meconema thalassinum. The sequence goes on along the minus strand of OX336388.2, from coordinate 249,968,642 downwards.
CACGATGGCAGTTCCGGACACGTTCACGTAATAATGCACTTTCAGATCGGAGTAAGATTCTCCTCGCTGCAGGCGAAGAAAGATGATGTTTTACCATGATAAACTTAGGTGAAATGTCGTAGTCTCTGCAGTGTTTCGAAAAGGCAAGTGAGCTCAGCAAGCGCGACCGTTTCTAGCGTAGAATGTCCAATTTCCTACTGTAGGAGTGAGTTTCCTCCCAGTAGAGGCGTATATATTTAGACCGTAGACTTTCGCGGCCGGTGTCTAGTTTATCATCTTAGCTTACAGGATTGAGCCACGTCGCATATCGGTTATAATTTCCCGACGTTTCGGCTGACATTGCAGCAGCCTTAATCATGGGTAGGTACGAGTTGGTGTCCGTACTCAAACTAACGGTTTCTGATCTCCAGCCGAGGGCTACTCGAGAGGGGGTTAACATCACAAAGGTGACAAATGGGATGTCTGGCATTCTACTGGTTGAAACATGGATATTACAAGTGTGATTATCCAGAGGAAGGTTTAGGAACATGAAATTGGAAATAGATAGGTAGAAGTTGGATTTGTGTTGGATTAGTGACGTATGCAGGCAAGAAGAATGGGACTTCTGGCCAGGAGACTAGAAGATTTTTAGCTCTAAATCAAATAATGGTTATTGAGAATAAGTCTCATATTGACTGGGGAACTTGGCCAGTGGGTAGAACATTATGAGCATTATAGGCTTATTTTAGTTAAAATTAGAACGAAAACTACGTGCAATAGAGCGGTATAAGTCTAGAAGGTTACCAATCAAACAGATAATAAAGAAGTTATACAATTCTACTAACAAATACAGAAGGTGTAATGCTGCAGATTGTAAATGTTGAAAAGTGAGATTGAAATGCCGTGTTAAGAAGTGGAAGGGAAGAAAAGATAGCGGCGAACTTTAGAATGGATGAAATATACGAACGATTGAGCAGGCTGGTAGAATTCTGCACCGATAACTAATAAGGCATAGCTAACACGTTTCTAACAAACACAGCAGAACTATAAACACTGGAATGAGACCTTGAGGTATAGGACGTTTATAAACTGATTTTTTGTGGTCTAGAAGAGATTCCGAAACCTGAATTGGGATTACAAAACGAACTCTGGGGGCAACACAAATTCTGGTTATGAAGTAGATGAGAACTCCAATGCAAGGAACTAGAATTTTTGAAAGAGGAATCTGTAGATGAGAACATTGTCAGAGAGGAAAGAAGATACATGACGAGTAGAAGGTACAGATTTTGGTTCGCTCAGAATATACCACAATATGAATGAAATATGGATGAACAAGAGTGAATGACATGAAATATAGAAAGCAGAAAATAATGTCTGAAAATCGAGGTAATGATGAAGTACAATACAACTAAAGAAAACGCTTCGAAGAAATATGAGCAATGACTATCTCATGGTGTTGTGGATAGAGTAGTTGGCTGTCGACCCGGAGGTTTGGATTTGATTGTTGGCCCAGCCAAGGATTTTAATTCTGGTCTGAGGACTGGGACTGGGTACATTCAGCCTCATGAGGCCAAATTGAGAAGGGGTGGGCTCGATTTCCTCACCAGGTATCCTAGAACTGTTCATTCTGGATTTACTACTTTTACTCCAGGCAAACACGGGGATTGTTTTTAACTTCAGGCCACACCTGCCTCCTTCCCAATCCTAGACTTGATTCCAAATACAAATTTGGACATCAGAACACACAGTTATCAGAAATATTCAAACATACAAAACGCAACCAAAGTACTCGGGGCTAAATGACCAAGATGTACATGCTCCTTAAATGAAGCTACAGAAATACCCAAATGTTCATAATTGTTTTTAAGTAGGAATCGTTTTATACAGCTTATTGAAGATTAAGAATTATTTCGGGTAAAGATGGATTAAGTGCTCTAATATTAGTGACTGAGGTGAAAACCTTTAATAGATATAGAATAGAAGGTAGACTGATAGAATGAACACATAGAGCGTGTGTATAGGGCTAAGAATATCAAGAATAATGAAGTGAAAGAGGAGAGGAAACCGCTGAGGATAAAAGAGAAGATTTAATATTTGAATCAGAATTGGTTGGCCGCTAGAAGACCTACGTAGTTAGGGACCTCCAGACATCGGTTATGTACGAACTGAATTGCTACGATACATAGGGGCTGAAGATCTGGTCAGTTTATTTCGCTTATTATTACTTTGGATCTTTGACAGGTAAGTGAAGGGTTATCGAACGGTATGCCATTGTCTCTATACTGAAGAAAGCAGGAGCTGACAGATTGGAAGGTTCTCCGAGAATGAGTGTGATGACTAACGTTTCCAAGTTTTTATTAGAAGGATAAACAAATGCTGATGATGAAGAAATGTATGATCAAATAGAAGAATTGTTTGACATAGTAATGGAGAATTCAAACATTATTTTAATGGGTCATTTTAATGCTTCTGTTGGCTCTGAAACTAATGTTAAGTATGCTAGAAAGTTTGGCATGGGTGATGTCAATGTGAGAGGAGAAAGATTACTCGAATTCTGTGAGTAACATGAGATGGTAATAACTTATACCTGTTCCGAAGTTCCCACCTGGATAGCACCTGAGGATAGAAGAAAGTGGCAAATTTACTGCAACATAGTTAAACAAAGATATAGTAACCAAGTGAAAGCCAGCCATAGTGACCCTGGGGCGGAAATTGATAGTGATCACATCCTGGTTGCAGCTAAATGTGATATAAGGTTCAAGAGGAATGAAACATTTGGACAAAAAGATAGTGTTTAAATAAGCTTCAGGATTCTAATGGAGTACAAAAATTTAAAGATGTTAGATGATATAAGAAATGGCTTGGAATAAGCTGCAAAGGAGGTACTAGGCTAAGGGAAATTGGAACCGAAAAAGAAATGGATGACCCAGGAAATCCTAGAGCTTATTGAATAAAGGAACAAATTTAGAAATATAGACACTCAATTATAGACAGATAATTGCTCTGGTATGGCCACATTAAGCGCAGGGATGAGAGTTATGTAGGAAGGCGAGTGCTTGGTCTGGAGGTGGAAGGCAAGAGGGAAAGAGGCAGGCCTAGAAGAAGATGGATGGACTGCGTGCATGATGATCTCCGGGAGAAGCAGTTAACAGAAAACACTATTAGGGACCGAGGAAAATGGAAACGACTTGTCAGGAACGTCGACCCCGCATGAACGGGAAAAGACGAAGAAGAAGATAACTGGTTAAGGATGAGACTTTAGGATGGGATGATATAAGAAATGGCTTAGAATCAGATGCAACGGAGGTACTAGGCTAAGGGAAATTGGAACCGAAAAAGAAATGGATGACCCAGGAAATCCTAGAGCTTATTGAATAAAGGAACAAATTTAGAAATATAGACAAGGAAATGTCGCAAGGAGGAAGACAATTGGATGAAGCGGGTATGCGTGGGTATTGAGGATGACCTGAAGAATGGGAAACCCGACAAAGCTTATTTTAAACTGAAATCTTTGAGCTATCAACTACGCATCACAAGCAACGTAGTTGAGGATTCCAAAGGGAAGCTATTGTTTGAAAATGAAAAGATATGTGATCGATGGAAGGAATACCTTGAAGATTAGTATGATGGACCAGATATTACTGACAATAGTATTTATATAGAAGATGAAGAACTAATTGAAAAAAATGATAAAGGTCCAACTATAACTAAAGCAGAGTTGTTTGCAACACTCACTAAACTGAATCGAATTAAAGCAACTGGCGTAGATAATATTCCTGCAGAGCTCTTAAAATGTTGTGATGCAAGCATTAAAGAATACCTTTTTCAAAGCATTACTACATGCTATGAGGACGGATTTGTACCTCCTGATTTTATTAATATTCGAACAATCACACTACCCAAGAAAGGAAATGCTTGTGAATGTTCTAAGTATAGAACTTTAGCCATTGTTTCACATGCATCAAAGATTGTATTGATCATCATCAAATATAGACTAAGCAAGAAAATTGAACATCATCCGGTTAGTGATCAGTATGGATTTAGAACAAGGAAAGGGACTAGGGAGGCTATCCTAGCATTACGTCAGATTTTAGAAAGAAGACTGGAAGTTAATCGAAAAACCTATCTAGTATTCATTGATATAGAAAAGGCATTTAATAATGTCAATTGGAAAACCTTATTTCTTATATTTCCCAAACTCGGGATTGACTTGAAAGACAGGCGCCTTATTCTGAACGTATATAAAAAATCTATCGTAATAACAGTTGATGGCAATAAAAGAGAAGCAAAAATAAGAAGAGGTGTAAGGCAGGGTTGTACTCTATCACCATTTCTTTTTAATATCTATACAGAAGCTGCAGTAAATACATTAAAAGAGAAAAGAAAAGAATTAAAATGTAATGGATTACAGGTACATAGCATTCGCTTTGCAGATGATATAGCAATTTTACAAAACTCTGCATGTGAAATGAATAGCATGTTAAAAGTATTTCATAAATCCTTAGGAAAATTCGGGCTAAGATTTAATTCTCGGAAGACATAATTAATGGTAGTTGATAAAAAGAAACAACCAATTTTAGCTAATATAATGTTAAATGAAAGTGTCATTGAACAAGTAGCGGAATTTTGCTATTTGGGAAGCGTGATTAATTATGACAATAGATGCATCTCCGAAATTACGAAAAGAATAGCGTTGGCTAAGTAAGCCTTTCAAAATAAGAAGAATTTGCTGCTCAATGGCCACCTCAACTTGAAGATAAGGAAGTCATTTCTCAAGACCTTTGTTTGGAGTGTGTTGACCTATGGTTGTGAAACATGGACACTTGGGAAAGGAGAAGAATCAAAACTTGAGGCAGCTGAAATGTTGTTTTGGAGACGAATGACCCGAACAAGCTAGATGGAAAGAAAGACAAGTGAGCATGTTTTGAACCAAATTCAGGAGAATCGATGCCTGTTGAACACCATCAAGTAAAGGAATGCAAAATCCATGGGACACATACTTAGACACGACACTCTCCTCCAGGTAATTTTTAAGGAAAAACTTGGAAAAAACACAAAGACAATCGTATCTCAAGAACATTGTCAAGGAGATGGATTGTGACTCGTATGCCAATGTGAAGAGGACTGCTGAAGACTGTAAGAAATGGCTGCAACGACAAGGCTTTTAGCCTTTAGAAGCTGATGACGATGATGAAACAGATGGATTGGATGACAGCCGAGTTAGGTAAAGACAAGTTCAGTGAACAAGAATCTGAGGAACAAGGGTAGTTGTATTAAGTATTAGACTGTTCTTGGTAGAATAAAGATCGAGTGGAAAAGTTCGTGGCATATTTAATATAAATAAAGCTGTGTATAATGTTGATTGGAGATATTGTTTGACAGTTTGAAAAGTTTCGGAATACAATTCAGGATTCTGAGTGTGTCTACAACCAGCTGGTATTTATTAGATTCGATAGACATGAGAGAGAACTGGTATTTAGAATGATATTAGGTAAGACTGCATTTTATCATTCGTACTTTTCAATCTATACATACGGCAAGTAACGAAGGAAATGTCAAAGAAATTTAAAGTAGAATTGAGGACGAAGATAAAGTAATTTCGACTCGGTGACTTACTAACGACAGTGTCATCTTAGCCTCATCACCAGAGTATTGGATCATGTTTCTAAACGGTGTGTACGAGGAGTTGAAGAAAGATTTCATAATAAAATCATTGTATTTGGAACAGAATAAACGGAATGCAGCAGGAAGATTTAAAATAAAAATATTGAAATCGATTGGCTGTTGAAACACTAAGAGACGTTGGTGACTCCAACTTGGGCGCAGAATGGACAAAGCAAATAAGATATAAAGGTTGGATTGACATCTGTTTAAATAAAATATAGATCTAGGTATTAAAAAGTCATTTTTGAAGCCATTGCCTGGAGTTTGGTGCTATATGGATGCGAAACTTGGATTGTTTTTGCTTCAGAATATATAAAAATAGAAATATTTGATGGTGGTGTTGTAGGAAAATAGTGATGATTAAAAGATTAAATATAGTACTTAATGAAGGGTATTAGGACGAGTGGGGGAGGGTAAATGAGTCTGACGAGTGGTTATGAATAAAAGAGATAGCTTGGTATGGCACATTCTACGGCCACTGGAATTGAAACCTTACAGTTTCTATGGAAGGACGGGTCGAGGACAAGAACTCGAGGGGATAACCAAGAATAGTTTATTTTGAACGAATTCCTTGTAGGGTGTGTTGGTTCTGCGGAGATAGAATGGTAATCTCAAGAATGAGTGACGTCACTCAACAAATACGCCGCCCGTGCGAAAGTTCAGCCACTTTTGCACACGCGTATACGGATTTATTTAAGCAAATGCATCGATTTGTGCAACAAGTGAAATCCCTTACTCTATTTAATCACTTTTAGGATATTGTGCCAGGTTTGACAAACCGCTGAGGTACTTATGTCAGATATTTTGAAACATAGAATGTAACATCGATTATTAATTTAGAATAACAGTGTACAAAGTGTGAACTTGTTGACGTCTAAATAGGAGGTCGAGACTTGAATCGTTGGGGGGAAAATTGCTTATTTTATGTTCCCAGCTACAGTACGTGGTCAGACGGGAGTCGCATTGTGGTGAGCCAAGAGTTGGATAAATGTTCGCTATATGGAGTGGTTAATGTTAACGAGTTACCACTTTCTATAGATTATAACAAGCCACCGTTATATATAGTAACTGATATTTTCTTGGACCTAAAGCTAATCACTCAACTCCACATAAATTATGTAGCCCCAAATAAGCATTCATCCGCGATGTATTCAAGAATGAAGCATCATAGCGCATATGGTTTCGAAATCACATGATTTGCATATCGAAAATTCCCACCTTAATCCAAATGCCAGCGCATGGCTATTCTGTAGGGAATATAATATGGATTATTCTGTCATCTGTACAAGCACGCACTTCCTATGTCAGATGGATTTCAGTTATCCAAATTCTATTAAATAGTCATATCCCCGTACATCCATGTTGTTAAAGCGGCACAATGTGGTGTAAAATAAGTTGAACACTTTCACTGCTAGTATGAATTAGCACACAATTTCCGTAACCATTCAATATTTTCCACTATATAACTGATCAAGGACAAAGTTCACTTTTGGCAAACAGTATGTGGTTGGAAATAATTTGCCATTTACATGTATAATCAGTGCTTTTGAAATAGATACGGATTTCATATTTATCAAGGAAACCTATGACTCCAAATACTCCGATGTGACGCACCATTTTGTTTGCATAGTATATAAGTATTTGAAAATATTCAGACTGTATGAAGAACATAGCATTGAATATCAAAAACTGAGATAAGTTCCAGGTATTAGATATCGACAGTATTCCTGGTAGTGAATGTTGGTCCAGTTATCATTTCATAAGTTAGATCTCTGTATTTTGAAAGTATTATTCACCTTTCTCAGATAATTCAACATAATTATGAGCGCACTGCACTGCATTGTATTAATACTAATGATTTCAGGCTGGGATGTCCTGATACTTCGGATCCTGCTGTAAGGAAGATATACGCATTATGTAATACTAGAGGACAGAATACCAGCACTGTATCCGAGAGAGATATTACAAATCAACAAAATTTGTCGACCAAGCTATTAACCCATACTGGAGAAAAGCGATACTCGTGTAGCACATGCGATGCCAAATTCAAACAAAAAGGTCATTTGAAGTCACACATGCTAACCCATAGTGGGGAGACACCATACTCGTGTAGCACTTGCGAAGCCAAATTTACTCTGAAAAGTAGTTTGAAGACACACATGCGTATCCATACCGAAGAGAAGCCATACACGTGTATTACATGCGAAACTAAATTTACTCAAAAAGCTAATTTGTCGATACACATGCTAACTCATACCGGGGAGAAGCGATACTCATGTAGCACATGTGGAGCCAAATTTATTCGAAAAGGTCATTTGAAGACACACATGTTAACCCATAATGGGGAGAAGCCATACTCTTGCAACTCATGTAGAGCCATTTTTGCCCGTGGAACATCTTTCAATGGGCACATGTTAATCCATAGTGGGGAGACACCATACTCGTGTAGCACTTGCGAAGCCAAATTTAGTCGGAAAAATAGTTTGAAGAGGCACCTACGTACCCATACTGGGGAGAAGCCATACCCGTGTAGCACTTGCGAAGCCAAATTTGGTCGGAAAAGTAGTTTGAAGAGACACCAGCTTACCCATACTGGGGAGAAGCCATACACGTGTAGCACATGCGAAACCAAGTTTAACCACAAAGCTAGTTTGTCAATACACATGCTTACCCATACTGGGGAAAAGTCTTTCTCAAGTAGCACATGCGGAGCCAAATTTGCCCGCAAGAAGGTTTTGAAGAGACACAAGTTAACCCATAGTCGTGAGAAGACAAATTAGATTATGCCAAACCACATTTGTTCGGACATTTGAAGATACAACTTCACCCATACCTGTGTAGCAGATTTGATGAGAGACATCTTATCCCTTTTGATGCCAACCAGTTATTTATAACGGAATATGCTAAAATTACCAATCCAAACTTAGTGATATTACGAGTGTTACAAATTATCTCCCACCTATATTTTAAGATAGTGTGTTGGTATTTTTTTCTCTAGCAGGTAAACAAACTATTCAAAAACTTGAAGGTAAATCATTACAATTTCCTTCAATTGGATATTAATAAAATCTGTAAAAATAATCGTGTGAGAATGAAAATAATTGGAAATCTTCCAAATATAAAATTGACAGCCTACACAATCTAAATAGTTTGTGGAAGAAATGGACCCGAGCAACGACTAAGTGACTCCGCGCCATTTTTGTAGTTTTATGTAAAGTTCGTTATTGTTGTTCGAAAGCGCGCTATTAAGTGAAAATCGTCCAAATTTTATACGAGTGATCCCTAATACCATATAAACATTGTAGTTTACTTGTGTGGTGCTTCAGTGACAATTAAACATAGATCTAGGCATATTTTTGTCTATAAAATAGGAGGAAGGACACACGTAGCAGGTTTTGTTGTCTCGGAGCCCACACGTTAACAGCATTCATTTCTTGTGACTGGAGTCCTTATTCCACTGAATGGATGGTAATAGCTATATTAATACACACATTGATCTTTGTTGTTTGTTGTAGTTGTTGTTGATTGTTTTAAAGGCTTTGCGACTTTGCGGTCATGTAGCCACGTGTATTTGGGTATGTGTAAAATTTGTCTGATAACCTGTGTCATTGTGATGTTAGTACTAGTATGTGTAACTCTTACTGAGGTACGAATTGGGTAGGAAGCGGCCGTGGCCTTAAGTAGAAGTAGAGTAGGAGTAGAAGAGGGAAGTCACCCAAAACCACGTCCAGGATGACTGGGATGGGAATTGAACCCGTCTCTTCTCATTTCTGACTCACGATATTGAGTGTACTCCGTTTCAGCCCTCAGACCAGAATAAAATGTCTTGACAGAGCAGGGAATCGAACTCTGACCTCCGGGGTGACATCCAAGAATGCTATCCACTACGGAACAAGGCGGACAAAACACTGCTTGGATGGTTCCTCAGTTTAGGGGCTGCGACAACGCGGTCATGTTGCCCCGTGTACTTTGGGTGTGTGTAGAATCTGTCTGACAACCGGTGTTAATACTGATGGCTCTATTAGTGTGTGTTATCTGTTTTAATTTAAGTAAGGACTGCAGACGATCGATTCCAAGTAGTTCGAACTTTTGCTACGAAATGCTAACGTCAACGACACATAGCCGCAAAATTGGCATTTAGATGCCACTGCAACTGGCACCTGGCTACGGACGTTGGAACTACAGAGCGTTAATCAAAACTAACCTACAAATTTGACTTCACACAGTTGTAGTTAGTGGAATGTTCTTTTACATGCCATAAATCTATGACATGAGACCGCCGGCTTTACTTCCCCTCCAAATGAGGGCGTAATGAGGGAATTTTAACGTTCTTAAAAAATCCGACGAATACGGCCGCGATCTTGGGCATAGAAGCTCAGCATGCTACCGACGGGTGCGGAGGGGACGCTCAAGTTACTCTTGGGGAACAACTAAAATGTGGATCTCTTTCTTTTCCACACCTATTGTAACAATCCTATAGTGGTTTTTGTCTTCTGGGTGGGAAGAAACACAATCATATTACTGACATGATTTAGGAAGAGTGAAGATTGACAAACATAATTTGGAAAGAGCGAGTCATTTGGGCATCAGATAATGAGCTAGGTGGGATTTCAACAGGTCACACTTCTACTCACAAAACGTTAGTGGGCTGCAAACACAGACTTGGATCTCTAAAAGAACATGTGTTTTGATTTTTTTAAACATTCTCTCGATTATTCCCCCACAACACTGAGAGCGCGCTGAAGGGTCAGGAGGAGATGGATGCGTGTGCACTAGCAACTTTTAGCACCCCTTGGCTACCTGCGTTCCTGCGCTCCGATTCTCATAACAGCATTAAAGATCATCAATCGTAGAGCTGGGGTTCGAACCTGGAACTTACGATGCAGATCTCACAGAACTGAGGATATTACACTAAATTTATATAAATTAGGGATTTAGGGACAAGGTTGTACTATGGTGTCTTCCCCCTTCCGGGTTATCCTCATGGAAAACAGGACATAGATTATCGTAGAATATATCACGCTAAGACATAACGAGCCACTTATTCTCTACAGTAGCTGTGAGTGGTAGTAACCGCCCATTTTTAGAAGACTAGGGTTAAATCCCCGTGTTTGCTGTTGAGAATTTAAATCCTGGTACGAGTGTTGGAACAAAGTACACTTAAAATTGTGAGGATAACCGAGGAGTAGATGCCAGGTACCTCCTTTGTCTATCCTAAAATGGTCTTCTGTAGTTTGCCATTTCTACTTCAAACAAATATCGGGATGATAGCCTACCTAACATGCCAAATTCACATTCCCACAAATTCTAGCCCCGCAAACACGTACACACCCTAGCAATCACCACAAAAACGCAGACTATAAGACAGCTTACACAAGCAAGTACACGGGGCTGATAACAACGATGCCGGAAACTCCCTAAATAAAACAACTTAATCTCTACAGTAACAACAGGGATATATTCAAATGTCTCATTCCAAAATTCAGACCTATTAATAACAAATTCTGGCATGCAGACACCCAGGTGAAAACACGGAGGTCCTTTTTCAACTCACCTCTTATGATCGTAATTTTTCCGTAATTATACGTCCATGACGATTTTCATATGCTTCCCCTGCATCATTCAACTTCTTTCTATTAAAATCTTTCCACTTTAGCATGTTCCATTTACGTCTACGGTCGAAATTGTCACGTTTGCTAGCTGACGGAGAGGTCTCCAACTTCCTGACGCCCTCCATCTTGGAATACCAGAGTCCTTCTTCCACGCACGTGGCATTTCAATTGCAAATATCTACCCATAGGAGGCACTTTTGTGCACGTTTAACACGTCATTTCATGCTACATGCGACCAGGTACCTATTTCCATCATAATCTCAAAACAGACCAAGGTGGCGCGGAGTCCCTCATTCGTTGCGCGGGTTCGAACGTTAATATTTATTTAATTGTTTATAAATATCGTAAGCATAGAGTAATTCTATCAAATAGGTATTGAGTACGATCAATTTCTACAATGATATACGTTTACAGTCGTCCGACATTAGGAGGATTTTCGTCAATAAAATCAAAGCCGTCGCCATTAATCGAAAATTCACACACTTCACTTAGCACTAAAACCGTATTTATGTCCCCTTCGCTGAAGGAGCTATCACCAAGTATATTAATAAGCTAATATACTTCAGAAGATAACGCACACGGGAAGTCAGGTGACTGCAGCATGTTCAAAGAATACCTATTATAAATGCAGTTATTCATGGAACTTAAACTTATTGAGATAAGGAATAGTTCCCGCGTTGTCTTCATTACAATAGTTAAATCGCTGTGTGTTTGGAAATAAAACAAAAAACATTACATAGATCGGCCAGTGGCATTTTTTCAGATATCGGCACCATAAGGGCTAATCCATAGCGGCGAGAATCTATAATCTCTGAAGATAGATTAGTTTGTGGGAACAAAACTATATTTGTTGATGGTATAGTTATATCTAAGTTTTGCGATACTAAAATGAATAGTTCTTTTTTCAGCTTAATGCCTTAATATGTTTCAGTAATAGTTACTACGTTTCCTAACTGGTTTTCTTGTATTTTGTTTAGAGAGGGCAGTCACTGCAGGTTTGATGGTGTTTTGGAGAGCTATTTGTCTTGTATATTTGGATCTGATGATGCTCCCTTGACGAGCAAAAACATGTCATCTCTTAGTTTTCTTCTTCAATAGTCCTCAATAATAAATATATATATATATATATATATCTTAATCCTTTGTAAATTATTTCAGTTTCTTTTCACATTTTACAGTAATTGGAATGATTCTAAGGTTGACCGACTGAAAGATACAATATTAATTGTTAATATGGCAACACTGTAGAATGGCATCAAGGCTGTCTTTATTTCTATACTCACAAAGGAATTCAGGATAAGCACTTCAGAATATTCTCCGACATTTCCTAGCAAGAAACACGGTTTTATGATTGACATATGAAAGCAGATTTTAGATCAGTGTAGGACGATATCTTTCTATTTTGAAGCGGCTCTCTACAGGTAGATTATTGTTAATAAATACGATTTTGACTAGAAATGTACAAACAAGTGTGTCATAATTCAAATACTACTGGTAGCGTGTCCATACTAGCGCATTCTAGTAGTGGTGATTGTTGTCTAAGAATACGAAAGACAACTGAAAGGTTGAGCAATCTTAGTACAGTCTTGCAACATAAGTCGTTGCAAGTGTTAACACCACATAGGCGAACTCCCGAGGGTTTCCGTAGTACGTGCTTTATGTATACTTTAATTTATGATCACTTTGACACAGGGCACGACTTAACTATCGTAGGGACCCTCACAGAGTGCATTTATATATTAACCCTGCAGTGGTCGCGTACCTAATAGTGACGCGAGTGGTCGCATGGTCTACATAGGTATGCCATTTTAAATATTCATAAAATAATATATTTAATTTTACAATTGCGTTTATTTGTTTATAAGTCGTATTGACTTTGTAATTCTTATTAATTATAATCAACATAACCTAAAGATATTATTATTTTCTTATCAAAATATACTAAAACAAATAGTCAGCCATTTCTTACGAAAAAATCACAAGGTTTACAGAAATTGAGATAAAAACAAGAAGTTCCGTGACGAACTAAAGAGCCTACTTTAATACCTGGCACTTTTACAGGCTTCCTACCCTGAAAATTACTCCTTGGCTTTGCTGAAGATCACAAGCGTATAATTTTAAACGCAATACAATGTGTGTATCTGGTATGAGACCGCAGTGATTATAATGCACTAGAAGGAGCCTCCGAACAAGTGATAGACTCAAAAATTCAACTGCTTCGATTACTATGGAAAGTGACGCTATCGGATCGTGAAAAGCTAAGCATGTTAAATTTAGTGCAAAAAGATAAAGCCTTGCCTATCGCCTTTCGAAGTTGGAGTCTACTTGAGTACCCCTTGCTACCTACCACAGACACTCATACTTGGAGTGTCAAATCGGCTCGCTCTACCGAGAGACCCATCTATGTTATTATTGGTTTTCAAACCAATAGAAAATACCAACAAAGCAAAGATATCACCGTGTTTGATCACATTCACTTGAGAAATATACGACTATTTTTAAATAATGTTTGCGTTCCCTATGAGGGGTTGGAACTCAATTGTTCAAAAAATAATTTTGGCCCCCTTTATGATATGTTTGCTAAATTTCAATCGTCTTATTAAGAAAAACAGGATTGCCCTAGTTTGTCGCCACAAGGGTTTAAAGCAAAAGCACCACTGATTGTTTTCGACTGTTCATATTTAGAGGAATCTATGAAAATCTACCCTTAAGATTTTGAAACACAAGAAAATGTACCAGACCATACCAGTGCCTACTGTTTGATTATTCATGCCAGACAAGTGAAATATCATCCTTTGTCCAATTATGTGACCAGCATGTAAGCCATCTGTAGTCAGATGGAAAAAAATGCATAGGATTGATGGTAAACGTTTGCATTCATTGCACACTATCTGTTGCGCTCTGGGACTGTGCATGCATACAACAACAACAAACGATATGTGCCCCTCAATAAGCAGCAACAACAACAACAACAACAACGTGACAGACAAACCATGGAATTTAAGATGTGAATTTAATCGTCTCAAAACTTTTGAAACATGGACAGTCCCCTTTATGGATTGTGGAGAAATGGCTGCGAGCGTATTTTATTACTTAAATCGTGGGGATGTGGTCAAGTGTATTTTTTGCAATGTTGAAATTGGAAACTGGGAAGTAGGGGATCGAGCATTTAGCGATCATCAGCGATGGAGTCCATCCTGTCCTTACTTGAATCGCTATGATGTTGGCAATATTCCATGGAGTTTGAATTACCCTGTCATTGTACCAGACCCTGCAAAACTAGGAGATACCTGTGGACCGTATATGCAAACTATTCATTTGAATGCAGTTCCAAATTATACAAACAAACAAACTTTGTAATAAAATTGTAAGTGTTTTTTTATGTTATGAATAAAACTTGTAAAAAATAATATTTAGCTCTTGTTCAATTTATTTGTTCCTTTTTATCCCCTGGAGTCCTTTGACTTTTACAATGTTAAACCATGACATGGGTTAGTTGTTGATTAGACGTCAACGAGGTAACAAGTTAAAAAAATATATTTAAAAAACATTATGCGTACACTCATCGTGGATTGTCAGGGGTTTAAAATTGCAGACAACAAATTTATATTTAAGGAAGTAGCTCTTATCGATTGTAGTACATTTTGGGTGTGTAACCCAATCCATTTGGTGTTTAATCCTCCCTATGCTTTCGAGTTGCTTAGTGAAAAAGATAAAAAGCAGAGCCAATGGATTGAAAATCATTTGCAATTAGTATGGAAAAAGGGTGATATTTCTTACAAGTATCTTGACGTAGTCATGAAAGTTCATTTGTCCTCGGCCAATGTGTTATTTGTTAAAGGGGGTGAAAACGCCAGTGTCTCCAACCATTTTTACCCTCGCACTGTCAATGTATTGACCTTTTAGATCTGGGTTGTCCATCCCTGCAAACGCTCATGGACACTTGTCTTTGTGACAATATTCATAATAAAGCTTTAGCGCATGCGTGGCAATTGTTTCATTGGCTCACCACCAGTGCATGTTGGGAGTTGTTAAATAAAATTAAAACTGAAAGTTTATCGTCCAATGATAGCAGTGAGACTTACTTGTACACGTGAGGTGATAACATCAACGTTATAGACATGGATGCTACTACAATTGACAAGGCTATTGGAAAGTTATTTGTGTGCAAGAAAAAACTGATTAGCTTTACACATCATGAATTATTGGCACTACCTAAATCATTTATTTTTTATGTTGCTGCCAACGCTGTGAAAGAAATTTGGGAAAAGGCGCCTGTTGAGTGGACTACCGACCCTGTATTGAGTGAACTACAACCATGCAATCATTTTTCCCATCATAACCAATTAACCATGGCAAAAATACCTTCCATTCGACAGTGTGCCACATGTCAATTGATGAAATTATATCATGGTCATAAAACTCATTCTAAAGACATTGTTTCATCATTCCATGGCTGTCATGCGGAAAACAACCACCTACCATGCTCGTCGGCAGCCACCGACAAAAAAACAACAGAAAGAACAAGAAGAACAAAAAAAGTGTTTTTCACCGATTGAAACCTCTATGTCCCAGGTGTATTGGCCCTGGAATTATTGCTAACATCATTAAAAACTTACCATTCGATGTTCACTTACCTGCTTACAGCTTTTGTGGACCTGGTACTCGTCTTGAATATCGTTTGAGGAGACGGAATATGGGGGAAAATGCTTTGGACCATGCATTTCGTAATCATGATATAGCCTATCAAAACAGTGATCCCACACTAAGACACATTGCCGACAAAGTCTTGTTAATGATTGCCAAGCAACGATTAACAGCTTCAGATGCCACTCAATCGGAACGAATGGCTGCATTTATGGTGATCGGTGCTATGAAAAGCAAATTACATCTATCTAAATATGGACTTCAACTTCATGAATTTAATTTAATAAATGTATAGTATCACTGTTATGATTAAAAAAAACAAGTCCATGTTGTTGTTTTTTCCATTATTATTGACTTATAGTTTGAAATATTATTATAATTATAAACAATCATATAAATGCTAATTCAATTAAAAAGTATACACAATAAAAAAGGACGACAGTATATTATTATTAACTAATAGTTTCAAATATCATAATTATAAACAATCATATAAATGGTGTTTGAATTTAAAATTATAAACAATAAAAAAGGATGAATGTGTATTATTATTAACTAATAGTTTCAATGTAATAATTATAAGCAATAATACAAATGGTGTTTCAATTTAAAATGATAAACAATAAAAAGAAATTACAATTCATTATTATTGACTAATAGTTACAAATTTCATAATTATAAACAAAAATTGTAAATAGTGTTTTTACTAAATAATAAAATAAGTTGAAACGTTATGGGCTTAGGGTGACTTGTTTATTTAGCACACTCACTCAAGCACTCCAAGCACTAGTAAAGAAATGAAAGTAAAAAACATGTTTTGAATGTAGTCATAGTAGCATATAAAATAATTAACAAGTTTAGGACTACGTTGTTTTTTATTATTTTTATTATTATTTTGTAATAAAACATGTCATAATTTTGTTTGTGCAAAACCATGTGACCGTTAAAAATAATGTTTATTATTATTATTATTATTTTGTAATAAAACATGTCATTATGTTTTTGTTTGTACAAAACCATGTGACCATTTAACACAATGTAACGCTAACTTTAAATTATTTATTTATTTATTTATTTATTTAGTAAATAATGTTGATGGTTTTACTTGTTTTTTGCATTGCATGAGTGAGTGTGCTAAATGAACAAGCCATCCTTAAGCGCATGACGTTACAACTTACTTTAAAAACTATACTGTGCCCCTCAGAGGAGCTATCAGGGTTGCCAAAAGGTCATAGACAGCCCAAGAAAATACACCTCCTAAAGCTAGACTGAGAAATAAACTTTCAGACTTAGGTAAAACTTGTAGAAATATTTATTCAAAATATTCGGACACCTAGCTTAGTTCGGAGGGTCTCTATCGGCTAATCCGCAAACTAATAAATAAATAAAAATAAAAGATCAGTACCCTAACTGTAGACTACTGTAAACCCTCGCGAAAGATCTATCTGACAAAGTAAAGCAACAACAGCAACGCTGGGAAAATGGTACGGCAAAAGTCTCTAAATCAAGTTACAAAATAAGCTAATAACAGAATTTACATTTAACAGGGTAGCAATAGCAAGTCTAAGTTAGGATGATACCATTTCCTCATTTACATTTATTTTTAAATCTAGCTAATTCCTAACAATTAATACAAAATTTACGGCGATGACGTCCGTAAAGCAAAAACAATTTAATACAAAATCTACATGACAAGCCGTCAAAAAAAAAACTTTAAATGCCCTCTTATAACATAAGTAAAGGGTAAACATGGGGTTATCATAGACTTGAAATAAGTAAAATAAGACCATAAACATTATTATTCCTGCCTTCGCCCTGGGTTACTCTTTGTAAACCAGTGTCATCTACGTGCATGTGATTTACGTTGGCGATTGCGTAGTGAAAACTACGTCTAACGTTGCATGAGGCTCGCGCTCCACCAGCTACTGACTAAAGGTCGAGCAAGCACTCCGTCGATATAAAGTAGTGTCATCTGTCCTAGATTACATCCACAAGAGAAGTGTGCACCAAACATGTGCCAGCCATCAGGTCCAAAATGCAAGAAAATCAAGGTTAAATGCTATAAGTAGTTAATTATCATCAGGTTTATTATAATGACGTTACTGATTATTAGAATCGTTAGTTTAAATTATCGTTGGTTTATGACGAATAGGCTGACAATCCTGAATACCTTGGGCTCAGCAGTAGCAGTCTCGTGCGATATCAATCTCTGCTATAACACCGTCAACGAGTTCTCCCGCTCGGACATAACAATAATACAGGTTATTGGTGGCTCTTGGCTCACTTAATTTACCTCTGGGTAAGGCCTGGTATGAACATCAGTTACCTCCCTACAATAACACAGTCAACAGAATCGAAGTCTGGACACATATAAATATAGCCTCTAAACAGGTGCCTCATCTAGCCTCTTAATTACCAAAAATAAACCTTATCATAACGTGAAAACATTCTCAGATGGAGAAGAAATAAATTCGCTTTAGTAGCGATGCAAACACATGGCTCTCGCCAGTCATCTCTAAGTAGCAAACCATATGATTATTACAAAATGTTGGCCTCGACATTGACCTACATATGAGACACATCATCTAAATGTTAGCAATGCTATAAGCATTGTCAAAGAGTCTGGAAAGTTATGGTCTCACTGAGTGAGTGGTGCTCTAGTACACTGCATGCTGGGAACTGTTACCACCTGTCCATGATTCGAGCTAGCCTCGCTACTCGCAATCATTCACGGACGGTTTAGGAAATGCACATCACTGAAGGCAGGCAGCTTTCACGCAGAAAGTCCTATTAGAAAACTGGCCTTGTTATCATTCCCAGATATAATAGAAATTTACATAAGCATTAGGCTTAAAATCACGCCTCTAAACTATGCTCGAAGATATGGCATGTTTGAAAAGTCAAAGAAAAGAAAAACATAGATATTCCACTTCATCTGAATCTCTTTGAAATGTGCAGATATGTCAGTTCATAACTGCTCTGTCTAAATATATCCAAAATAATAACTGTGTCGAAACACTGACACGAAATAAACATTATAAAGGAGCAAATCTTACAATTGCTAAGTTTGCCAATGATACGGCATTCGTTGCTGGGTTCGATGCTAGATTGCATACAAACTGTAACACTCTGAATGTGTTCAAACTTGAACTGGATGGCTTCATAGCACATCAAAATGAAAAATGACATAGTATTACAAAACTGATAGCTACAGTCGGCTATCAGCGATACGGACTGTTCTGACTAAATCAGTGGCGTGACAACATTTACTAGAAAGGGGTGTTATAAAAATAACACTGGCCATGACGTCTGATCGTCATCCCAAATTACTGTTCACAAAATCACCCATCTAGGGCTGAACAAAACGTAGTAACAAGACTACAGTCACGCTTAGCAGGGGTAGAAATAACATCTTATCGATGTCCCTCAGAATGCACCGTGATCGAAGAGAAATTCAATCACAACAGGTGACTAACAATCACTGAAAGTGAACTACAAGGATTAATTCTAACAGTACAAAACCTACATATGGCTTGCCAAGGAGTTCGACTGATTCTACAATAAACTACAATAAACTACACTAAGCTACACCACAAAAGATCCTCACAAGGAATGAATATTTCGGACCCACAAGAAAGGATGTCTACATCTCGGTCGTTCCAACGACCTGAGGGATATAATAAGGCTTTGGTCTCGGGACAAGGGTTGTCCAATCTGAGCCTCCGCATCGGATCTATCCATTTCCACGGCCTTTATTCGTCCTCGTCGTTGTCGTGATGATATGACCAGACTCCTCCTCAAAATCGTCATCTTCCTTGGATTAGTGGATGCTAAAGCCATGGTTCTTCCGTCATCGGCTGTAGTTCTCTGATCCTCTCCTTCACATGATGAAGCTTAACAGCTCATCTCTACATGTGTTGCGTAACAAGGATTGTCGTACACGTGGTCATCAAGACATGACATCTTGAAGTATGACTTTACCACTTTAAGATACGATAAATAAGCGTAGCACAATTTCACAGAAGATAGCTTTAACGTGGCACTAAACTCACTGCTACTACACGGCGCAGATGGTTTAAAAATTGGCCATGCACTATTGTCTGGTTCACTGATACAGATTTTACTTGCCCACAAATCCCGTGGCATCGGCGTTGAGTTTCAATGTAAAGAATCGCACTTGCGATTAAAGCAATATTTGTAGTTATGAGTGTTGAAATGATTCACTCGGTTAATAATTATTTCACTGTGAGTGATGTATTTATCGCCACTCGACGATGTCGAATTATGATGTTCAAACACGTGGCTGAAAATGTGGCGTTCCACGGTTATGATCACTTTTCCCAAATACCCACAGTATTCGTAGCACAAGCCTTCTCAGCTGTAATATTTAATAATATCATGTACTATTCGAATTGAAATAAAATGCGATGCACTAGGATTGCTTTCCTCGCCTTCAGGCGGACTGTTACCTCGTCTTATGGACGAACTTGATACAAACGGCATCCAACTTGGATGATAATCCAAACACATGTGGTAAGCTCTCGGCCAGGCGCTGCGTTAGCTTGTGACTACACTGGTCGTGCAGCGTCTGTCTGGTTCCGTTTCGCGCATCTGCTAGGTTACTACCTTACCAAAACAGAAATAACATTCTAAAGAATGTTTCGATGATACAGAATTACAGTGTGATAATATCTGAGCTTTGTAGAAAATAGAAGTGTCATACTTTAGCTTCAGATTATTTAATAGTGGTTTTCCCCGTAGTCAAAAGATCAACCATTTATAACTCCAAAGAATGTTAGCACGTGGCGACAGCATGGTCGGTCAGTGGGTACGTTCTAAAGTGATGCATCAAAAATGCGTTGCGGTGAAAAAATATCACATGAACCAGTGGTTAGCGGGTTCATCTGCCACTTCGTCGTTTCAAATAAAAATGAAGGAATGCATTTTTATTTGTCTCCAATTCAAGCTCAAGCTTGGTGATATTTTTTTCCATCATTCCATCGGTGGTCCTGTTCTTGGATTGCGTCGTTCGTCAGCAAGAATCTTCCTCGAAGATACTGTTCTTCAGTCGGAGTCTTCTTCGAAGAGTTCTTCTATCCCATCTTCATCCTCCTCGCGTCGGCGGTTCTCTCTTCTACGATTCTCTCTGATCATTCTCTCTCTCTCCGATCGTATTCTCTTGATCTCATCTCCGGCCTAATGAAGTACTTTTCAGCTTCGGCGCTCCATTTCTTCGGTCTCTGCTCCGGTTTCAGATATCTTATCTCTGGAACTACATCAACTTGGTGTATATCTGCCACTACGGTTTGGCGATTCTTCTTCGGGTGCGAGTCTTCCCTTGGAGTTCGGTTTAGGTCAAACTCTTTTCGTTGATTGTGGAGTTGTCGGATGTATTCTCGACTCGCCTGTGCACGTCCTCGCCAGTCTCGATCGGCCCTACACCTAGGATCTCGATCGCGTCGATAGCCTCTGCTGTAACGATAGTCTCGACGAATATTTCCTCTTCCTCGCTGATTTTCTCCTGTCCCACGACGGTCGTTGTCGTGACGACGGTTGTCGCTCGTCCCTTGGTTAAAACGTCGGTTCCAATATCCTCTATTGTCACCTTGTTGTCTCCCTCTTGCATATGGGGTATTATTCCAGTTACATTGGTTGGGATTGTAACTTCCTCTATTCTCATTCTGAGTCTGAGTTTGCTGTGGCGTCTGACTAACTTTGTCCACAATAGTCAAGTTCACGTGGCGTGTCTCTCCTTTGGTTGGACGGTGGCTTGCAAATTGTTCAGCGTTTGCGGCCAATCGCCTCAGAATCTGGTCACATTGCTGAAAGGTTGTTGCTCCTGCAGCAATTAACACTCGTTGAATATCGGCTGGATATTGCCATATGATAGTGTTCACTAAATCCTGCTCTGATAGTGGGGGTTGAAGACATCTGAGTTTCGTCAGCTGGGTTGCAAAGTAATTTGCATAACGTGTAGGCGTATTTGAGCTGTATCGGCGAGTGTACATCTCCGCTCTGATACTCTGCTGTATGCCGCTTGACCAATAAGTACGTAACAAAGCTTCCCTGAAGTCCTGGTATCCAGTAAAAGAGTATTTAAAGGCCCTGAACCAGATTCTAGCTTGACCTTCAAGAAGACGCTCTATGACCCTGAGCTCTCTTTCCGGTGTCACCATAGTGTCACGTAGATAAGTCTCCACATTTGCCAAAAATTCGTCTGGTGTAATGCTGCTGCCAGTACCTGAGAATCAAGCTGGTTGCTCTTCTCATGATCGTATGATCATCACATTGCCTTGGTTATGCTGAGTTTGTGCTGGTCTAAATGGATTAGCATTGTAATTCAGCGTTGATTGGGTATTTACGTTTACGTTATCACCGAAGTATGAATTCATGAATGGTGATGTTTCATTGCGCATGGTATCTGCGAATCTGAATGGTTGCGTTCCGGGTGGTGCGCTCGGTTGAATACCGGACGATGTCGATTGTATGAATTGTTGTCCTGGTGTATTCTACGTTTCAGTTGACAGTGTGGAAGTTCGAGTCTCTCTCGGTTGAGCTTCCAACCTATCTATACGTCTCTCAATAGTTTCGAGCCCTGGAATATTCCTTGCCTCAATCTTACTTCCAAGATCGTTTAATTGCAGTTTTACCTTCTCGATTTTCCCTTTGAGGTTTGTGTCGACCTCTCGAATCTCTGTCCTAAGGTTGTGGCTAAGTTGAAGACGCTCTGTCAGTGCAACTTCTTCTAACCTTTTCTTCATGGATTCTACTTCCGTCTCAACTTTGGATACGTCCTCTTTGACCTGGTAAACGTCCTCCTTAACCTCTGTACCGTCCCCTGGAAGTTCCCTTACTTCGTCTCGAACACGAACTACTTGAGCTTCTACAACGTGGTTGTGTTCGTTAAGATCTCCTCTTAATATTGAGATATCAATTTTTGTCTCTTCTCTATGAGTGTGTACGTTTTCGCGTAACTCTCCCACGGTGTCCGTTAACTGAGTAACGTTCTTCGTATTCGTCGCTAGCGTTTCCCTGAATTCAACTATGTCGTCAGCGATAGCTTTCACATTAGCGTTTACGGCGTATGCTGCTCCTCTCATCAAGGTTAATCCTACATTGACTGCAGCGATGTCCCTCTTGACATTGTCGATAAATCCCTCGACGTTTGCGAGTCGATGACCAAACTCTTCTCTAGTGTGATCCAAATCAGCCCTCATGTCGATCTGAACTCTATTTATAGTCGCCTTAATCTGAGTGGTATGGTCGCCTACCTTAGTCTGAAGATCTTCCCTCGCTCGGCTCATTTGATCGGTTAACTGATCTATTTTATCATTAGCATTCTGTTGGTGTCGCACGATGTCAACTCTAACTGCGGCTAAACCTGCTGTAAGGCTATTCCTAGCCTCTTCCCTATGAGCATCTATGTCAGCCCTGACCTGAGTTAGATCAGCCCTAACATTATTGACAGTCTGAGTATTGGCTTCAAGATCAGCCCTAACATCTGTAATATCAGTCCTAAAGTTATTGATAGACTGAGTGTTCACACCCAAGTCACTCCGGACTTGTTCAACATTTCCACTAACAGTTCCTAAGTCGATCCTAACCTGCTGGAGGTTGGAGTTAACAAGAGCCAACATCTCCCCCATCACACGACGAATCGTCTCCTCATCCATGACACAAGAATATATATGAAAGAACAGAAGGAGCATTCCAGAAAACTTACAGCTATGACTAGTTACTTTTAAGGTGTAGCACAGCCTGCTTTCTCTTGAATAAATATTACATGTACTGCTGGAGTATGCGAAATAAGTGCTTCTACATTTACGTTAACAACAACAAGCAAAGCAAAGTCTTACATTTACTCAGGATGAGGCATCATCAAGAAAAACCTATCCTCTAATTATCTATACTACAAAGCCTCACCCCATGGACTTAAATCACACACGAATTCCATGCGGTTAATTGATCTGCAGTACGACTTCTTAAGTTCGTCCCAGTCCAGTCAATTTACCTTTAATCACAATAAAATCCTCATAAAAAGAGCATGGAACAGAAGGTCACCATGTCTACCTCGGCACAACCAGTTGGGCGGCAAAGAAAGAATAGTATAGGTTATGTGCCCGTCAGAGGAGCTATCACGGTTGCCAACAGCCGAAACGACATCCCTAACACCCCACCCGCCGGACCCATGTGCCATGAGGATTAGGTGAATTTCTTATAGGCCATAGAGGCACGAGAACCCATGATCCAGGGGATCCATGGTAACATGGTTGCTAAAAGGTCATAGACAGCCCAAGAAAATACACCTCCTAAAGCTAGACTGAGAAATAAACTTCCAGACTTAGGTAAAACTTGTAGAAATATTTATTCAAAATATTCAGACACCTAGCCTAGTTTTCTATCGGCTAATCCGCAAACTAATAAATAAATAAAAATAAAAGATCAGTACCCAAACTGTAAACTACTGTAAACCCTAGCGAAAGATCTATCTGACAAAGTAAAGCAACAACAGCAACGCTGGGAAAATGGTACGGCAAAAGTCTCTAAATCAAGTTACAAAATTAGCTAATAACAGAATTTACATTTAACAGGGTAGCAATAGCAAGTCTAAGTTGGGATGATACCATTTCCTCATTTACATTTATTTTTAAATCTAGCTAATTCATAACAATTAATACAAAATTTACGGCGATGACGTCCGTAAAGCAAAAACAATTTAATACAAAATCTACATGACAAGCCGTCAAAAAAAAACTTTAAATGCCCTCTTATAACCTAAGTAAAGGGTAAACATGGGGTTATCCTACACATGAAATAAGTAAAACAAGACCATAAACATTATTATTCCTGCCTTCGCCCTGGGTTACTCTTTGTAAACCAGTGTCATCTACGTGCATGTGATTTATGTTGGCGATAGCGTAGTGAAAACTACGTCTAACGTCGCATGAGGCTCGCGCTCCACCAGCTAATGACTAAAGGTCGAGCAAGCACTCCGTCGATAAAAGTAAGTGTCATCTGTCCTAGATTACTTCCACAAGAGAAGTGTGCACAAAGCAAGTGCCAGCCATCAGGTCCAAAAATGCAAGAAAATCAAGGTTAAATGCTATAAGTAGTTAATTATCATCAGGTTTATAATAATGACGTTACTGATTATTAGAATCGTTGGTTTAAATTATCGTTGGTTTATGACGAATAGGCTGACAATCCTGAATACCTTGGGTTCAGCAGTAGCAGTCTCGTGCGAGATCAATCTCTGCTATAACACCGTCAAGGAGCTCTCCCGCTCGAACATAACAATAACACAGGTTATTGGTGGCTCTCGGCTCACTTAATTTACCTCTGGGTAAGACCTGGTATGAACATCAGTTACCTCCCTACAATAACACAGTCAACAGAATCGAAGTCTGGACACACATAAATATAGCCTCTAAACAGGTGCCTCATCTAGCATCTTAATTACCATAAATAAAACTTATCATAACGTGAAAACATTCTCAGATGGAGAAGAAATATATTCGCTTTAGTAGCGATGCAAACACATGGCTCTCGTCAGTCATTTCCAAGTAGTAAAACATATGATTATTACAAAATGGTGGCCTGGACATTGACCTACATATGAGACACATCATCTAAAT
Source organism: Meconema thalassinum (assembly GCA_946902985.2). NCBI lineage: Eukaryota > Metazoa > Arthropoda > Insecta > Orthoptera > Tettigoniidae > Meconema > Meconema thalassinum. The sequence continues at coordinate 249,943,105 of OX336388.2, read as the reverse complement.
GTTAGTAATGCTATAAGCATTGTCAAAGAGTCTGGAAAGTTATGGTCTCACTGAGTGAGTGGTGCTCTAGTACACTGCATGCTGGGAACTGTTACCACCTGTCCATGATTCGAGCTAGCCTCGCTACTCGCAATCATTCACGGACGGTTTAGGAAATGCACATCACTGAAGGCAGGCAGCTTTCACGCAGAAAGTCCTATTAGAAAACTGGACTTGTTATCATGTCCCAGATATAATAGAAATTTACATAAGCATTAGGCTTAAAATCACGCCTCTAAACTATGCTCAAAGATATAGCATGTTTGAAAAGTCAAAGAAAAGAAAAACATAGATATTCCACTTCATCTGAATCTCTTTGAAATGTGCAGATATGTCAGTTCATAACTGCTCTGTCTAAATATATCCAAAATAATAACTGTGTCGAAACACTGACACGAAATAAACATTATAAAGGAGCAAATCTTACAATTGCTAAGTTTGCCAATGATACGGCATTCGTTGCTGGGTTCGATGCTAGATTGCATACAAACTGTAACACTCTGAATGTGTTCAAACTTGAACTGGATGGCTTCATAGCACATCAAAATGAAAAATGACATAGTATTACAAAACTGATAGCTACAGTCGGCTATCAGCGATACGGACTGTTCTGACTAAATCAGTGGCGTGACAACATTTACTAGAAAGGGGTGTTATAAAAATAACACTGGCCATGACGTCTGATCGTCATCCCAAATTACTGTTCACAAAATCACCCATCTAGGGCTGAACAAAACGTAGTAACAAGACTACAGTCACGCTTAGCAGGGGTAGAAATAACATCTTATCGATGTCCCTCAGAATGCACCGTGATCGAAGAGAAATTCAATCACAACAGGTGACTAACAATCACTGAAAGTGAACTACAAGGATTAATTCTAACAGTACAAAACCTACCTATGGCTTGTCAAGGAGTTCGGCTGATTCTACAATAAACTACAATAAACTACACTAAGCTACACCACAAAAAACCTCACAAGGAATGAATATTTCGGACTCACAAGAAAGGATGTCTACATCTCGGTCGTTCCAACGACCCGAGGGATATAATAAGGCTTTTGTCTCGGGATAAGGGTTGTCCAATCTGAGCCTCCACATCGGCTCTTTCCACTTCCACGGCCTTTATTCGTCCTCGTCATTGTCGTGATGTTATGACCATACTCCTCCTCAAAGTCGTCATCTTCCTTGGATTAGCGGATGCTAAAGCCATGGTTCTTCCGTCATCGGCTGTAGTTCTCTGGTCCTCTCCTTCACATGATGTAGCTTAACAGCTCATCTCTACAGGTGTTGCGTAACAAGGATTGTCGTACACGTGGTCATCAAGACATGACATCTTGAAGTATGACTTTACCACTTTAAGATACGATAAATAAGCATACCACAATTCCACAGAAGCTAGCTTTAACGTGGCACTAAACTCACTGCTATTACACGGCGCAGATGGTTTAAAAATTGGTCATGCACTATTATCTGCTTCACTGATACAGATTTTACTTGCCCACAAATCCCGTGGCATCGGCGTTGCTTTTCACTGAAAATAATCGCACTTGCGTTTAAAGCAATATTTGTAGTTATGAGTGTTGAAATGATTCACTCGGTTAATTATTATTTCACTGTGAGTGATGTATTTATCGCCACTCGACGATGTCGAAATATGATGTTCAAACACGTGGCTGAAAATGTGGCGTTCCACGGCTATGATCACTTTTCCCAAATATCCACAGTATTCGTAGCACATGCTATCTCCGGCTGTAATATTTAATAATATCATGTACTATTCGAATTGAAATAAAATGCGATGCACTAGGATTGCTTTCCTCGCCTTCAGGCGGACTGTTACCTCGTCTTATAGACGGACTTGATACAAACGGCATCCAACTTGGATGATAATCCAAACACATGTGGTAAGCTCTCGGCCATGCGCTGCGTTAGCTTGTGACTACACTGGTCGTGCAGCGTCTGTCTGGTTCCGTTTCGCGCATCTGCGAGGTTACTACCTTACCAAAACAGAAATAACATTCGAAAGAATGTTTCGATGATACAGAATTACAGTAAGATAATATCTGAGCTTTGTAGAAAATAGAAGTGTCATAATTTAGCTTCAGATTATTTAATAGTGGTATTCTCCGTAGTCAATAGATCAACCATTTATAACTCCAAAGAATGTTAGCACGTGGCGACAGCATGGTCGGTCAGTGGGTACGTTCTAAAGTGATTCATCAACAATGCGTTGAGGTGAAGAAATATCACATGAACCAGTGGTTAGCGGGTTCAATACATGTACATAAAAAGAAAGTAAAAAACATGCATCATAGGCAATGTTTGTATTGACGTAGCCCTAAAGGCTAAAAAAAATTCTCTCAATAAAAGGTGAACATATAAAAAATTACCATTTACCTATAGTCATTATAGGCATCATTGTATTAATGTAGCCCTAGAGGCTAAAAACAAACAAAAAGTTAAGAAAATTATTATTATTATTGTTGTTATTATTGTTGTTATTATTATTATTATTATTATTATAAACCATCAGCAACAATTAATAAACGTCAAATCTGTTGAGCACTGAAAAAAATAGTTTTTTGTTTTAGTAAGATATCAATAAACAACAACAACAAAAGTTATGTCATGTGTACAATGATAATTCATTATCTAGTTTTACAAAACGAATCATACAACGATTATTTTTTCACCCTCATAGATTAAATACACAGGGTGAATACTCGAATTGACATCTTCCATGACATTATCGGGTAGGTTTTAATAAGAAATGTCTCAAATTCTTGACAAATGCAAAGAGCTCGTTCACCAAATTTCGTTTTTAATTTTCGTATTTTATGAATGAGAAATGGTGTTTGTGAAGGCAATTCACTCATTTTAATGCGTACAAGGCCGCAATCTTGGCCAATGGCGTTCAAGGCGTCCATGCTTGGCTTGGCTAGGCTATAAGGAAAGAAAAGTGTTATATTTTTAACACTCTCATCTTTATATAAAAACAACACCAACAACAACAACAACATTGTCAATACATTAAAGTGTGTTGTTTTTAAGCCTGAGCGTTTCCGGCGTTAGGCGGGTGACCGGTTTGTTTTTAAGCTTACTGATAATATTGTTGACAAACAGGGATGTGAATCCGTTTACCTTGGCAATCTGTTTAATGATTTTTAGCCTATTTTCAATTTTGAAAAAATAGGCTTATGAGATCACCTTTTGTCCGTGTGTGTGTGCGTGTGTGTGTGTGTGTGTGTGTGTGTGTGATTCGTGTGTGTGTCCCCCCCTAATAAAATCTAAACGGCAGGAGCGATTTCAATGAAACTCGGAAAGTTCATAGCACTATTCCCGGCGACCTCGACCGTGCCCTTCAAATGTTGTTACGACTCACCAATCCAACATGGCGGCTGTGCGAAATATTTCACCAGCATTCAATATCTCCGAAACTATTACCGATATTACCCTGACATTTTCTATGGTGATAGAGGGAACTACTATAAGTTCACTTATGTGACTTTTGAAAACCTGGTAACTACAAAACCAACATGGCGGCCAAGCGAATTTGCGACATTTAAATAAACGTTTCTCGCGATTTGACCAACCAAACGCAATGAAACTTGGTACAGTATATGTTTATATACATTGTAATGCACCGACATCTAACTTCGTTCAATTGTTTACATAATCACAAGATGGCGGATGTGCGAAATATTTCACCGGCATTCTATATCTCTGAAACTATTAGCGGTATCTCCCTAAAATTTTGTACGGAGATAAAGGGCACTACAGGAATTCCATCTACAAGATTTTCAAAAACCGGTTAACTACAAAACGAACATGGCGGCCAAGCGAATTTGAACATTTTAAATAGACTTTTCTCGCGATTTAATGTTCCAAGCGCACTGAAACCTGGTAGAGGAAATATTTATACACATTGTAATCCACTGGTATCTAATTTAGTTCAATTGTTTACATAACCTCAAGATGGCGGCAGTGCGAATTTTAAAATTAAGTTTTTATTTCTTGTGATGTAGTCATGCGATCGAAGTGAAAGTTTGAATAATGAACCTACGCAATAATTTTCCTTTAATTGTACATGACTCTATGGCCTATACATTTAACAATCCAACATGGCGACCATCCGAAATATTTAGACGATACTGAATATCCACGAATCTATTTTAGCAATCAAACTGAATTTTTTTAATGTTCATAGGGGCTATAGGACCTATAGGACTTTAAATAACCTGGTGATCACAAATCCAATATGGCGGTGACGCGAATTATAAATATTCACATGGACGTTTCTCGCAATTTAACCATCCGCGTGCAGTGAAACTTAGTACAGTAAATCTTTATCCGAATGTTAATCCACTGGCATCTAATTTATTTCAATTGTTTCCATAACCTCAAGATGGTAGCTGTGAACATTTTTTAAATCTCCTTGTTTTTTCTTGTGTCTTAGTTATGCGATTGAAGTTTGAATACTACACGTTCACAATAATCTGCATGTAACAGTAAACTCTAGGACCTACATATATAAAATCCAACATGGCGACCATCCGAAATATTTAGTCGGTTCTCAATATCTACGAATCTATTACAGCAATCAAACTGAAATTGTGTATGTTGATAGTGGCAATTAACATAAGTAGGATATATGAAAATAGGCTGTATAGTTCTTCACGGAACTACTTGTTATTTCTTCATTTAGATCTGTTTTGCTTAAAGGAAGGGAAAAGGCTCTGCTGATCATACTATAAAAGGCGGCTTTCTTTTGATTGCCCGGGTGCTTAGAGTCTTTTCTTATTGTCGTGTGGGTCTGGGTTGGCTTTCTAAAATTTTATAGGTTAACCATTTATTATTTAAATAAACTGTAGTGTCAAGGAAGTTGATTTTACTGTTTTCGGCTGATTCAGAGGTGAATTGTATGCTTTTAACCAAACCGTTTAATTTTTGCACGAGTCCTTCTATATTTAAAATAGTATCATCGATTATTACAAACACGTCATCCACGTATCTACCCCAGTAATGTATACCGTCAATTTTGCCTACAATTTCTTCGTGTTCCAGATGGTCAAGATATATGTTAGCTACTAAACCAGATAGCGGAGATCCCATTGAGAGTCCTTCCTTTTGTTTATAGATCCTATTGTTAAAAGTGAAAAAATTATTTGTGAGTGTGAATTCTTAAAGCGTCATGAATTCGTTAATTTCTATTTTTGACAATATAATGTTGTTAGACAAATTTTGTTTAATGACCTTGAGCGATGGTGCAATTGGGATGTTTGTGTACATATTTTTCACGTCTACGCTATGCATGGAGTGTTTGCTCATTAAGGTAAGTTTCATGGTTTCTTCGCAGAAATTGAGTGTGTTTTTCAGGGATTTATTTGCTTTAAAAATGTAATGTCTTTCAAGGAACTGCTGACAAAATTTGGCGGTTCTGTAAAGGGGACTGTTTCTGAAATTGATGACAGGTCTTATTGGAATTCCTTCTTTATGAATTTTGGGGAGCGCTTTCAAAGTTGGTAATCCCGGGTCCATGTTGGTTAACTTACTAGTTTGTTTTTCATTGATAATAAACATGGAGGTTTTCAAAATATTTTTCAATTTTCTCTGTATAGATTGGGTGGGGTCTTTCTTAACCTCTTCAAAGCTCGAGCTGCTGAGGAATTTGTGTGTGTAGTTGACATATACCTCCTTATCTATCAGCACGACCGTATTACCCTTATCTGCTTTAGTAACAATTACATCGCTATTATTTATTTTCTCTTTCAATTCTTTAAGTTTATTTAGATTCGAATTTTTGTTGTTTTTTGTGTTAGTGTTAACTATTTTTTGAATTTCTTTGTTAGTCGTGTACCTGACTTCTTTTTGTTTATCAAGAGGAAGCCTACGTATGGCTGTTTCTGCTTCCACTACTAAAGTGGTTAGCGTTCTGTCATTGAAGTCACATTCCCAGTTGTGTTTGGGCCCCTTGCCTAGAATTTCGAGTTCATTATCGTCATATGGAACACTTGATAAGTTTTTGACAGGTGGAGAAAATTGCACTGGGGTAAAAAGCCTATTGTTAACTTGTTCATTCGCATCCCTGACTTTATTGAATTTATTTTGTAGGTTTCTGAATTTATTTTCTAGCGACTGTACTTTCCTATTGATTTTCGTAAATAAGATTTGATTTACAGTAAATGAATATCTATCCCAGTCCTTCTTACTGGATAGATTTGAAGCTTCTAGGTGAGCACGATAAAGTTTGTTATTAAGATTGTTCTTCCTGATATAAAGAAATTTAATTTCTCTTTGGAAAACTCTACTATTAATTATCCTCTGTGCTCTGGCTTCATATTTATTTAATGGGCCCTTTTTCTGGTAAGATTTAAAATGTGACGGAGTTATGTTATGTTCTCTGCATTTCTTTAAAAAGGCGATGTCCTTGACAGTGCTGGCCAATTTAATTTTCAGATCTTTATATTTATAACGCGCCTTTTTAGCGCAGTTAGCTTGGCCTGCTTCATAATCTTTTTGACTCTGAGAGTCGCACATTTTTTCCGTATTGACTGAATTATATTAAGAACAAAGTTCCAAATGGTTCCGCCTCGTCAATACTGTTTATTAAAGTGTCGTGATACAATCACCTGTCTTTTAACACATCACATGGTACATGTTTCAACGTCTAACTCGTATTGACGTCTTCATCAGCCTAAATATTTGGGCAGCACTTAAAACATTCCCTTTATCTACTGGGTGTAGTTAAAAATTGCACATAAAAACACACATGGACCACTGTAACACATTAAAAAATTGTTAAAACATTTTCTTATGTTAAAAGCTTAATAAAAATCCGCAGCCGGGCTTGGCAGTCTTTCTTGGCTTATTTCTAATGTTGGCCTCAAAAGCCCAAGCAAGGGGTGACCATTCCCAACTGGAAAGAAATGAAACTATGTATGAGAGAAAGAAGTAGTAAATAAAATAATACTTTAAAAACCCTAAATGTTATATAAAGACTTACGATGTAATGCGGTAATGAGCTAACAGGGCCGTGCTGAGTCGGACGGAGACAGTGCTGTACTGAAACGGTGTGTCAACATGGAAGCAACAAGCAAGACAATAGGGGCGGAAGAGGAGATGGGTGAGAGTTAGGGAGTGTTTTGGTTAGGAGTGGGGAAGGGGGGGGGGGTATGGAGTAAGTTTAGGGGAAGCTAACATGGATCAACGGTTGTGGATTTATTTCTATGGTGGTTTATATTTTGTTTTGTAATGGATTAACGTTTCATAGAGTACGTTGTTTTCGAAATGAATCTCATTAAGATTCGTTAGGGGTGCGGTCTTTTGGGCTAAATCGATTTCAATTTCTTCTAAGATGTTCATTGTAGTTCCTTTACTTGCTCGATGTAAGATTCTCATATCGTTGTTAATGTCTGTGAACTCATGCTTGGTATCTTTCATATGATTTGCCATGGCGGAAAATTTGTTGTATTTAATGGCATTGAAATGCTCACCATATCTTGTTATCAATGCTCTACCTGTTTGTCCACAATAATTAGCGTCGCATTTAGCACATTTCAACATATACACACCTGATTTACTGAATTTGTTCGTATGGTTCAATTTAATAGTATTGAATAAAATATTATTGTTTGTGTTGGAAGTTCTATATGCTATTCTTAGTCCACACTTTTTGAAAATATTTGAAATACTATAAGTTTTGGTGCTGAAATACGTGAAAGTCGCGTATTTGGGCTGCTCTTTTTGTTCCGGCGTTAGGCGGGTGACCGGTTTGTTTTTAAGCTTACTGATAATATTGTTGACAAACAGGGATGTGAATCCGTTTACCTTGGCAATCTGTTTAATGATTTTTATTTCTTCATTTAGATCTGTTTTGCTTAAAGGAAGGGAAAAGGCTCTGCTGATCATACTATAAAAGGCGGCTTTCTTTTGATTGCCCGGGTGGTTAGAGTCTTTTCTTATTGTCGTGTGGGTCTGGGTTGGCTTTCTAAAAACTTTATAGGTTAATCTGTTAATATTTAAACAAACTGTAGTGTCAAGGAAGTTGATTTTACTGTTTATGGCTGATTCAGAGGTGAATTGTATGCTTTTAACCAAACCGTTTAATTTTTGCACGAGTCCTTCTATATTTAAAATAGTATCATCGATTATTACAAACACGTCATCCACGTATCTACCCCAGTAATGTATACCGTCAATTTTGCCTACAATTTCTTCGTGTTCCAGATGGTCAAGATATATGTTAGCTACTAAACCAGATAGCGGAGATCCCATTGAGAGTCCTTCCTTTTGTTTATAGATCCTATTGTTAAAAGTGAAAAAATTATTTGTGAGTGTGAATTCTAATAGCGTCATGAATTCGTTAACTTCTACTTTTGACAATATACTGTTGTTAGACAAATTTGGTTTAATGACCTTGAGTAGGGGGATGGTGGTGCTTCTAACTCACAAGGTGCTCAAAAAGTTAGTACACACTATTTGCTTATTCATATCTGGCGAACCCATGGTCGGATTTTGACAAATGAGGTGTCGTTGGACTCGGGCTGACGCCCTCTTTCCAATGGACTACTCATTTCAACCCCTAAATAAAACCTACCCCTACTAGGGGGTGAAATTGTAATTCTTTAGTGAAAGTCTCTTTTCAAATGCGACATGTATAAGGTACGCTGCTAAAATGAACGTAAACGTGGTTGCTCATATCGCGCATGCGTTTTACGAGATGCCGCTATGGATGAACATTTTTGTTTTTGTTTTGTACGCATGCGCACTTGGGATTTTTGTAAGAGGGCGAGCTCTTTGAAAAAAATGATTGATAAGAAGAGGTTTTGGTGGTGAGGAGAGAGCCAGATAGTCGCCTACTTTCCTACGAAGTTTGCCGATATCTCTCAAACGCAAGGTCGGATTTGGACGTGTGACGTGTCAAATCACTTGTCTCGAAGCCCTTTAAATGTTATTAATAGGTTAGAGTTTTGAGAATGAGGGAAACAGGCTTTTTGGGGGTAAAACCGTGATTTTAGACTTTTTCCGATATCTCACGAATGCATGGTCGGATTTGGTCCTATGACGTGTCAAATGGCTTGTCTCGAAACCCTGTGTATTTTGTAATAGGTTAAAGTTTTTGAGAATGAGGGAAACAGAATTTTTTGTTGTAAAACCGTGATTTTAGACTTTCTGTTATATCTCACAAACCAATAACGCCAGAGACGTATACGAGGGGTCGTAGGACTCGGGGTGACGCCCCTTTCCTCTCCCCTTTCGAATATAGTATTTATGTTTAAAAAATGCGAAAGGGCCTAACGACACTTATGTTGAAAACATTTCAGTTTTTAAAACTTTTCTTAAATCTGTCTAAAATGTTCATGACGAGTGGTTGTAGATAGAAAGTGACGATACTACTGGACACGTGTTTCAACGAAGCTATTACTGGCCACGGTGGTGATATACCAATACAGTATTCGCTATTTTGATGAGACCGCGGGTCGAGGGTTCGTTTTCTGATTTTTCCTATGATGGAATTCCTAATTCCTAAACCCCCTGAAGGGGGTCTTTAACGTGTAAACGATTATGAGTGACATGGCAAATGATAATTCCTTGATCCGATGAAGTTGGCTTTAGATAGAACAAACAGAACTTGATTATATGGTGTTTGAAATGAGTATAGAAAACAAACTTGCTGGGGCAGACTGACAGGATGTGAATGTTATTTGAGCTTATTGGAATGCCTTGACTTGACTTGACAACAGGGCAATGAAAAAAAAAAGCACAGAGATGCTGAGGACACTTGAAGGTCAAGCGATATGGCAACCATGGTGGGAGGGGGAAGCTAGGATGATGTCGCCGATCATGTTCAATGTTCAATGGATGAATTTATATTTTGCGAAGCATTGTTTGCAGAGGGTCATGTGACGACTTGTTTTAAGGGTATTTATTTTTTCGATGTTTCCTATGGTGGACTTTTGATTGAAATAATCCAAAACTGCTAGGGCATGGCCTTGAGATTTTATAAACCGATAATGGGATTTTGACATACAAGATCCACTCAGAACTTGACATGATGTCATTCTTTTATGGCTTATGAATTTCCCCAAAAAAGACCCAAAACAACAAGATCATGGACTTTTGCTTTTCATAATATATTGCAAACCCATAATGTAAGATGTTTACTGTGAGTGACGAAATCTAGCTAGGTAAAGAAAGAATTATTGTAGGATATATGTATGGTGACTGACACGTCTTTGACCATTGGAACTTGTTTTCAGATCTGACTGTAGTACATAGGGAGTATAGGTTGTAGGCATGGATTGACAAACGGTGCACACAAAATTCAATTTATCGAATTAAGAGTAGACTATCAATAATTAATTGGTTAAAGAGTGTAGCTAAAAATATAAAAAATGGTGACTACATTAAACTAAACTGAACCAAGTCGAATCAAACCCAACTGATCCAAACCAAGCCTAAAGCAAACCAAACCTAATCATGAACAAGCCAAGGGCTTAAGTGTAAAACTTGTGGGGGAATGCAGTCATTGGCAATGTCCAAAGAAAGGGATAACGCTCTACCTCTAGAGGGTAAGGTAAAGCTAGCGCATGGTGCTAATGCATATTCCCAAGTACATGAACCACACACACACAACTATCCTATGCCGTTTTTATGAGTTAACGGTTAAAACTTACTCAGTGGTTACTGAGCAAGATGGTCGCTACACACAACAAGCTTTAAATACTTGAGGGTAATAATCTATACACACACACACACACACGCTTGTTCTAAACTAAACTGTCTTGCTGGCAGTGCTCACACAGTAGGCAAATGACAGAAATGCTTGGCTAACAGAAATACAATCATTTTCGTTTCTCTAATGTTACCAGCTAACCATTACATGCTATAGTGGTGAGCACATGTGCCTCTTGCACTGGAGTTCGTAACTCGATTTCTAGCTCTAAGGCCTAGAATGGATCAAACTAAGAAAAAAGGGTATGGTGACGCAGTGGTTAAACTGTTAGCCTTTCACTAAGGTAGACTAGGGTTTGATTTTAGGTTAATATACATGTCATAAACAAACAAACAAAAAAGCAGAGATAATGTTTAAAACTGATTACACTTGTCTCTTTTCAAATTATTACTTAGATTGCAAATACAAAGGTGGACTGGGTTTGATATACAGTTAATGCTGCCTATCGCATACTAGCCTGTAAGAAAGCCAAACAAGCAAAAGGCGTAGGTAGAGCAGTGGTAAAATCGCTATGTGTAGAGAACTACCTAACGGTTTTATGAACTGGCAATGGTATGTCGCATAAACAGTGCAGTATACAATCCAGCAACCATAATTTTTATCTTGTGGAACAGAGAAAACATATATATAGAGAGTGATATAGAAAGCTTGTGTATGTATGGGTAGCATTGATTGTTTGACCAGAGAAAATACGATGAGGTAGGGTGGGGAGAGGGAGAATTAACACGTATATATGAATGGTAAATAGTATTTTTGTTTTTTTCAATAGTTTTGTTTTTCAAATGCAGTGGTAGATAGCCGTTATTTTGTAAAACATTCTTACTTGCAGTAGTAATAAGACTCTATGGTTTCGCTAACACATAGATAGACTGAATTATTGCCATGGTCAAGCACTCACATTAAGATCATTTACAAAATCATAAAATGAAAAATAAAAAATCTTGTTTTGGAAATATCGTTTTTCAACATACACAAATTAAATATATAAAAAATTTGTAAACAACAAAATGGAAAATCCATGGTCAAGCACTCACATTAATATTATTTACAAAATCATAAAATGAAAAATAGAAAATCTTGTTTTGGAAATAACGATTTTTTTCAACATACACAAAATAAATATATAAAAAATTTGTAAACAGCAAAATGGAAAATCCATGTTTCCATATAGACAAAATTTTAAAAACCTTAAACGGACATTTAAGAAAATATATGCAAATGGGAAATTGACAAATGTGTAAATATGAAAATGGAAAAATCCATGTTTCCATATCATGAAATTGAAAAACATCAAACTGTCATTTAAAAAAATGCAAATGGAAAATTGACAAATTGCAATGTGTGAAATGTGAAATTGAACAAATGGCTATCATTATTTAAAAAAAGAAAAGAACATAGTGCTCTATGGTTGAGGTGTGAATCAAACCCTCTCTACTTATTTGGACCACCCGAGACTGAGTAGACTAGTCTTAGTTATCATACCACTTTTAAAAGTTTGTGTTAAATCTAGGAATTGAACCCAAGAGCTTGTAGGGGAGATCCAAGGTTATAATATGTTAAACAGATAGCCTTGAATGTAGTGTGTGGTAGCTATATAGAAATGAGACGTTTCGCTCGGGGCAGGGAGGCATAGAGATCTGCATCAAACCAGTCAAAAGACTGACGACTCAAACAACAACATGTAGAGCTCACCAAAATAATGTTGTGTAACGGTAAATGTTAGTCAACGAACAGTAATGCATTACTAAAACCCATGACACGATACCTAAGAGCTTTTCTAAAATTATTTTAAAATGCCTTTAACCCTATATTAAACACCCAGTTCACAAGACTCATAACTGCAATGTTATGGTCAAACAAAACAAAATCTATATTTCAAAACAAACAAGTGGTTTAGTCAATGTATACTGGAAAAAGTTTTATAAACACTCAAGTCCACAAAAATAATTAAATTAGTAACAGTCAGGTTGACCGAGTGGTTATGGTGTTTGACTTAAGTTCAAATTTTCTGTACAAGAAAGCAAGGGTTCGAATCCCTTACCTGATATAACTATTGCCTAAACATGGCTTGACCACACTGTATTATTGTGTACTCGGTACACAAACCATAAATAGAGTGTATTGTTTAAGGTCACTCTCTTTGCGAACATAGTCAGAGAATGTTGATGGTTAACAATTGCATTAATAGTGGGACATAGGGATAGCAATTAAGAAAAACAGACAATACCCATACACTATTTTTATTTATTTAATGTAAGTACTTGTACAATAGTTATATACAAACTACAACTCTCTTTTGTCTATTACTATCTAGTCCTTTTCGATCCACTTGCATATCAAGGGCAGATGACTTTGTAGTTCAGCCCCTTCAAACAACAACACTACTTTTTGCATAGTCTGTGATGTTGATGACTCTTGATGCGTGGAAGATGGATACAACATAACTTTTACAACAGGGGTTAAACGTTGCTCAACAAACAATGCACTATTTTGAGTAGCAACATCTTTCTCTTGTACTAACTTTTTAGCATTCTGATGATTTTTTTGTCAATACCATCAGTGTTTTGTCTGGAGCACTACATTGATGATCACTCACACTTAAAACCACACTATTTCTACTTTTCATATTGCCTCGACATGTTGTTGACCTCTGTTTCGAGCATTGCCAGAATATTATTCCTTTTACATTTTGTCGTCTATAGTTATAAGAGTTGCCTTTATAGAGTACACGTTGTTTACCTCGGTTAGTTGGAGTAAGTTCCATAGTAGTAACTAACCTGTTAGTATGATTTGCACGCTACAAAGGTTATCTCGGTTCTGGTAATAGAATTATTTAGCGTTGGCTTTTATATTTAATATGTACAGTTTAAAGTGATAGAAAAGTGGTAGAAACGTGGTAGCAAAGTGGTAGACAATTGGTAACATAGTGGTAGAAAAGTGGTAGCAAAGTGGTAGAAAAGTGGTAGAAAAGTGGTAGAAAAGTGGCAGAAAAGTAGTAGAAAAGTGGTAGCAAAGTGGTAGAAAAGTGGTAGAAAACTGGCAGAAAAGTAGTAGAAAAGTGGTAGCAAAGTGGTAGAAAAGTGGTAGCAAAGTGGTAGCAAACTAGAAAAGTGGTAGCAAAGTGGTAGAAAATATTACATGTATTGTTAAGAAATAGTTTAAGCGGTTACATGTATTCATTACACTATAATTTTAGCATCACGAAGCTCATTTTCTATATCCAAAAGTTCATCCTCATATTTAGTATGACCAGCCTGTTTACAGGTATGCAAGTACTGAAGCCGCTGGATTAGCTTACTGGGATTGTTCCAGTAAACAAATTTAACAAATGATTTTTTTGGGTGTAAACCATCATCATCATCATCATCATTATCATCATAATCATCATCATCATCATCATGGTTATCATCATCAATATAATTATCATCAATATAATCATCATCACTATTACTATCTAATCCTTTTTGTTCATCTTGCAATGCAAAAACCTTTGGCATAGTTTGTGTTGTCTTTGATAGTGTTAGAGGTTTCTTAGACGTTAACGACTGTCCTAACATGTCTTTTTCAGGAGATAATAAATGCTCTTTAACAAACAAAGCACTATCTTGAGCCACACTATTTTTTTCTTGGTCTTGCTTTTTTTACCTTGGTTAGAGTATTTTGTCCATTTAAATGAGTATTATTTTGAGATTTACAATGATGATCGATTGAAATAAGTATGTTGGAGCCTTTTGTCTTAATCATTCCTCGACACTTTTTAGATCGTTGTTTCGAACAGCACCAAATAACAGTTCCATTTTTATTGGTTCGTTTCACAATATATGAATATCCTTTATAGTATGCGTAAGGCTTACCATACCTAGTCACTGATACTTCCATGTCAACTGTCAAGCATAGACTAAGCTCTAGTAAAGTCAACTTGGTAATAAGAATACTAGTTTAATGTGAGAGCAAATATGGATCCAAAGAGTTCAGGTAAAAGTGGAAGCAAATAAGCAAATATTAAAACCAAGAGTGGGGTTAAAAGTGGTCGCAAAGAGGTAGACCCATTACACAATAATTTCAGCATGACGAAGCTCTTTTTCAATTTCTTTGATTTCCCAATCGTGACCGATATGCCCAGCTTGTCGTAAAGCATGCAATTGTCGAAGCCGTTGAATTAGCTTACTGGGTTTGTTCCAGTATACAAATTTAACAAATGGATTTTTAGGTGTAAACAAAGCACTACCATTATCATGATCATTATCATCAACATTATTATCATCATCATAATCACCATTATCATCATGACCATCATCACTGTTACTATATAGTCCTTTTTGATCCTCTTGCAATACCATTTTATTTATAGTCTGAGTTGATTTTGATAGTGTTGAAGGTTCCTTGGACGTTGACAATTGTCCTAACATGACGTTTTGAGGACATGATAAGTCCTTTTGAACAAACACTGCACTATCTTTAGCCGCAATATCGTTTTCTTGAACTTGCTTTTTAGCATTTTGATAATTGTTTGTAAACAGTAAGCGTGGTTCGTTTCGAGCACTACATTGATGAACACTCACACTTAAAACCTTTCCATTTTTACTTTTCAGATTGCCTCGACATTTTGTTGACCTCTCTTTTGAGCATCGCCAGAATATTATTCCATTCACATTCTGGCGATTATAGTTATAGGAGTAGCCTTGATAGAGTGCACGTAGCCTACCTTTGTTGGTTGTAATAAGTTCCATAGTAGTAACTGACCTGTCAGTACGATGTTCACACTACAAAGATTACAATTGTTTTGCTGATGGAGTGACCTACCATAAGCTTATATATTGGCTTATGTGTTGGCTTTTTGTGTTGGCTTTTTGTGTTGGCTTTTGTGTTGGCTTTTCGTGTTGGCTTTTTGTGTTGGCTTTTCATGTTGGCATTTCGTGTTGGCTTTTGTGTTGGCTTTTCGTGTTGGCTTTTTGTGTTGGCTTTTATGTTGGCTTTTCGTGTTGGCTTTTTGTGTTGGCTTTTCGTGTTGGCATTTCGTGTTGGCTTTTGTGTTGGCTTTTCGTGTTGGCTTTTTGTGTTGGCTTTTCGTGTTGCCATTTCGTGTTGGCTTTTTTGTATTGGCCTTTCATGTTGGCTTTTTGTATTGGCTTTTCGTGTTGGCTTTTTGTGTGGGCTTTTTGTGTTGGCTTTAGTATTGGCTTTTGTATTGGCTTATTTGACAAGTTATTTGTGTCAATGTATTTAGTGGATTTTTTGTTGGTGTTGGAAAGTAGTTGAATGAGAGGGAATATTTAAAGACTTAACCTCAGCTCACTAACCTAACCTAACCTAACCTAACTTTACCTAACCTAACCTAACCTTTCAACTCTCAGATGTTAATTAAATTCTGTGCATAGTCGAGTTGGAACCCAAGACCTCAGGGGTAAAAAAAAAATTATTTTTGACAGCTTATTTTGGTAACTTATTTTAATGGCTAACCTAACTTTACCTAACCTAACCTAACCTCAGCTCACTTTGGATATTACTAGTAAGTGTTCATATCCTTTGCTAGGTAGCATGCTAGTAGTACAGGTAGTGCTCATATTTACCGCTAGGTAGCGGAAACATACTTTGCATGTTGCATGTGACACTTGTGAAGTTTAACCACATGCAAGACGCGCTTGTATAAGTTCTCTATTTAAACTCAATATACAATTAACCACTAAATGTTCAGAACTAACATGTATAGCCATGTTTAGGGTATATAGGAGACCCTTAGCAAGAAAGGCTGTCTAACCCACGAGTGTACAGCCTTGTCATACGCAGTAAGCACCTGTTGGCAGAAAACAACAACAACAACAATTTGAGAAAGCCAACAAAAAACTGTTTCCTTTAAATACCTTAATGGATATGTTGTTGGCTTTCTCAAATTGTTGTTGTTGTTGTTTTCTGCCAACAGGTGCTTACTGCGTATGACAAGTCTGTACACTCGTGGGTTAGACAGCCATTCTTGCTAAGGGTCTCCTATATACCCTAAACATGGCTATACATGTTAGTTCTGAACATTTAGTGGTTAATTGTATATTGAGTTTAAATAGAGAACTTATACAAGCACGTCTTGCATGTGGTTAAACTTCACAAGTGTCACATGCAACATGCAAAGTATGTTTCCGCTACCTAGCGGTAAATATGAGCACTACCTGTACTACTAGCATGCTACCTAGCAAAGGATATGAACACTTACTAGTAATATCCAAAGTGAGCTGAGGTTAGGTTAGGTTAGGTAAAGTTAGGTTAGCCATTAAAATAAGTTACCAAAATAAGCTGTCAAAAATAATTGTTTTTTTACCCCTGAGGTCTTGGGTTCCAACTCGACTATGCACAGAATTTAATTAACATCTGAGAGTTGAAAGGTTAGGTTAGGTTAGGTAAAGTTAGGTTAGGTTAGGTTAGGTTAGTGAGCTGAGGTTAAGTCTTTAAATATTCCCTCTCATTCAACTACTTTCCAACACCAACAAAAAATCCACTAAATACATTGACACAAATAACTTGTCAAATAAGCCAATACAAAAGCCAATACTAAAGCAAACACAAAAAGCCCACACAAAAAGCCAACACGAAAAGCCAATACAAAAAGCCAACATGAAAGGCCAATACAAAAAAGCCAACACGAAATGGCAACACGAAAAGCCAACACAAAAAGCCAACACGAAAAGCCAACACAAAAGCCAACACGAAATGCCAACACGAAAAGCCAACACAAAAAGCCAACACGAAAAGCCAACACAAAAGCCAACACGAAATGCCAACATAAAAGCCAACACAAAAAGCCAACACGAAAAGCCAACACAAAAGCCAACATGAAAAGCCAACACAAAAAGCCAACACGAAAAGCCAACACAAAAGCCAACACAAAAAGCCAACACAAAAAGCCAACACATAAGCCAATATATAAGCTTATGGTAGGTCACTCCATCAGCAAAACAATTGTAATCTTTGTAGTGTGAACATCGTACTGACAGGTCAGTTACTACTATGGAACTTATTACAACCAACAAAGGTAGGCTACGTGCACTCTATCAAGGCTACTCCTATAACTATAATCGCCAGAATGTGAATGGAATAATATTCTGGCGATGCTCAAAAGAGAGGTCAACAAAATGTCGAGGCAATCTGAAAAGTAAAAATGGAAAGGTTTTAAGTGTGAGTGTTCATCAATGTAGTGCTCGAAACGAACCACGCTTACTGTTTACAAACAATTATCAAAATGCTAAAAAGCAAGTTCAAGAAAACGATATTGCGGCTAAAGATAGTGCAGTGTTTGTTCAAAAGGACTTATCATGTCCTCAAAACGTCATGTTAGGACAATTGTCAACGTCCAAGGAACCTTCAACACTATCAAAATCAACTCAGACTATAAATAAAATGGTATTGCAAGAGGATCAAAAAGGACTATATAGTAACAGTGATGATGGTCATGATGATAATGGTGATTATGATGATGATAATAATGTTGATGATAATGATCATGATAATGGTAGTGCTTTGTTTACACCTAAAAATCCATTTGTTAAATTTGTATACTGGAACAAACCCAGTAAGCTAATTCAACGGCTTCGACAATTGCATGCTTTACGACAAGCTGGGCATATCGGTCACGATTGGGAAATCAAAGAAATTGAAAAAGAGCTTCGTCATGCTGAAATTATTGTGTAATGGGTCTACCACTTTGCGACCACTTTTAACCCCACTCTTGGTTCTAATATTTGCTTATTTGCTTTCACTTTTACCTGAACTCTTTGGATCCATATTTGCTCTCACATTAAACTAGTATTCTTATTACCAAGTTGACTTTACTAGAGCTTAGTCTATGCTTGACAGTTGACATGGAAGTATCAGTGACTAGGTATGGTAAGCCTTACGCATACTATAAAGGATATTCATATATTGTGAAACGAACCAATAAAAATGGAACTGTTATTTGGTGCTGTTCGAAACAACGATCTAAAAAGTGTCGAGGAATGATTAAGACAAAAGGCTCCAACATACTTATTTCAATCGATCATCATTGTAAATCTCAAAATAATACTCATTTAAATGGACAAAATACTCTAACCAAGGTAAAAAAAGCAAGACCAAGAAAAAAATAGTGTGGCTCAAGATAGTGCTTTGTTTGTTAAAGAGCATTTATTATCTCCTGAAAAAGACATGTTAGGACAGTCGTTAACGTCTAAGAAACCTCTAACACTATCAAAGACAACACAAACTATGCCAAAGGTTTTTGCATTGCAAGATGAACAAAAAGGATTAGATAGTAATAGTGATGATGATTATATTGATGATAATTATATTGATGATAACCATGATGATGATGATGATGATTATGATGATAATGATGATGATGATGATGATGGTTTACACCCAAAAAAATCATTTGTTAAATTTGTTTACTAGAACAATCCCAGTAAGCTAATCCAGCGGCTTCAGTACTTGCATACCTGTAAACAGGCTGGTCATACTAAATATGAGGAAGAACTTTTGGATATAGAAAATGAGCTTCGTGATGCTAAAATTATAGTGTAATGAATACATATAACCGCTTAAACTATTTCTTAACAATACATGTAATATTTTCTACCACTTTGCTACCACTTTTCTAGTTTGCTACCACTTTGCTACCACTTTTCTACCACTTTGCTACCACTTTTCTACTACTTTTCTGCCAGTTTTCTACCACTTTTCTACCACTTTGCTACCACTTTTCTACTACTTTTCTGCCACTTTTCTACCACTTTTCTACCACTTTTCTACCACTTTGCTACCACTTTTCTACCACTATGTTACCAATTGTCTACCACTTTGCTACCACGTTTCTACCACTTTTCTATCACTTTAAACTGTACATATTAAACATAAAAGCCAACGCTAAATAATTCTATTACCAGAACCGAGATAAACTTTGTAGCGTGCAAATCATACTAACAGGTTAGTTACTACTATGGAACTTACTCCAACTAACCGAGGTAAACAACGTGTACTCTATAAAGGCTACTCTTATAACTATAGACGACAAAATGTAAAAGGAATAATATTCTGGCAATGCTCGAAACAGAGGTCAACAACATGTCGAGGCAATATGAAAAGTAGAAATAGTGTGGTTTTAAGTGTGAGTGATCATCAATGTAGTGCTCCAGACAAAACACTGATGGTATTGACAAAAAAATCATCAGAATGCTAAAAAGTTAGTACAAGAGAAAGATGTTGCTACTCAATATAGTGCATTGTTTGTTGAGCAACGTTTAACCCCTGTTGTAAAAGTTATGTTGTATCCATCTTCCACGCATCAAGAGTCATCAACATCACAGACTATGCAAAAAGTAGTGTTGTTGTTTGAAGGGGCTGAACTAAAAAGTCATCTGCCCTTGATATGCAAGTGGATCGAAAAGGACTAGATAGTAATAGACAAAAGAGAGTTGTAGTTTGTATATAACTATTGTACAAGTACTTACATTAAATAAATAAAAATAGTGTATGGGTATTGTCTGTTTTTCTTAATTGCTATCCCTATGTCTCACTATTAATGCAATTGTTAACCATCAACATTCTCTGACTATGTTCGCAAAGAGAGTGACCTTAAACAATACACTCTATTTATGGTTTGTGTACCGAGTACACAATAATACAGTGTGGTCAAGCCATGTTGAGGCAATAGTTATATCAGGTAAGGGATTCGAAACCTTGCTTTCTTGTACAGAAAATTTGAACTTAAGTCAAACACCATAACCACTCGGTCAACCTGACTGTTACTAATTTAATTATTTTTGTGGACTTGAGTGTTTATAAAACTTTTCCTGTATACATTGACTAAACCACTTGTTTGTTTTGAAATATAGATTTTGTTTTGTTTGACCATAACATTGCTGTTATGAGTCTTGTGAACTGGGTGTTTAATATAGGGTTAAAGGCATTATAAAATAATTTTAGAAAAGCTCTTAGGTATCGTGTCATGGGTTTTAGTAATGCATTACTGTTCGTTGACTAACATTTACCGTTACACAACATTATTTTGGTGAGCTCTACATGTTGTTGTTTGAGTCGTCAGTCTTTTGACTGGTTTGATGCAGATCTCCATGCCTCCCTCCCCCGAACGAAACGTCTCATCTCTATATAGCTACCACACCCTACATGCAAGGCTATCTGTTTAACATATTATAACCTTGGATCTCCCCTACAAGCTCTTGGGTTCAATTCCTAGATTTAACACAAACTTTTAAAAGCGGTATGACAACTAAAACTAGTCTACTCAGTCTCGGGTGGTCCAAATAAGTAGAGAGGGTTTGTTTCACACCTCAACCATAGAGCACCATGTTCTTTTTTTTTAAATAATGATAGCCATTTGTTCAATTTCACATTTCACACATTCCAATTTGTCAATTTTCCATTTGCATTTTTTTAAATGACAGTTTGATGTTTTTCAATTTCATGATATGGAAACATGGATTTTTCCATTTTCATATTTACACATTTGTCAATTTCCAATTTGCATATATTTTCTTAAATGTCCGTTTAAGGTTGTTAAATTTTGTCTATATGGAAACATGGATTTTCCATTTTGCTGTTTACAAATTTTTTATATATTTATTTTGTGTATGTTGAAAAAAAAATCGATATTTCCAAAACAAGATTTTTTATTTTTCATTTTATGGTTTTGTAAATGATCTTAATGTGAGTGCTTGACCATGGATTTTCTATTTTGCTGTTTACACATTTTTATTTATTTTGTGTCTGTTGAAAAACGATATTTCCAAAACAAGATTTTTTATTTTTCATTTTATGATTTTGTAAATGATCTTAATGTGAGTGCTTGACCATGGCAATAATTCAGTCTATCTATGTGTTAGCGAAACCATAGAGTCTTATTACTACTGCAAGTAAGAATGTTTTACAAAATAACGGCTATCTACCACTGCATTTGAAAAACAAAACTATTGAAAAAAAACAAAAATACTATTTACCATTCATATATACGTGTTAATTCTCCCTCTCCCCACCCTACCTCATCGTATTTTCTCTGGTCAAACAATCAATGCTACCCATACATACACAAGCTTTCTATATCACTCTCTATATATATGTTTTCTCTGTTCCACAAGATAAAAATTATGGTTGCTGGATTGTATACTGCACTGTTTATGCGACATACCATTGCCAGTTCATAAAACCGTTAGGTAGTTCTCTACACATAGCGATTTTACCACTGCTCTACCTACGCCTTTTGCTTGTTTGGCTTTCTTACAGGCTAGTATGCGATAGGCAGCATTAACTGTATATCAAACCCAGTCCACCTTTGTATTTGCAATCTAAGTAATAATTTGAAAAGAGACAAGTGTAATCAGTTTTAAACATTATCTCTGCTTTTTTGTTTGTTTGTTTATGACATGTATATTAACCTAAAATCAAACCCTAGTCTACCTTAGTGAAAGGCTAACAGTTTAACCACTGCGTCACCATACCCTTTTTTCTTAGTTTGATCCATTCTAGGCCTTAGAGCTAGAAATCGAGTTACGAACTCCAGTGCAAGAGGCACATGTGCTCACCACTATAGCATGTAATGGTTAGCTGGTAACATTAGAGAAACGAAAATGATTGTATTTCTGTTAGCCAAGCATTTCTGTCATTTGCCTACTGTGTGAGCACTGCCAGCAAGACAGTTTAGTTTAGAACAAGCGTGTGTGTGTGTGTGTGTATAGATTATTACCCTCAAGTATTTAAAGCTTGTTGTGTGTAGCGACCATCTTGCTCAGTAACCACTGAGTAAGTTTTAACCGTTAACTCATAAAAACGGCATAGGATAGTTGTGTGTGTGTGGTTCATGTACTTGGGAATATGCATTAGCACCATGCGCTAGCTTTACCTTACCCTCTAGAGGTAGAGCGTTATCCCTTTCTTTGGACATTGCCAATGACTGCATTCCCCCACAAGTTTTACACTTAAACCCTTGGCTTGTTCATGATTAGGTTTGGTTTGCTTTAGGCTTGGTTTGGTTCAGTTGGGTTTGATTCGACTTGGTTCAGTTTAGTTTAATGTAGTCACCATTTTTTATATTTTTAGCTACACTCTTTAACCAATTAATTAATGATAGTCTACTCTTAATTCGATAAATTGAATTTTGTGTGCACCGTTTGTCAATCCATGCCTACAACCTATACTCCCTATGTACTACAGTCAGATCTGAAAACAAGTTCCAATGGTCAAAGACGTGTCAGTCACCATACATATATCCTACAATAATTCTTTCTTTACCTAGCTAGATTTCGTCACTCACAGTAAACATCTTACATTATGGGTTTGCAATATATTATGAAAAGCAAAAGTCCATGATCTTGTTGTTTTGGGTCTTTTTTGGGGAAATTCATAAGCCATAAAAGAATGACATCATGTCAAGTTCTGAGTGGATCTTGTATGTCAAAATCCCATTATCGGTTTATAAAATCTCAAGGCCATGCCCTAGCAGTTTTGGATTATTTCAATCAATGAGTCCACCATAGGAAACATCGAAAAAATAAATACCCTTAAAACAAGTCGTCACATGACTCTCTCCAAACAATGCTTCGCAAAATATAAATTCATCCATTGAACATTGAACATGATCGGCGACATCATCCTAGCTTCCCCCTCCCACCATGGTTGCCATATCGCTTGACCTTCAAGTGTCCTCAGCATCTCTGTGCTTTTTTTTTCATTGCCCTGTTGTCAAGTCAAGTCAAGGCATTCCAATAAGCTCAAATAACATTCACATCCTGTCAGTCTGCCCCAGCAAGTTTGTTTTCTATACTCATTTCAAGCTCCATATAACCAAGTTCTGTTTGTTCTATCTAAAGCCAACTTCATCGGATCAAGGAATTATCATTTGCCATGTCACTCATAATCGTTTACACGTTAAAGACCCCCTTCAGGGGGTTTAGGAATTAGGAATTCCATCATAGGAAAAATCAGAAAACGAACCCTCGACACGCGGTCTCATCAAAATAGCGAATACTGTATTGGTATATCACCACCGTGGCCAGTAATAGCTTCGTTGAAACACGTGTCCAGTAGTATCGTCACTTTCTATCTACAACCACTCGTCATGAACATTTTAGACAGATTTAAGAAAAGTTTTAAAAACTGAAATGTTTTCAACATAAGTGTCGTTGGGCCCTTTCGCATTTTTAAAACATAAATACTATATTCGAAAGGGGAGAGGAAAGGGGCGTCACCCCGAGTCCTACGACCCCTCGTATACGTCTCTGGCGTTATTGGTTTGTGAGATATAACAGAAAGTCTAAAATCACGGTTTTACAACAAAAAATTCTGTTTCCCTCATTCTCAAAAACTTTAACCTATTACCAAAATACACAGGGTTTCGAGACAAGCCATTTGACACGTCATAGGACCAAATCTGACCATGCATTCGTGAGATATCGGAAAAAGTCTAAAATCACGGTTTTAACCCCAAAAAGCCTGTTTCCCTCATTCTCAAAACTTTAACCTATTAATAACAGGTATAGGGCTTTGAGACAATCGATTTGACACGTCACACGTCCAAATCCGACCTTGCGTTTGAGAGATATCGGCAAACTTCGTAGGAAAGTAGGCGACTATCTGGCTCTCTCCTCACCACCAAAACCTCTTCTTATCAATCATTTTTTTCAAAGAGCTCGCCCTCTTACAAAAATCCCAAGTGCGCATGCGTAAAAAACAAAAACAAAAATGTTAATCCATAGCGGCAGCCGGAAAAACGCATGCGTGATATGAGCAACAACATTTAAGTTCATTTTAGCAGCGCACCTTATACATGTCGTATTTGAAAAGAGACTTTCATTAAAAATTACAATTTCACCCCCTAGTAGGGGTAGGTTTTATTTAGGGGTTGAAATGAATGGTCCATTGGAAAGAGGGCGTCAACCCGAGTCCAACGACACCTCATTTGTCAAAATCCGACCATGGGTTCGCCAGATATGAACAAGCAAATAGTGTGTACTAACTTTTTGAGCACCTTGTGAGTTAGAAGCACCACCATCCCCCTACTACCTTGAGCGATGGTGCAATTGGGATGTTTGTGTACATATTTTTCACGTCTACGCTATGCATGGAGTGTTTGCTCATTAATTTGAGAAACAGTCCCCTTTACAGAACCGCCAAATTTTGTCAGCAGTTCCTTGAAAGACATTACATTTTTAAAGCAAATAAATCCCTGAAAAACACACTCAATTTCTGCGAAGAAACCATGAAACTTACCTTAATGAGCAAACACTCCATGCATAGCGTAGACGTGAAAAATATGTACACAAACATCCCAATTGCACCATCGCTCAAGGTCATTAAACAAAATTTGTCTAACAACAGTATATTGTCAAAAGTAGAAATTAACGAATTCATGACGCTATTAGAATTCACACTCACAAATAATTTTTTCACTTTTAACAATAGGATCTATAAACAAAAGGAAGGACTCTCAATGGGATCTCCGCTATCTGGTTTAGTAGCTAACATATATCTTGACCATCTGGAACACGAAGAAATTGTAGGCAAAATTGACGGTATACATTACTGGGGTAGATACGTGGATGACGTGTTTGTAATAATCGATGATACTATTTTAAATATAGAAGGACTCGTGCAAAAATTAAACGGTTTGGTTAAAAGCATACAATTCACCTCTGAATCAGCCGTAAACAGTAAAATCAACTTCCTTGACACTACAGTTTGTTTAAATAATAACAGGTTAACCTATAAAGTTTTTAGAAAGCCAACCCAGACCCACACGACAATAAGAAAAGACTCTAAGCACCCGGGCAATCAAAAGAAAGCCGCCTTTTATAGTATGATCAGCAGAGCCTTTTCCCTTCCTTTAAGCAAAACAGATCTAAATGAAGAAATAAAAATCATTAAACAGATTGCCAAGGTAAACGGATTCACATCCCTGTTTGTCAACAATATTATCAGTAAGCTTAAAAACAAACCGGTCACCCGCCTAACGCCGGAACAAAAAGAGCAGCCCAAATACGCGACTTTCACGTATTTCAGCACCAAAACTTATAGTATTTCAAATATTTTCAAAAAGTGTGGACTAAGAATAGCATATAGAACTTCCAACACAAACAATAATATTTTATTCAATACTAATAAATTGAACCATACGAACAAATTCAGTAAATCAGGTGTGTATATGTTGAAATGTGCTAAATGCGACGCTAATTATTGTGGACAAACAGGTAGAGCATTGATAACAAGATATGGTGAGCATTTCAATGCCATTAAATACAACAAATTTTCCGCCATGGCAAATCATATGAAAGATACCAAGCATGAGTTCACAGACATTAACAACGATATGAGAATCTTACATCGAGCAAGTAAAGGAACTACAATGAACATCTTAGAAGAAATTGAAATCGATTTAGCCCAAAAGACCGCCCCCCTAACGAATCTTAATGAGATTCATTTCGAAAACAACGTACTCTATGAAACGTTAATCCATTACAAAACAAAATATAAACCACCATAGAAATAAATCCACAACCGTTGATCCATGTTACCTTCCCCTAAACTTACTCCATACCCCCCCCCCCCCTTCCCCACTCCTAACCAAAACACTCCCGAACTCTCACCCATCTCCTCTTCCGCCCCTATTGCCTTGCTCGTTGCTTCCATGTTGACACACCGTTTCAGTACAGCACTGTCTCCGTCCGACTCAGCACGGCCCTGTTAGCTCATTACCGCATTACATCGTAAGTCTATATATAACATTTGGGGTTTTTAAAGTATTATTTTATTTACTACTTCTTTTTCTCATACATAGTTTCATTTCTTTCCAGTTGGGAATGGTCACCCCTTGCTTGGGCTTTTGAGGCCAACATTAGAAATAAGCCAAGAAAGACTGCCAAGCCCGGCTGCGGATTTTTATTAAGCTTTTAACATAAGAAAATGTTTTAACAATTTTTTAATGTGTTACAGTGGTCCATGTGTGTTTTTATGTACAATTTTTAACTACACCCAGTAGATAAAGGGAATGTTTTAAGTGCTGCCCAAATATTTAGGCTGATGAAGACGTCAATACGAGTTAGACGTTGAAACATGTACATTGTGATGTGTTAAAAGACAGGTGATTGTATCACGACATTTTAATAAACAGTATTGACGAGGCGGAACCATTTGGAACTTTGTTCTTAATATAATTCAGTCAATACGGAAAAAATGTGCGACTCTCAGAGTCAAAAAGAAAGTTAATAAGGCTTGTCATACAAACCGCAAGCTTATGTTCCTTGTGCTACAAGCAGATAGTCTAGTGGCCAACTGTGTATGGGCTGAGGGCCACATTACTGAAGGAAACATGTCGGCGGGCCAAACTCACAATTTATCTGACAAGATGATTTAGAAGTAAGAATAAAAATTATACAATTTACGTATTTTGAAAGCTTGCAGGCAATATTTATTGTATGAAAACACAAACACTTCATTTTAATGCAAACATTGTGTTTTTTTTTAATGAATTTTGGAACAAAGATTTGAAGTCTACTCCCATGTGTGGTGTAGCAATCTTAGTGCATGGCACAATACAGATTCTCATCTTGGACTTAATATGTTTCATAGCTGAAAATGTAACCTTACATATGTATGTGCACCCATAATTTCAGCATTGCTTTAGGGCCCAGATCCTTAAGAGAGGGTAACGTTCTGGAGACAGTGATTTCCAGAACTCAACCACAGTTGCTGATAGTCACACTGTAACTCACACAACAACAACTGCAATTGTTCAGGTTGAGGTTCCAGTGAAACTGACCGTTCATAGGGTTGTTGAAGAGTTCCATTTCAGGTCACAGCTTCTCAAAATCTTGAAATCGGCGGTTAAATTCAGATAGCAATAGCTCAATATGTTCAATGTATAAGGTGCGTTCAAAAAGTAACGAGCCGGAGGCAAAAATACAGAAACCAGTACTTGTATGTTACAAGAGTTGGCCCTGGCTATTGAGGCTCTTGTCCCACTGTGACACGAGGGGGTGAATGGCTGTCCCATAAAATTCCCTGGGCTGCCATGTGAATCAGTTCCGCACGTACAGCTGGACGTTGGCGTCCGAGGTGAATCGTTGGCCCCGCAGAGCCCTTTTC
Organism: Meconema thalassinum; assembly: GCA_946902985.2. Classification (NCBI taxonomy): domain Eukaryota; kingdom Metazoa; phylum Arthropoda; class Insecta; order Orthoptera; family Tettigoniidae; genus Meconema; species Meconema thalassinum. The sequence continues at coordinate 249,915,219 of OX336388.2, read as the reverse complement.
AGAGGACCAAACATGGCGTAATCACAGGGAGAGAGGTCTGGACTGTATGGAGGGTGGCCGAGAACCTCCCATTTGAATTTCTGCAGGAGTGCCGCGACTGTGTTGGCCGTATGAGGTCGTGCATTGTCGTGGAGCAGAATGACCCCACGAGTGAGATTGCCTGGTCGTTTTGTTTTGATCGCTTGGTGAAGGATGGTCAAGGTTTGCGAGTAACGCTGTGCATACACTGTTGTCCCGTGCGGCATGACGTGTATCAGAAGGGGTCCATCTTGGTCAAAGAAGAACGTCAGCATTACCGTTCCTGCACTCGTGTGGATAGCCTTGCCTTTTTTGGGTGGTGGTGACCCTGGATGCTTCCACTGGAGGCTTTGTCGTTTGGATTCTGGTTCGAAGTGATGACGCCATGACTCATCTCCAGCCACCACTCGTGCCAGGAACCCATTCCCTTCTCTCGCATAGCGCTGCAGATGACCAAGACATGCTTCCTGGTGTGGTTGAAGACTGTGGGGCACCCATTGGGCACACACTTTGCGCAAGTGCAGTCGTTCCTTCATGGTGGTGTGCACACTTCCGACGCTCAATCCGACCACGGCGGCTATGGCGTTCACTGTCACTCGGCGGTCCTGGGTCAAGAGTGCATCAACCAGCTGGACGTTGTCATCGGTAATGCAGGGGGGTGCCCCAGACCGGGCATCATCGGCTTACGACACCCGTCCTTCCCTGAAGCGCTTGTGCCACGCCTTGACCCTTGCAAGGGACATGCAATTTCCGTTCCCCCTACTCCTTCCGCTGTCAGAAACCGAACAACTCTTCTTTGCTCTTCGTTTGACGCCTCCATGTCACTGTTTGCAATGTGACTGGCAGCGTTGGACGATTGATGCTTGCTGCTGCTCGCTTTGTATCGTCACGTGACGTGCACGCGTCCCCTCTAGCGACGAGCTGTGACCTCCAACGCTCTAGTCGGATCCACACCTCGTAACACACGCCACGATTAGCCGATGTCGTACTGGTTTGCGGATTCCAGCCTCCGGCTCGTTACTTTTTGAACGCACCTTATATTAATCCGTTCACATAAATTATAAAACATTTATAAGTTAGCACACTAAGCAATTGGAAATTCACACACTTTCCAAGTTTATAATCGTTTTAACTATAGGTTAAACTCAACTGCAACCTTTTCATTATTCATCATCTTATACTTATTCAGCATCATCGCCTATGCATGAGCCCACACGTAAATCCATATACGTGGGCTGCACATCACGAAGAATGTGTAAAAAACACATTCCTAACGTGTCATTAAAAGAAAACTTCAGTGATTACAATGCTCCAAATCGTATGAGAATGGCTTACAGCCGCTATAGATTTGAGTGTTCACATCTAAAAGAATATATTTTAGAAAATGCTGCTCTAAACGGACCCATCTTCACGTTCAACGTACTACGGCATGAATAAATCTAATGGCCACTTACAGGAGAGAGAAATTTAACGCAATAATTAGTATCGACACGTAATAATAATAATTATAATAATGTACTTCAGATATTTTTAATCCCATTTCATTCACAAGTCTGCACAAACTGCATTAATGTGACTAATGGCGACTAAGGTTATACATGTAGCTCGCATATATGCCGATTGAAATCCATCACATAAATGTAGCTACCAATGAGTGTTGATTAAAAGAGGTCTCTTAAATTGAAGGAAATGTTAATCGCATCAAAACATGTGAGAAGCTTCTGACCAATAACGGTGGGTATTTTAATTGAACAGCAACGCATACTGCTTGGCCCATCAAATGTTGTATACTATAGATAACATTTGATTTTAAAGAGAGTGAAGTCTGTTTTGAAAATGCTTCCCAACACTATTGTTAAAAAGCCCCGCCACATGAATCTTTGATCAAATACTCCCTAGCACGTATAACTTAAATGTAGCCTCTTCCCAGTATGAATTCATGTGACCCTATACGAAAAGATTAATAGGGGTTTAAATTTCAACTGTGAATTTTGCACCGACTGTGCTTATACGCTACTAAAGATAGCAGAGTTGCAGATAATGCAGTGGGAGGTTTTAAAAAAAAGCAACAGGATCGCTAAGGAGCGGGGGAGAGGATGTCTCTTTCAATGTGTGCTCGGCCCAAGATTCCGGATCGAAAGAAAGATGATTTCCAAAAAAGGAAACGAATGAATTGTTCAAAGCAAATCAAAAGAGGAATTAAATTTAACTATTGATCAAAGAACCCAGAAGCGTGTAGGTCGTGACTGCGTTACAGTACGAAGCCAAGACCGACGAAATCGAACGAGAGATAAGGGAACTTAAAATTACAAATGAAAGAGACGAAGCCAAAATGAACTACGTACTAATGTATTTAAAGTAAAATAAAACAAGTGCGCATAAGAGTAAGGATTAATCTAAACACAAAATGAAAGGTAAACGTGAAGAGCTATTAAAATCACTTAATAACAAACAAAATAAAATTAATGACTAAGGATGGTACCCAAAAAAAAGGGGTATACAAAAACAATATCAAGGGAAAAGTGTATAAATGAACTTAAGTACAAACAAAGATGAAAGAAGATAAATTAAAAGGTACTTACAATCAATGTGCAACTAAACCGTAAGCGCGACTCGATAACCAAAATTAAAAGAAAAATAAAAGAAAAAATAAAGAGTATGGACGACTCGAATAAGAGAACAGCTCTACTTACGAGGATGACCTGGACTAGAAAGCCAGCGCCAAAAACAGAACAGAAAGGAAAAAGGAAGGAAGGAAGCTTGTAGTTTAACGTGACCGTTAATCTAGAAATCATGAGCCACGGGACCTCCTTTTTACGTGGAATCCGAACCACAGGACATGGCATTTCACTTCGAAAATCTCACATGCATTGACCGGGAATCGAACCCGGACCGCCTTGGTGAGAGGCATACAGCTAGACCGCTGAGCCACCCCCCCCCCTCCCCCCCCCCAAACAGAAAAGAACTAAGACGCTCATGATGTTGTGATATCATGGGGTAGGGGGTGAAAGGGTGGGGAGTGGTGGAGTGCGTATGTAGGAAACGGGGGGGGGGGGGGGGATATGACACTGAGTTACGTATTATAACGAAGTCAGAGGAAGCAACACAAAATTAACACATAAAAATAAAGGAAATGAAAATTACATTAAATTACTTGACATTACCGGGACAGGAAATGAAAGGAAAACTCAATCAGCTAAGAAATATGCTTTTTAGGTAGTAATGTCGAAATATAATGACATACGAAGAAACAAAGTAATTAAAGGTATGGTGAATGGACGGTGACTAACACAAAGACCATCGCTCACACACTTTTCCCAAAACAGAGGGAAGGATCAACCTGAAGGCGAATGAGACATTGCTCCGTTACTTCAGTGATGCCTTAACCCAAAAAACAAACTCTGATACGACAATCAAATGAAAGGTGCCTCGAAAGAGTGCACATCAATTTGTGACGTAATACAGAGCGTTGGTAAGCCTCGCTGGAAAATAGCAGATATTTCAGAATTGAGAGATTTATGTAAAAAATAAAACCGATTACATGAAAGGGAGGGAAGACAAATAAACACAGACACTTCGCTAAATTAACGTGAACGAAAGCGAAAGGACTTGAGTTCACAGGAATGCCCTCACATCATCATAGGAAAGAAAATCAAAGGAGACACAAAAAATGCAAAAGGCGAAACAGAAATTTAAAATGACTTCATAGCAAAATAAATCTGATGATTGAATCGTACTTACATAGTTGCGTTGGTTGCGAGCGAGAGCTCGTCTCAAAGCGTGTGGTCTACATGGCCACAGAAAATGGAAGAAGGAACCTTCCTGCTTAGGGCGCAGGCACGCGCCTCGTAAAAATATGACGCAGAACACCCCCTCTCAAGAACAGGAAGGGGGCCAATGGGAGAAGCAAAGCTTGGCAACAAATGATCTTTCGACCAATGCAATAAAATTATACATAAGGTGAGTTGGCAAGGGTGAAATGTTTCGCCATCTGGTGAAACGTCAACGCAGAATTATTAAGTCTGAACGCAGTAAGCGTGACAGAGGAACGTATGTCACAATAATGCCACATGAAGGAAATGATAATAATAATAATAATAATAATAATATGAGAGAAAAAAATAATGAATCTGATAAAAACGGTTCAATTTCCATGTGCTTCCTTAAACATCCTTTTCTAGCGAATATTGTTCGGCTTCCATGACACCATATTGAATTGCTTCCACTATTATATATTACCAATATCTTTTCGTCATAAATTGTCTTCGATGTACCACATAAATATGGCTGCATACTACGAATTACGATATGCCTCTGTTAATGTTGCTTATTATGAATAGCGCTTTTGTCCATTGTGTTATAATGCAAGTATTCAACTTGCTTAACTCCTTCTTGAATGTGTTATATCAATATGGCTTCTGGCACATTCGGCTAAGCTATGAGTGAACATGTCATCTCGGGGCAATGTTTCCCTTGTATCTGGTACATAAATATAGCTTCACGTAAATATGAATTCAATTTATTTGGTAGAACAAATTAGGCTTCGTTCAGACTACGGCTTTTTGAAACTATGAATAATTAACAAGTGGTGTCTTTGCGAGTAAAGTTTCCTCCACATTTACTACATGAATATGGCTATTTGCCATCATGAGTCACTATGTGTGACTTCAGTGCGCTCTTATTAGCAAAGTTTGACCACATATGCTCCACGTATATGGTTTTATTCCGCTATGGGTTACGTAGTGTCTTGTCAAATGACATTTGGATAAAACTTTGCTTTACTCATGGTTCACTTACGTTGCTTCTCGCCACTATGGCTTAAAATGTGTGTCTTCTAGGAACTTTTTACAGCATAATTAGCTCCACAGGTACCACATGTGGGGTTTGATGGAGTTGGTATCACTGCTCCACTCCACCGTCAGCTGAAAACACAAAAACAGATTTGTTTTTATCAGTACTACACATTTATCAGTGACCATTTGAGAACAAGTGAAAAGTGAATGACGTATGACGTGTTATGTGCATAATAATCGTGTCGAACTCGAATAACAGAGAATACAAAACAATTTAAAGTGTAACTAATACTCTACTATAAGATTGCGGAATTGTATGTACCATCAGCGTGTAGATTTGGTATAATAATACATTGTAATAACATAAGGTTAGTATCAAACTAAACAGAAAATCTTCAGCCATATTTACTAAATTCCGTAATATTCGAGACCAACGAGAGAGAAAATATTCTCCCGTATCCTGCGAATTATTGTTGACAGTAACAACCGAGAGTATCATTAGGTGCTAATTCCTAACGTATCCCACGTCATTTTGGTAACTCATAATGGTCAATGAGCAAATAACCGACTTAGCACAATGTAGCAGTTGCAACATGAGAGTAAATAATAAGGAAGACGCCATAGAATGTGAAAAATGCCGTAAAGGGCAGCACTTAGAATGTTGCGGGCTGACAAAGGGTGAATTTGACGTAATGAGACGGAAAACTTGCAAGCTCACGTGGTTATGCTCTGAGTGTAAACCAAAACTCCTTTGCATGGCCGACATAGAAGAGAGAGTAACGACAAATGTATTAACGCAAATGAAGGCCATTATAGAATCGATGATGGAAGGCATCCAAGAAGATATAAAGGCGGGAATTAATTCAGCATTGACCCCTAACATAATCAACCATACTGAACCACAAACAGTAAAGTCACGGGCTCCTAAACCACCAATTCAGTCATGCGACGTTATGACATATGAGGGAAACGATGTACATAACGTAATTATGACAGATCAACGTAAGAAGGAAGGAAGAACAATCTTATGTTCTCAAGTTCCTTGTGAAGAACCAGCCGATCGGCCACCAAATGGTCAATGGACGAAGATGGTCAAACGAGGGAGTCAACAAATGATAGGAACAAAGGAGAATACCAGGCTGAAGGCAGCACTGCGCAAAGCTTGGTTATATGTAGGAAGACTTGATGAAGAGACCAAAGCAGAGAACATTATAGCACATCTCCAAGAGGGGGGTATCGTAGAAAATATAACATGTGAAGAGATAGATATTAGGGGGCGAAACAAGGCTTTTAAAGTGAGTTTCAACTTCAATGATCTGGAAAAACTAAGGACCCCTTGTTCTGGCCGCGAAATGTGATAGTACGACCCTACCGCTTTCCAAGACAACGTCCAGGACTCATAACTACAAGTACAAGTGAGCCCACCCAATGACTTTTGGATACAAATTCAAGTCAAGTAAACTATATTAATCCAAGTATTAGCGAACTGAGAGATAAGACTAATTCAATCAGGTTACAGACATTACTATGGAATATTGAGGGAATTACTAGTGCGCTAGACCTTGCCCCGAACAACCTACTACAACGATACGACATTGTGATTCTTAACGAAACTTACCTCACAAAACATTGGGAAACGCATAATTTTTACTGCCTCCACAGGTACGCATCAAAGGGAGACAAAGGCAGGCCTAAAGGCGGCATTTCTTGCCTACTTAAACCGTCTCTATCACCATTCACAAAACCGTTTGAAACTGACAATGTGATGCTGGTACTAACGAACAGGCTATCAATATTTTGCGCATACTTCCAACCAGACCTAACAGAAGTAGACATTATAGACGAATTAGGCACAGCAATGTCGATAGTACCTACCACAAATCCGATAATGATAGCCGGAGACTTCAACTGCCGCATTGATGTCCCATGCAGGAAAACAAACGCGTTACTTGAATACTTAGAAGAAGAGGGCTTTTCCTTAACGAACAAAAGTGATGAGAAGACATACATAGCTTTCAATGGCACAAGCACGATATATCTCTTATTCATAAGCAACGACATAGAAACATTGCATCAAGAAGTACTATCCAATGTTGTAGCAAGAAAACACCTCCCATTAGCAACCACCCTCTCAGTTAACATCAATATAAACATTCAAAAAAGCTCCAGAACCCCTATTTCGCGGAAAATAGACATGAACAAATTGAGCACTATAGACATGGAAGGAATCACGAACATAATCAAATCTGGAAACATAGACGCCGCGCTAACACTGATCGAGAATCATATCAAGGACGCAACTCCTAAGATAGGTCAAAATACAAGAAGAGCAAAACCATGGTTCACTACCGAATGTTACCAACGGAGGAAGGAGACGCTAGCAGCATTACACAAGATTAAAAGGGCAAGTACACATACAGCACTACAAGAGTATGTCGAGAAAAGAAGATATTATAAGGAGGTAGTTAAAAGAGCAAAGGAAAGCTATCAACAATTGAAGGAAACTCAACTAATACAGGAGGCTGAAACAAACCCTTTCTCAGCCCTAAACCCCAGAAGACCCATAATCCCAAAGGACATTCCTATGACAACGTGGATTCAGCATCTTACAGCAACCCTACAAGCGCGGGACACCAGACCTATTCAGGTTAACAACCCTTCTCAACTACCAGTGCCGATCACGGCACAAGATGTCCTAATTGAGATAAACAACTGCGCAGAAAAGAAAGCATGTGGTCCAGATACTATTCACTACGAGCACCTGAAGATGACAGCTCCGCTGTTAAATGGGCTATGGGCAGAGCTCATGAACGAATGTTTACTTCAAGGTCACATACCGTCAAACTGGAGAACCTCGACTTTGAAGATGCTATATAAAGGAAAAGGTAATACAGGAGACCCAAATTCCTATCGTGGTATCGCTTTGGAAAACACAATCTTTAAGATCATTACGAAAATACTCACTAGAAGACTCACAGATTTAGTTGACCACAAGATACCTGAAGAACAGTTTGGCTTCCGGAAAGGAAGGAATACACTACAAGCCGTTAACTGTCTTTTAACGAATGTAGAAGACGCGCTAAGACAGAAAAGAGGAAAGCTATATGCAGTATTCGTCGACTACACCAAGGCGTTTGATCTAGTGAGTAGAAACACTTTGCTCAGGAAACTTGAAAATATGATCGGAAAAGAACATTACCTTTTTGGGATAATAAGGGACATTCTCCACAAGAACAGCCTACAAATAGATGACAGTATAGTTCAATCAGAACGAATAGAACAAACAAATGGTGTACTTCAGTGTGACCCTTTGAGCCCGTTACTATTTAACATCGCTACAGCTGATGTCATTGAGGCTATTTACCTTGAGGGAGAGAAAATTTACATCTACGCGGATGATATGGTTGTGGCATCGACATCAAAGGAAACCTTGCAATCGTCCATTGAATAAAGGCGGGAAACTATCCGCAGATGAGCTTATACTACTAAATGGAGAACCCCTAGTCAATGTAAATCATTTCAAATACCTAGGAGTAATAATGCAAATGCAAGGGAACGTATTCACGCGACATGTCAGGGATAGAACAACATCGGCCATAAAAGCAATGCAAGACATAATGCAACTGGGAAATCTATCTTTACAAACCGCAATGAATTTATTCAGAACGAAAATAACTCCAATAGTGACATACGGCATTCAAATAACTTGGGATCATTTGACACAAAGTAACCTTCGAGAGATAGAAAGAGTTATGTCTACTTTCCTAAAGAAAATTCTGCACTTATCAAAATACACGCCATCTCGTCTAACGTACGTACTAGCAAGGGAGACTTTCCTCATAGAAGACCTGCGTTTGGAGAACTCCCTACCATCAACAGTGCAATACCAGAGACTGATCGAAGAACTAAACCTCAAGCGTAATGACATATGGCCTGATTTCTACTCCACAGAAGCTCTTATGTCGACGGACTGGATGAATGCCAACTTTGAACTGCGGCATACGATCACCCGTTTTGCAGTCCACGGTTTTCATTTTAAGATATGCACAGCAAGAGGATTTCATGACCCAGGCCCCCAATGCACCTGCTCTCTGTGTGGTAGTGCTTGTGATAGATATCACGCCATTTCCTGCGCCCAGAGGAAAGTATCGCTAACACACTTCTGCTGCGAATAACTATATATATAGCAAACAGAACCTGTCAGACACTTTGTATATAGACACTTTGATGAGTAAGATTTAAGTTATTAGTATTAGCATGACGAATAGAAGGAACTAGTGTGAGGACTCCGCCATTATAGCACGGTAGTTTGTGGTCCCGCCGCTACAAGCACTGCAAGCGATAATCTCCATCAACCTGTACCAGGGTTGTAGGCACTACAAGCACGCCATCAAAAAACAGCAGTTGAAAAACAAGCAACAACTCCATAAACCCATCCCCTCACTCTTCTCCCTCTCACCAACACTTCCCCCACGCAATCCTAGCACTCTACATCAAATCCTACAGCTTTTAATCACGCCAGCAGTACAATACACTTAATAAATCCAGGCTACAGAACAGACCAAAAAAATACACTTTAAGCTAAACCAAATTCACTTCTCAGCTCGACATAACCCATAATACAAGTTAAAACCTATACAAAACATACTCTCCCTACTGTTTTACAACTATTAAACTAACAATTCGCACTCAAAACCTAAAATCCCTGAAACGGGAGCTAATTTAAAAACGCAATAGCCTAGCCCGATTACGTCTCCGGCAGTGCTACCGCATTTGCATTTCAGGGTGTATGTAGCCCCACCACTTCTGGTGCACCCTAGATAATGCTACACCCTCAGGGGCTCCCGGCTGGTGAGTTCGGGAGTAGGCGACCCCGAGGGATTCCTGAGCTGGGTCCGTTTTCCCCTTTTGTCCCTTCCCTTTGGGGCGGACCCTCTCCCCTCCCTTCTCCTCATAATCCTCTCCTCTTTTCCTTATATTTCCTTTTCTCTTTCAGATTCCCGCACTGTTTTTGTTACTTGGTTCCCCGTGTATCTAAATTCCCTTTTAGGATTTTTTTTTGGTAGGTATTTTTAATCTACGTTGCATTTTGTAAGTCTTTTCGATCTAGATTGCATTTTGTGTGTGTGTTTACAATCTCAATTGCATTTTGTAAGGATTGACAATCTAAATTGCTTTTTAGTATGTCTTTCAATATCCGGGCCGGGGCTTTTGTTATTTTTTTTGAATTTCAAATGCATTTTGTATTTTCAACCTACCCCGCTTTGTTCAAGTAGTTAAGTCCCAATTGCAATTTTGTGGGTATTTTGAATCTAAATTACATTTTGTAATTAATTTCAATCTAAATTGCATTTTGTAAGTATTGTCCATCCTAATGAGAAGTTTGAATCTACCATACATTTTTTTTGAATTTCAATTGCATTTTGTATTTTCAACCTACCCCGCTTTGTTCAAGTAGTTAAGTCTCAATTGCAATTTTGTGGGTATTTTGAATCTAAATTACATTTTGTAATTAATTTCAATCTAAATTGCATTTTGTAAGTATTGTCCATCCAAATGAGAAGTTTGAATCTACCATACATTTTGTAAGCAATTTCAATTGCATTTTGTATTTTCAACCTACCCCGCTTTGTTCAAGTAGTTAAGTCTCAATTGCAATTTTGTGGGTATTTTGAATCTCCATTACATTTTGTGCGTATTTTCAATCTCATTTGCATTTTGTAAGTATTTTGATTTCACTTGCATTTTGTAGGTATTTCGACTGTACGTTGCATTTTGTACGTATTTTGGACTTAACCTACATTTTGTGCGTATTTCTCAATCTATTCCTTTTCGAGTATTTTCGTTCAAAATTCCCTTATGTACGTATTACTGCTCTCCATTTTGTGAGTAGTTTCAATCTGAGTTCCTTTTTGTAAGTATTTTCCCTGCTGCATAAAGCATAGTTGTTGGGGCTCACTGTCTATTTTATCTAAACCATTTTACTTTCATCCAGAGCAGTGAGCTGTTTTTTATCTTCATCCTTTCATTTCACACCATTTCATTTCATCAGGGGCCGATAACCTCGATGTTAGGCCCCTTAAAACAACAATTATCATCATCATCATCATCGCATATGCATTCATAACTTCACAATAACTTACAAATTACGACTAAGTGAGCTATCTGCCTGAGTAGTTACAGGTGTTACCGGCTTGCCTGGGACGATGGGTCACCAAACCGGTATTTAAACTCAATTATTAAGCTTTAATTAACCAAATTGAGAGGAAACAGATCAGACCAAAAAACGTACACTTTAAGCTATACCAAATTCACTTCTCATCTCGACATAAACTTTAATTCAACTCAAAACCTACCCAAAACATACTCTCCTTACTGTTTTACAACTATTAAACGAACTATTCGCACTTAAAACCTAAAACACCTGAAACGGGAGCTAATTTAAAAACGCAATAGCCTAGCCCGATTACGTCTCCGGCAGTGCTACCGCAAATGCATTCATAACTTCACTATAACTTTTGTATAATTTGGTGCAAAATGATGGGTTTTAAAGCTATCTGGATTCAGTTTTTCAACCAATTTATTGTGATGTTTTATGTACGGTATGGTTAATGTCAAACGCAACTAATACCATTTTATCCATAATGTAGAATCTTGGGCTTATGCCGTGTTTTATTTATTCAAACTCGACGCGTTTCGAAAGAAACCATGTCTTTCTTCATCAGAAATAAACGGAAATACGACTAAATTGTTGCTAAGAGAAAGCAACAAAGAAACTAAAAAAGGTGCTCTAAGATGAACAATGAAGTGTATGTAACACGTCCTTCGAGAAGTGTATGTGGCATTCTTTTCCAGGACGAGAAAGTAATTACCAGAAAATTAAACTCAAAATCGATGTGGAGCGAAATATTTATGATTGTATCAATTCCAAAGGAACAATTTCAGTTGATCATTCAGGAGCTGGCTGCTGTCTTCAGCGTGTCATGGATATTATCCCTAGACTTGTTTATTTTGGGTGCCGATTCATCTTCAGAACGAAGGAAATCCGCCGGGATTTGCAATCTCGAACATCCGCCAAGTCTTCACGCAAGCTTTCGAAAGTTCAGTACCGTAGCCGACAAAATGAATTGGTAAGTAGAGAGTTACTTTAAATAGTTTATGTGTGCTTGTTTTAATATGCTGGGGATTAGCCGTGGTTTTTATCTGTTTCTGTATACTCCAGGAATCTGTGCGTTCCGTAACATGCAATGAAGACCGTAGTTCTTATTTCCATGAATTATATTTTCCATTGTGCCCTGCCGTGCTATTTTAATTGTAACCGCTAATTACTTTTTAAAAGAGTACTAGTTACAAAGTAATTCGTTTCCCTTAGCACCATCCCTAAGACCAGCTGACCCCGCCAGCGTGGAACTTACCCACTCTAGCGCTGCCTGGCGGGGCGCGCTTGAACTTCAGGAGTCTTCTCACTTTCTCCTTCTATTCGTCATGGTATTAGTTTTGTATCTCGGCATGGCTATTTGCTGCAATAAATGATTATTATTATTACAGGTACCACATGAATATAGCTTCAGACTGCTATGAGTTTTAAAGTGATTTGACAAGTTTTCTTTCACGGTAAATACATATATGTGGCTTCTCGCCGCTATGGTAAGGAGAGTGCAACTGAAGACCTCGTTTTCAGGCGAAGTTTGCTCCGCATTCCATACATGAATATGGCTTTAGCCCCCTATTGATGAACATGTATGTCTTCAAATGGTTTCCCCGAACTAATGTTGCTTTGCATGTGATACATGTGTATGGCCACTGGCCGCTGTGAATTATCATGTGCCGATTCATGTTGCCTTCAAAATGAAAGTTTACTCGGCATGTAGTACATGAATATGGCTTCAGACTACTGTGAGTTGCCATGTAATACTTCAAGCTTTCAGCGCGAGCAAGGACTTTCGAGCATATATAACATGAGAAACCTTTCTGGCCGCTATGAGTGATCATGTGTCTTTTTAGAGAGGCCTTCAAAGGAAAGTTGGGCACACAACTGCTACATAAGTACGGCTTCTGACCGGTATAGATAGGCATGAGCGTGTTCATAAGTGCCTTACTTTAAAACTTCTTTCCGCAACTATCACAAGAATTTGACTTTTGGGTAGTAAGAGTATGTACATGTTTCTTGATGCTATCACTTATTAACAAGTCTTTCTTCAAGTTAACACTTTCAATGAATGAGGCAGGGCATCTATCACTAGTAGTGGACATCTCTGCCTTGTAGCATATAGATTGTTTTTCACGAAAAATTTAGCAGATATAGGGCTTGTATTTTTCTTTCCGGTATTGCCTAATGTGGAAATCTTCCTTACAACAGGATTCGATGTATCTGAACATGGTCTGAAATAATTGGTAATATTACATTCGAGTGCGTCTTACGTCAGGGTAAATGGAATAATACTTTCGAGATCCAGAGAGTTAACCACTAAAATAATGATTCGCATTGAAGGCTATATTCTATTATATCAGTGCCTGGAAGTTGGCCACTAACTAGTACTGGAAACTGATATCGATTCCACTGTTAAAATATGTGTCTTTCATACAGCCAGAATATGTTGCAATTACATACATATGTAAGAGATTTTGGATGAATGAGTTAATCTATTACATGCTCGAAAGAGCTTCCCATACATGGGGAAGGATAAGTATTTCCACAGCCTTATATTGTTTGCCAAAGATCAACCTGGTCCTTAAATATTCCAATTGAAAGGATACAAAAGTAGGATGTTGAATCCTACCACCATTCCTTTTCTCTCGCAAATTCTAAAGGATTATTGTCATACATCTTTTTTCCAGTGCTAAGTGACGTTTGAACAGAAACAATGTACGATGATACACCGATTAAGTAGAGAAAAACCGGGCAACTGAGCATAACATAACATTGTAGGGTACCTGAGAGGGTGACCTCTACAATGTGTTGTTTAGGGGGATGAAATAAGGGTAGCTGGGGGCTACTCGGAGCTCGGATGTAAGAGGTGTACTGGTTCGAGAGTGTATAAGCACTCGAAAGGAGAACTCCCGAATGTACGGTTTAATCGGTTAGTTCGAGGATACAATTGAGGGATGAGGGGCGGTTTTGGTGCTATAAGCTAGGAACAGCTGAGATGTCGCGCTGAGTATTGCTAACGTGGACAGCGACGGGCTCGTGCTGCTAGGCGATGCATGCAGTGTGACGTCAGCGAGTAACTGGCTACGTGCGCCGTGGAACAATTAATTAAATGTACCTGGATCCTATCGGAACAAGGGATAAAGAGCAGGATCTCAATAACTAATTAAATAAACTAGAAAGACCAGTTGCTTCTAATATTACTGAGTTTTAATGTGGGGTACTTCAGACTTGAAGTACTCCTTGCAGTGGCAAAGCAGTCATTGAATCAGATGCTTCTTATAAATCAAGTACAAAGGGATGAGAGTGTGAATGTCTGTTCTGAGGAGTGTGTATCGCTTGGACACTTACCCTTCGGTGTCAGCGTGCCTTCGGTGGCGGTCTGGCTCAAAGTAGCACTGAGGCAGACTGCCTGACTTGGAATGATTGATTGATGGAGTGAATGATCCTGAGGTACCGCGCCTCTCCACTCATATAGGTTTCGAAGTGCCGCGTCTGTAGAATTGCTCTTTCTACAGGATGTGCGGCGTTGGCTGAGGTTACCGGAGGTCGTTGCTATGCCCCGGGCTCGGCTTTATGTCTAGAATTCTGTACTGTGCTCTAAAGGCGTCTGTATTTAGATAGATGTATCTTTTCTAAATAGAAGGGGATGGGGTGCATCCCCCGGATGCAACAATATATAAGATATCAGTACTAGTTTAGGACCAATTTCCTGGTACTGATATTAATGAATGTTGCACCAATCATAATTTACGCGCTCATACAGGTGGCACAGATTAAATCACATTTAATTCGCTACAGAATGGCCAAGATCGGGTTTATGAAGTATGGATATGCAGGCCATGTGATTTCGCAAACACATGCCTCATCCGTGAATACATTGCGTCCGCATCAATTGCGTTGAGATAGTTGATTACTTCTTACTTCCAAGAAAAAAATCATATACTAAATATAATAATGTTATTGGTTTTCCGTCCCTTAAACTACTTTGTCTTTTAGAGACGCCGGAATTTTGCTCTGAAGGGGATCTTTAACGTACCAATAAATCTACTGACACGGCTCTCTCGCATTTGCGCAACCTCAAATGCCAGCTGACTGCACCAGGATACGAATCTGCAACCTTGGGCCTAGCAAGCGAGAACGTTAGCGCTGAGCCACGAAGCCAGCCTATATAGTAAATATAGAGGTAGCTTGTATAGAATGTGGTATCCATCCAAGTTTAACCACACCATAAAGCACCCATTTATCGAACTGTCGCCTACCACTATATGGCTCCTATCAAACGTTCCATCTTGTAGCTGGGAACATTAAATCTGCACATTCGTTTCTCACCGCACTACGGCGTAATCCTAATCCTTCGAATTAGTTTCATAACATCTCCACCTGTACCTTGACACCATGAAGTTCACAGTTATTCTAAATTACTTACCAAAATGTATCATTGAATAATTCAAAATTACTGGCCAGAATATCTCATATATTTGTCAAACCTGACATTGTTTCAAAAATGACAGAAGTTTAGGTAACAGATTTAACTTCAAGCACAGTTCACGTTAACCGGGTGAAGGTGAGATCATCGAGTGTACAGTTGTGTCTGAGATACAACGAAATCCAATCACAAAATATCGTACAAATGCGTTTGTGAATACATTATTACAAATATAACTGGCAAGATCCAATTTCCTTCCTTGCTTGTTCGATGTATAGAATGATAAGTATTGGTGATAAGTTGCAGGCTTGTCTTACACCTTTCTGGATATCAGCTTCTCTCTCATGTCAAATGATTGCTGTCTGGTTTCTGTTTAGATTGTATAGTACCATCCTTACCCCTGTACATTATTCCAATCGTCTTCAAAATTTCAAACAACTTACTCCAATCAACGTTATCAAAAGCCTTTTCTAAGTCTACAAATTCCATGAACGTTCTCTTATCCTACATTTATTTATCGTATGGCTTTTAGTGCCGGGAGTGTCCGGGGACATGTTCGGCTCGCCTGAGTCTGTAGATGCTTCCAGCGGACACCCTGAGGGTGAGCTACAAGTTCCGTTCAATTTCAAGTAGTTCCAACTTTCGCTACCAGATATTAATGTTACCTCGTCGTGAACGTTGGAACTATGATAGAGCGTTCCGACGAAATCTAACCTAACAATTTTGCTTCACACAAGTTTAATCTGTGGAAGGATCTTTTACATGTGATAAATCTATGACATAGGACCGCCAGCTTTACTTCCCCTCCGAAGGAAGGCATACTGAAGGATTTTTAACGCTCTTAAAAATCCAACGACTTCAGCCGGGTTTGAACCCGCTATCTTGGGAACAGCAGTTCAGCATGCTACCAACTACGCCACCGAAGCCTCTACATTATCCTAGCTTCGAAAATCAGCTTAAGACATAGTATAGCTTCCCTTGTTCCTACGTTTCTCCTGAAGCCAAACTGGTCTTCACCCAACTCCGTTTCTATCTGTCTTTCCATCCTCTTGTAAATTATTCTAGTCAGGATCTTTGAAGCATGAGTGAACAAGCTGATGGTACGGTAATCTTCACATCTGACGGCTCCTGTTTTCTTTGGTATAGGGATGATAACATTTTTCTTGAAATCACAGGGTACCTCACCTGTCTCATAAATCCTACACACCAAGTGAATTAACTTTGTCCTGCCTTCACCACCTATGCAGAGTAGCAACTCAATCGATATATCATCTATGCCTGGTGCTTTGTTCTTGCTTGAGTCTTCCAATGCTCTGTCAAATTCTGATCTCAATATTAAATCTCCTTTCTCATCCTCATTAACTTTTTTTTCCCTTTCCCTACATGATTTTCAATATCCTTTCCCTTATACAAACACTCTATGTAAGCTTTCCATCTCTCCACCTTTTCTTCCCTATCTTTTGGACGTTTTCCATCTGAGTCCTTAATATTACAGCACTTAGACTTCCTTTCCCTGAAAGTACTCTTAATCCTTCGATAAGCTATATCTACCTTTCTTAATTTCAGACAATTTTCTATACCTGCACATTTCTCTTTCAACCATTCTTCATTGGCTTCCTTGCACTTCTTGTAAACCTCATTTCTCAGACGTCTGTGATCTGCTTTTCCCCTTTTCATCTCTTACTTTCTTGTCCTTCCGCCGTTTATCCATTTATTCTACTAATCCTGCGAAATCCACGGTTTTCTACCTATTATTTCCTACCAATGTTTTCTTCTGCGCATTTTATTTCATTCTTCAAAAGTGCCCATTCTTCAGCAACTGTAGCTTGTTCAGAGTTTTTCAATAGTCCTTCCTCTATACTCACCTTGAATCGTTTGTTCACGTCATTCTCTTTCAGTCTGCCTATTGCCCATCTTCTTGGCTTTTGAATTTTCCTCAATTTCTTCAACGTAAGTCAGCATTTCATAACAACCTGATGTGGTCAGAGTTTATGTAAGCACCGGGATATGTTTTGCAATCCAAAATCTGGCTTCGAAATCTCTGCTTGACCATAATGAAGTCGATTTGGTAAGACCCTGTATCTCCTGGTCTCATCCATGTGTATATTCTTCTATTGTGGTTTTTGAATAAGGTGTTAGCTATGACCAACTCATGCTCGGTGCAGAATTCCACCAGCCTACTTCCTCGATCATTCCTTTAACCTAAACCCAAATCTCCTACTATCTTCCCTTCTCTTTCTTTTCCTATAACAGCATTCCAATGTCCCATTACTATTAACATTTCCATCACTCTTGACATACCTCAGATATACCTCAAAACTTCACGTATTTCTTCGTAGACCTTTTCAACATTTTCATCATCTGCTTCATCATAACTTAAATAACTTTTAATGGGCAACCTTCCAGTTACAGACTGCGATGTAATGAAGAGGAAGCAAACTTAAGCCATAACATATTTTAAAGTATGTTATATCTAATGCTCATTGGCTGTCAGAAAGTCACACTTGCTATGATGGTTATTGTTGGAGTTGATTGCGAACTTAGATTGCATACATAAAATAGAAAGAATGCTTCTGCTGACTATGTTGTCCACTTACTCATTTAGATGATTTCTACTTGCATCACTCTCTTCGTCATGGGATTCTTCTTGCACATCCTAGAGACAAGCATGAATTATATATTATATTACACTTCTACCAAATTAATAACAAACCATTTAACTCTACAGACAGCTCAACTGAAAGTCTGACAGAGATTACTTGCTTATTCTCCGCCACATCTCACTGGATTATACAGAATTAACAACTTGTCACAGCTCAAGAACAAGTGTGATACAAAGTGTCGAGAACAGTGCTTGAAATAAAGTAATGGCTTTAAGGATGGAAGGGAGAACATTTATTTCAAAATTTCTAGCTAAAAACGGGAATAATAAACGGTGGAAATACACACAACTTCAACATTAATTATAAGAAATGAGAAAGACAGTGAGAGATTTTCCAAGGTTTAATATAACTGAAGCGTTTCTTTCCTTATGTCTGGCACACAACTCCCAGCTTGTAGTGAATATACACTCCCGTTGAATCTTACATTCAAAGCTCAATGTTCTCTGCACTTGGCCATAGATAGCTCAAATTCAGCGGGAGCGTATAACCACGGACATCTAGGCGTTCGTGTCTAGCTACAAGGACGGGAATAGCATTGTCGTATTTACAATCAGTTCCTCTGTGTGGTTCCAGAAACCTGTGTTACTTTTATGCTTATGACCAAGTGCACATGCTTACAATGTTCAGCATTGGGAGGGAAGCGGCCATTTTACGGACAGCAGTAGCTATGCTCGCTAAGGGCTCGAGCCTTACTGTCATTCGCTGGTTCCCATTTTCAACTTCAGGCAAATGCTCGGACGGTACCTTTTAATAGGCCACATCCTTCCATCTCCTTGTCCAGTTTGATTCATTTCTCATTAACTCCTCTCATGAGGCTGGCGTCAGGAAGGGCATCCGACCATTAGAATGACTCACCTCACAGCTATCCATCGTATCTCAACACCGACTAAGTTGGAGAGAGAGACAATCATTAGTTTATTCTACTGTGATGTTAATTATAACAAATGTAATTATTATTAATTTTAATGTTATTCATTGTTTTTAATTTTAACTGTTAGAATTTTAGTTTTCTATTTATTTATACTGAACCATTTGACTTTTATTTTCATTCTTGTATTAAATTCATCTAGCAACATAGATCAAGAAGTTAACAAATCCATAAATTAATTTGTTGAAATTCGGCTTTAAGATGCAACCATGATAATATAAATCATCCTCATGACAGTTGATTGGTGCTACAAAGGGCAGAGGCAGATAAGACTGCACAAAGTGACTTATTGTTTTACAGAAGCAGCTCAGCGTTCTAGCTTGCTCTATTTGTAATGGAGATCGTCTGAATAGACAACTTGGGAATCCATGAATTTGGTTGGTGAGAAGATAATGACGATTTCTTGTATGAGAAACAACAAGTAGTAACACAAAAGAGTACTTACCTCTACTCCTCTCTCTGAAGATGAAGCTTCTATTTTGACGGATGGAACTATCTCTGGTATCGAAGATTCTTCAATCTTAATATCCCCGATAAGATCAGCATCATCCTGCTGAGTAATGACTTGTTACACTAACGCGCTCCTTTGCATAGTTGAAATTATATCTTACCCATAACTTGTAAGCTACACAGCGGCAATCAGGGAACATTTCCCATCATCTTGAATTCCTTCCAAACACGATGTGATATACGGGACTGAGATCAGAAATTATCAAAAGTGATATGAACAACTAATTCCGAGATATAGAATGCTGCAGCCTCAATGTTCGATTGGTTAAACGTATTCAAATTTGAAAGGCATAGTCTAGGTCGGACAGAGTAGGTTTATGTCCTTGCTGAGCTTCGTTAAAACCGCTCCCAACACAGATCACATACACACACTAACAAATGGTGATCTCCTTTGGCCTATTTTCTCATATGAGTAATCCTAACATCCAAAAGAAATGTATCTTAAACTCTTCCGTGCTGTATAAGAGAGGTCTATCACCTGTACCTGATGTTCCTTTTTAACAGCTATGCTTTCATCTTCGAATGTATCACCGTCCTCATTTTGCAGGTTATCGGAGGGCAGCTGCTCATTGGACACCTGGGAAGTATTAATCAAGTATGGCACAATATGAGTAAGTTAGTGAAATATGAACAGTAAACGTTGAATGGTGCTAAGTCGCTAAACCTTACTTGTTATGCACAATGTCACACATAAACTAATTAGAAACAACTTACAGTGTGAGGGAACTCATGTGTGTAAGACGAACATTCTGGTTCACTCTTTATTTGTATGTCTACCCCTTATTATTTCCGTTTTCCAACGGGGTCGGGGATGAGATGAGATGGAAGTCTTTGTGGCGATGGTTTTTACGGCCGGATGCCCTTCCTAACGCCAACCTCATGAGAGGAGTTAATGAGAGATGAAATGAATGATGGTGAATGAAACTAGGCAAGGATGTGGAAGGAAGCGGCCGTGGCCTGTCAGAAGTTACCGTCCCAGCATTTGCCTGGTGTTGAAATTGGGAAACCACGGAAAACCATTTCAAGGACGGCCGATGGTGGGGCTCGAACCCACGTGTCTACCGAGTCAGCAGAGAGCTTGGCCCCATGACCTAATGCTGTGCTTTAGCCAGCGTAGCCACTACTGGTTCACTCTTGATAATGTTCATAATGTCCATAATGCTCAGCAATCTGGAACACAACAAATGCGTTTAAGAATTAATCAAAGACCGTCTCATATAGCCTACTGTACAATAAATCAGACCTCCGAGAGTAATATTCATAATAATCCGAATATAATCTAACCCACGAGGTGCACAGCGATAAGGAGAGGTTATCTTTGCCAACAACAGTAAAACTAAATCGGCCATGACGCTCAATTTGTAAAAAATATGCCGTAGAGAAGCTATAATATCGCTTGAATTATAAAGTGTATAATTATGATGGAATATATAAAATTATGAATTATTGGTGGTTGCTTGTAAAGCAGTGAATAAAAAGCTTCCTGTTCTCCGTTTATCTATCCCTATGTGCACATAAACCTTAGCTCTTTATGTTGGGGCAGGCGGAGTAAATATAATTCTCAGGCGCTTACGTTGATTACAAATGTATCAACACTATTAATTAGGCTGCGTGAGTGAAGTCAGCTTACTGCAAGAGTACGGCACTAAGAAATTGGCACTAGAAAGCAACTAAATTCATGGTCCTTGTGTTACTTGACGCCCAGCTCAAACTGGAAACACTAATTAGAAATTGTTGTTTTAAGGGGCGGAATTACAAGATCATCTGCCCCTCTAGATACATTAACGCCTCTCAAAGTGACGCAATGTTATGAGACTAACAACGAACATGGGGGGGGGGGTCACTTGTATATTGACATTGTTCTTAATTACCGTACAGTAGCCTACGGTACCGTGGGGCCCACAACAATAGGAAATAAACAAAAATTAATATCAAATCAAATGGAAAATAGTTTGGTAATAATAATAAAATAAAGAATAGTTACATTATTTTGATTACCGAACGCTACAGTACATTTATTTACTAATATGAAAGAAACCTTTAAGTCCCCATGAAGAAGATTATGTAAACTATGAAATATTAAAATATTACCGTACTTTGCTACTTTTTTTCCGGCTAAAGACTTCTATTATTTCACAGAAATCTAAACTTGCTAAACGGTCACGGGAGGTCATAGCTGCAATGAAAAAAGGAACATGAATTATACATTAGTTTCAAAAGTATAATTAATTAATTAAATTAAAACAATTCCATGCCACGGGGCCCCCGTGACCCCGAGGCCCTGGGCGGTCGCCCTCCTCGCCCTCCCCTGGATCCGCCCCTGTGTTTAACATATTCTAACCTTGGTCTACCCTTACAATTCTTGACCTCGACCCTTCCTTTCTTCCATAACTAAGCTTGCTATTCTTGAGTATCTTAGTATGTGTCCTACCAACCCATCACTTTTCTTCATTAGCAGTCGCCAGAAACACCTCTCCTCTCCCACTCGTCTTATTACCTCTTCGTTTGTAACCCTATCTACCCATGTGATCTTCTTCATTCTCCTGTAACACCACATTTCAAAAGCTAAAATTCTCCTCTTTTCTGCTGCTCCAACAATCGATGTTTCACTTCCATAGAGCACCACGCTCCAGACAATGGTTTTCAAAAATGACTGCCTAATACCTAAATTTATAGGCCTATTCGATTTCAACATTCCATTTCTGTAGAAATGCTTTCCTTGCATGAGCCAACCTACTTTTTATATCCTCTTTGCTTCGTCCATCACTGGTTATTTTGCCTCCGATGTAAGGTAAGTGTATCTTTACTTTTTCACCTGCCAATTTGATGTCCATAGAGGTTTCTGATTTATTTCGGCTGCATTCCAATATTTTTGTTTTACACTTATTAATTTTCATCACGAATTCTTTCCTCAAGACGGAGTCCATACCATTCAAAAACTCATTCAAATCCTCAGGCGTGTCGGCCAAGATGACGATGTCATCAGCAAATGTCAGAGTTGAAATTATTTCTCCTTGAATCTTCACTCCCACTTTAAATTTTTCTCTAATTTCATTTATTGCTTGTTCAATGTAAAGATTGAAAAGTATGGGTGATAGGCCTAAGTTACAGCCTTGCCTTACACCTTTCTGAATACCAGCTTCTCTCTCATGTCCTTCAGCTCGAATGACTGGTGTCTGGTTTCTTTATAGATTGGAATAAAGTACAGGGATAGGAGGGTGATCTACAATCATTTTTAAAATGTCAAACAATTTAGCCCAATCAACGGTATCAAAAGCCTTTTCTAAGTCTACAAATGCCATGCACGTTCTCTTATCTTTTCTTTATCTACCTTCCAAAATCAGCCTAAGACTTAATACAACTTCCCTTGTTCCTACATTTCTCCTGAAACCAAACTGGTCTTCACCCAACTCCGTTTCTATCTGGCTTGCCATCCTCTGTAAATTATTCTAGACAGGATCTTTGAAGCATGAGTAATCAAGCTGATTTTACGGTAATCTTCACATCTGTCAGTTCCCACTTTCTTCGGTAGCCTATAGCCTAAGGATGATAACATTCTTCCTGAAATCAGAGGGTACCTCTCCTGTCTCTTAAATCCTACACACCAAGTGAAATAACGTGACCAGACCTTCATCTCCTATGCAGCGTAGCAACTCAATCGGTATATCATCTACGCCTGGTGCTTTGTTCCTGTTTGAGTCTTTCAATGCTCTGTCAAATTCTGATCTCAATATCAAATCTCCGTTCATTTCCTCATCAATATCCTCTTCCCTTTCCATTACATGAAGTGGTAGAGAGGAGCAAATAAGTTGCCAAATGTGGGAAAACCTTTCAGGGGTGTGTAAGTAGCTGCCGAAGGTCAACATGGGGAAAGTTAGAGGCTACTTCTAAGGTGGTATTTAAATGGCAGGTTGATATAAATCGAAACAAGGAGGCAAATAAGGAACAACTTGTGAGCACGTTTCAAGCCGCATATAAGGTGAAAGATGTTGATAAATTAACCCTAAAACCACACTGTGGTGTCACTGGTGACCCCATTTCTAAATAGTGATATATGAATTCATTTATTTCAGTCATCGAGACTCCAGAGAGTCGCATCGATGTACTTCCCTGCTTCTATGCATTCACACTGTATTCTATCGATTAATAAAGTTGCCTTGTTAGAAATAACAATTTACCCTACACAAACTTTTAACTGTCATAATTTTAATAAACTATCACTATCCTAATGAATACAGCAACATACTTTAAAACGTTGATATATAAATTAACAAAAATAGCACACAGTTGTTCATTTCAGCCATTCTGCAAAAACCTGGGCCCTGTCATCTTTGCACTCTCTGCAGATTGCTTGTCAGTGTTCTGCACACAGACTGCAAGAACAAATCACGCACTTTCTTTGCTCTTTTCAGTCTTTGTATGGACAATAATACCTCTTGCTATTTAGGTTACAGGGGTTTACAGTGTTTTCACAACTAGACAGGATACAGCAAGGCAGGCCTCCCTTGTAGAAATAACAGCAACCTAACGGCATTTGGCGCATCATAGAATAGCCGGGTCTAGGGTTAAGATGGCATGAAAGCTGGGTTTTCCTAGCGCACTGCGAGTATTGATATCGGTCTTCTAATCTGTTGCAGGACTCGCTTGCAAGATCATTTTCTACCAAACTAAGCAATATTCAAACTGACACCTAGTAACTCTGAAGTAAGATTTGTACTTCACTTCGTCGTCGAGCAAATGTCTGTGGATTAAAAGTTTAAACACTCCTTCTTGCTCTCTAGATGTGTACATGGAACTGACAGATTTACGCACTTTATAATGACGACCAACAATGATGTAAATTTCATCTTCGATCTCTTCTTCCTCTTCTAATAACATCACTAACGCATTTTTTCTTGCTCAGAGGGCGAGAGCTCATGTTCACTCACTTCTCAAACAAATGAAAACTTGAAATAGACGCAGCGCATTGCTGAGCTAGGAAAACACTCCTTCAGACGGTCATAAAATAGCCGGGTCTAGGGATAAGGTGGTATTTAGACGGTAGACTACTTTAAGATGGTCTTTAAATGGCACTAAGGGGAAATTGGGGAGTTCAGCGGCATTTAGGGGTTTATGTGGCATTATGGGGGAAATAAGGCGGTACAGTATTTATTTGGCACGAAGGGGTAAAGGACAGAGCGATCCATATAAACCCGAAACACTTTATTTGTTCAAATGTTATGACTCAGGTTTATCGCTCTGTAGTATGTTGCCATAGAAATGAAGGGTTTGCTGCTTTGTGCGAATATTACGCAGAATCTTCTTCTTACCGAGCTGCTGCAGACAAAGCGGTCTTTCCATGAAATGGATGAGTATTATTCTTCTGCCATCGATTTTTCAGCGAGAGAAAGGTAGGTAAAATGGAAGAATGTGATTTTAAGTTTTATTTTACACATTATTTGATCCACCATGTCAAGATGAAGATATATTTTTACGCTAATCGTCGTTTATCAAGGCAATCTTTTGCCGAATATGCCCAGGCCACACGTAAAGAAACTAAAAGCTTTTTATCTGTTAGGTACAACACTCTGGAGAGATGGGATAAAGTAGGCTACATCCAGCAAGTGTAAGAGGGTTTCAATTGTTCGTCAGACAGTGGCGAGAAAGGAGCAGATGTTGAATGATTCTATGGATGTGTAATTTACTCTTTTCAGGTAAAGCTACTATGATGTATGTTTTCATTTCCTTCAATTTTATAATTCATAACTAGAGGAAATCACATTGTTATCTAGAATATCTTCAGAACGGTACCTATGCTCTTAATATGGGCTCCATAAACAGCTGTGCATGGTAATATGGTTCCAAAGATCTCTTACTTGCTTCGTGTAATTCATTATTTTGCTGCTTTGAAACCGCTGGCTATTTTATGGCAAGAATAGTAGGAATATATATTCTTTTAGTTCAGAGCGTTTGTTCATAGAAATTCGGTTTTGTAATTCAGCCATAATGTTCAGTTCTTAAAAACTGGCAAGAAAGTGGTATCACCCTGTATCGACAAAAGTAAAAATCAAGCAGTTCAAGGTTTGAATTCAAATACCTGTAAGATAAGTTTTATTTTTTATTAGAATATAATACAAAATAATTTTCATAACTTTTGTTTAATCGTGTTAAATAAACTTCCACCAACATTTAACAACCATTAATTAAAATATCGATACTCTTTTGTTCGATGCAAACAACACCTACTTGAAGTAGTCTGCCTGAATAGCGGTTGAGCAGCGCTCCTCTCCCTTCGCCAAAGATGGTGATGCTGATAAAAGTAGTGCGTTAAACACTCGTATTTAAAAAAGTTATGTGCAGCATTAGAATCTGAAGATAAGGCACTACTATTTCATACTAAAGGTTCGTAGGCTGTCAAAAGGCAATATGTTGGCACGCTTATATGAGTTGAGAGAAGAGCTAAAAGTATTGTTTATCGAGACGAAAATGCAGCTTTTCTTGGAACAATCCAGTGATATTTTTGGCCATTTGAACCAGCTGAAATTACAACTTCAAGGTTCTGGAAACGGAAAGTTTGAAAATGTTGGCAATATACATGTATTTGTATTTGAGGGCAAACTTCGTGCGTTTCTGTGTACAATTGATCTCTGGATAGCAAAAGTTGAAGAGAGACTTTCATTCTTTCCTGACTTTGAAAACCCTTGCTGACTACGGGTACTACGCCACTGTTACAGACAAGGTACAACATCTACTCAGTCAGGCACTATTAAGGATGAATTTGCTCGTTATTTCCCGGAATATGCTAGTCTTTATTGTTGATCAAAAACAAAGAAATAGGCTTTGTGCAAGCAGTGATTTGAGGTTAGCTTTGGGAAAAGGAATTCCTCAGCTTGTCAAAGAAAGGCACACTAAGGAAACCATCGAGCAAAAATTATTTTCAAATG
The DNA here is from genome assembly GCA_946902985.2 of Meconema thalassinum. Classification (NCBI taxonomy): domain Eukaryota; kingdom Metazoa; phylum Arthropoda; class Insecta; order Orthoptera; family Tettigoniidae; genus Meconema; species Meconema thalassinum. The sequence continues at coordinate 249,888,807 of OX336388.2, read as the reverse complement.
TCCTTTTCATAATTGTTGCTTGAGCATAAATTTGTAATTGAGACTGTTGATATTATACAGTATTTGGCCTAATCATCTTTGAATATTCTTATGGGGAAGGGGGCTTAGGAAGGGTATATCCGGGAGGGAGCAAAATATTCAATTTCAGGCCGAGTTGTCCGCAGACCTCTACGGGTTCAGAACCACTGATCTACAGAAACAGTCCTTATGGTTGTTAAGGCATCATGGCTGTGCTGAGGGATCAGCTTCTATCTCCAGGAACAAATCATATGGTTGCTAAAGCATCAAACTAGCCAAGTTTACATTAAAATTCATTCTTATTTACTCTTAGATGAACATTTTAAAATATTTACAGACACAGAAACATTGTCCACAGCCCACAACAGCTGTAGGAGGAATTCACATCATAGAAACAAAACATTGTCATATACACTTTCAGATAAGCACAAATCATTTTACAGTTTATACTGATTTTTCTAATTAATATTACATTACATGTTAAATGTGTAAAATTGAGCTTTGCAACCTTTCGAAGAAATCATCATATTGTAACCTTTCCTATCTAACTAAAGCAACACACAAGTGTGATGTACCTACGTAATTGTGGAGTGTGTTAAATGAAAGAACAGGAGATCTCTTTATTCATTGCTCGGAGCCTCATACAGAAAGATCACAACTTAATCTTAAACCCTAACCCATTTACACCAATGCTCCTATGAAGGAAAATCAGATATTCAGAAAGTATTTGAAAATGTTGTCTGTAAATGGATGAATCAATCCACATGTATTAGCACAGTCACAAGATGTTGGGAATGCAATCACGTGTTGACACAATATATTTGCACATAAAGAGGTTGGAAATTTAAATCCACATCACCAGATTATTTCAAAGTGCAGGATCTGGGATTTTATGAGTAATAATAAACGTGAACACAAGTCGTAAGATCAAGTGTGAAACTAAGTTACCATTAGTTTTTTTTTCAAGGAAAAACTTTCACCATTAAAACATATATTCATGTTCTTTACAGAGACTCTGATCCATTAAATTTGAGAAACAAACTCAAAAGGTGTCAATGTGATATATAACAGCGATGTTGCATTACAAATATGGTGAATTCGTGAGCTTTCTGCTGCCTGTTAGCTCAGTGAATTCCCCGAGTCAGGATAGAACAGAAAATTCAAAGGTTTGAGCCTATTTTGTATAGGTTGTTGATTAATTTAAATGCATTGCCACATCGTGGTCACACAGCCCAGTGTACTTGGGTGTGTATGAGAGATAGCATGTGTTATTGTTACGTCTGCAGAAGTGTGTATATTTGATATTGAGACTAGGACTGCAAAGAAACAGACCCAGCCTGGGGCTGGAAACTGTACAAGATGATGATGATGACTAGGACTGCAAATAAGGCGGCCAAGGCCTTAAGTTAGGAACAATCCCAGCATTTTCTGGAATTCGAGGAAACCACTTCCAGGATAGCTGAGGTAGGAATCGAACCCATCTCTTCTTAGTTCCGCCTCACGAGACTCTAACCCGGACCATAGCGCCACGAGATGAGAGTTGAATGGTAACACGAGAATAAGCCCAAATATTGGGGACATGTTTCACTCATCGAGCCAGCATTATCAGATCCAAGACAACATTGCTCTATGAAACACTACCAAAGCCCACAACATTGCTCTATGAAACACTACCAAAGCCCAAAACACTGCTCTATGAAACAATACCAAAGCCCCCAACATAGCGCTATGAAACACTACCAAAGCCCACAACATTGCTCTATGAAACACTACCAAAGCCCAAAACACTGCTCTATGAAACAATACCAAAGCCCCCAACATAGCGCTATGAAACACTACCAAAGTCCACAGCATTGCTCTATGAAACACTACCAAAGCCCAAAACACTGCTCTATGAAACAATACCAAAGCCCCCAACATAGCGCTATGAAACACTACCAAACCCCCCCAACATAGCTCTATGAAACACTACCAAAGCCCACAACATTGCTCTATGAAACACTACCAAAGCCCACAACATTGCTCTATGAAACACTACCAAAGCCCACAACATTGCTCTATGAAACACTAACAAAGCCCACAACATTGCTCTATGAAACACTACCAAAGCCCACAACATTGCTCTATGAAACATTACCAAAGCCCACAACATTGCTCTATGAAACACTACCAAAGCCCACGACATTGCTCAATGAAATACTACCTAAGCCCTCAACATTGCTCTATGAAACACTACCAAAGCCTACAACATTGCTCTATGGAACACTGCCAAAGCCCACAACATTGCTCTATGAAATACTACCGGAGCCCACAACATTGCTCTATGAAACACTACCAAAGCCTACAACATTGCTCTATGGAACACTGCCAAAGCCCACAACATTGCTCTATGAAATACTACCGGAGCCCACAACATTGCTCTATGAAACACTACCCAAGCCCACAATATTGCTCTATGAAACACTACCAAATCTCACAAGGCAGCAGTGGTGCTGTGAAATACTGAAGCGTTAAGCTCCAAAAAACAAGAACTATTTATATGATATCTACAAGTATACAAGTTTGAATATCTCAAAAGCCTCGAAGGTTTGGCTGCGACAAGCCCCCAAACTAATTGTCTACGAGAGTGTTGAAACGCTGACATATGTTTATGTGTTTGAATGTGTTGAGATACTTCAAGCCATCCTCTTGGCCACTGATTGTGGCCATTACTGTGAAATACTGAGGGGACAAGTCCCCAAGAAGAAAAAAACTGCAACTGTCAAATAAGGTAACACCTAATGGCAGAGGAGAATATGGTTTCTCTAGTTCACGAGTTAGCTCAATGTCTTGCTGCAGGAGGCGTGCGTCGTGTGGATATCCATGCAGCTAACAGAAGAGAGGGATGTTAGGTTTGTAGATGATGCTGAACAGCTAAGTTAAGTTGATTCTGAGGAGACAGGCAACTACAAGCCCATAGTTCCCTACTTTAAAGAGAACTAGGTCAATGGAAATATCATGGTTGTAGGGCTAATGAGAAGCACAAGAGGCACCATTCCAAAATTATTACTGGAGACATTTAAATTGTATAAACTCAATTTCACAATAGTTACGACACTGAAAAGTTCGAAAGCCATAATAATGGATCGTTAGTCAACTTGTCTAGACCATATATTTTATTCTAGACAGGACAATTACATGTATCAAGTACTTTTGTCATTAGGCTACCGCTGTTGAGAGGAATTCTATCTCCCCTTCACCTCTGTATTAATTTCTTGATCAGTGACCCAGTCTGATTACTGAAAGGTCTTTCAGAAATACAAATCAAGTATGTGGGAGTAAGTCCTTAGCATTTGTTGATTGAATGAGGAACAACACTGGGTGCAGGCGAGAAACACACCGGCATTACATTTCTCACCATTGGACAACGTTTCATCTTCGTTTGGGGCAATTTATTTCTTTTGAGCTGGTCCCTGAATTTCATTCGAGTTTTCATTGCTTTGTAATCAATACTCCGAGAATCAAATTTGTTTTCCATCTGATTCCCTCCCTCTCGTTTGAAGATACAGATGCCGTTATTCTATAACATCACGATTGGAGGTTAGGTTTACACTCATCAAAATCATTCCTCCCAATTTTCTACTTTCAGCTTTTGAATCTGCATCCAAGTCAACCAGAAGCATTTTGACTCTCCTCCATTTGAGGGGCTTTGACATCGTGGTCATTTAGCCCCGTGTACTTGGGTGGGTGTGGAATGTTTATCTGATAAACCTGTGTTATTGTGATGGCTGTATTTATAATTAAGGTAAGGATTATGCAGGAGGCAGCTGTGGCCTTAAGTTAGAAACCATCCCAGCATTCGCCTGGAGTAGAAGTGAGGAAACCCCTTCAAGAATGGCTGAGGTGGGAATCAAACCCAGTTTTGCCTCACGAGCCTCAGAGGACCCTGTTCCAGCCGTCGTTGTTGTTGAGTCTTTCGATTGGTCTGATGCAGCACTCCACGCTTACCTGTCCTGAGCTAAACGTTTCATCTTTCCATAGCTACCACACCCTACATCCGAGGCAATCTGTTTAACATATTCTAACCTTGGACTACCTCCAGTTCTTATCCTCAACCCTTCCTTCTATAACTAAGTTTGTAGGCGGCTTCGGTGGGGTAGTTGGTAGCATGCTGAGCTTCTATGCCCAAGGTCACGGGTTCAAACCCAGCCAAAATCATCGGATTTTTTGAGAGCGTTAAAAATTCCTCAGTACGTCTTCCTTTGGAGGGGACGTAAAGCCGGTGGGCCAAGTTATAGACTTATGGTATGTAAAAGAACCTTCCACTAACTATACTTGTGTAAAGCCAGAATTTCTAGGTTGGATTGGATAATGCTATATTAGTTCCAACGTTCGCTGCCAGGTGCTGTGTCATGGATGGTAGCATTAGCTAGCAAACGTAGAACTACTTAAAAATTGATCGCATGCAGTCCTTACGTGAATCACATATAACACATCTAATACAGCCATCACAATTAACACCGGTTATCAGACAGATTCTACACACACCCAAAGTACACGGGGCTACATGACCGCGTTGTCGCAGCCCCTAAACTAAGCAACCAACCAAGTTTGCTATTCCTGGGTGCCTTAGTATGTGTCCTACCAACCTATCTCTTCTCTTCATTAGCAGTCACCAGAAACATCTCACCTCTCCCACTCATCTTAATACCTCTTCATCATTAACCCTACCTACCCATCTGATCTTCATCATGCTCCTGTAACACTACATTTCGAACGCATGATTTCTCCTCCTTTCAGCTGCACCAATAGTCCAAGTTTCACTTCCATAGAGCGCCACACTCCAGACTTCCTAATACCGTATTCAATGTCAACAGATTCCTTTTCTATAGAAAATATTTCTTTGTCTGTAAATTTCATTAGAAAGCTAATTATTGCAATGGGTACCACGTTTCGACTTCCGGAATATGTTGACCGTCAGTTCAAAGTTTATATATAATGTATGTATATATGTAAAACAGTTTCTTGTGGACACGATAACTGCCGTAATTTTGCACCCATTTTTTTGAACTTTTTCATAATGTGATAATGGGGGGCTTTTTTTTTCTTAAAAAAGTGAAATATCGCTATAACTCTCTTAATACGTGAAATAACGAATCAATTCAAAGTTCATACTATGTGTCGGATAAGGGCCAAAAATGTATGTTGAAAAGTTCTTTTTGATAGCACCAACCATTGACCTAAGGGATGGAAAAAAGTGGGTTTTTCGGGTTTAATCGTATCTCTCTTAATAGGCACAATATCAAAACCGTACAAAATGGACAATATACCCCTGATAATTACCTAAAACGTTTTAATCTGAAAGAATTTTTGATATGACCCACCATTAAGCCACGGGATGAGAAAAATTATTTCGGAATTAGAAGATTTCTGTCGACTGCATTCAATTATTTTTGTTTACATTTAACAATTTTCAACATGAATTCATTCCTCAAGACAGCCTCAGCCCTCAATTAAATTTCTAGGCAGAACCAGGCATCGAACCCAGACCTTCGGGGCTACCCACTACACCAGGAAGGGACTCTAGCATGAGCTACTGTATATATTGTCATACTACATTCTTCATGTGTCAATAAAACTGCATTTTCTCCCAAACATCCCAAGAGTTGGCTTTAATCACCTCAAAACACAGGTTATCAAATTGAATACCAAACCCAAATATACAGGGCTGATGTCCAAGGTATCCATCACCTTATATTTGCCAGTAAATCTCTTCAGCATTTGTAATAAATTAAGAATATACATTTGCACGTTGAATTTATTCTGTAAGAGGAATAACTGAAAAATACCTCTGCTGTTTCCTGGAGCAGCATGTATTAGTTATTTATCACACTTGAATGGGCCCATAAATAACTAATACATGTAATTTTTTCCAGGAATGTGTTTATATATTTATAATTTTGTACTCCGCCCGATTCATTGGGCACAATCGAGTTGACCGACTGAAAAGCAAAGCAGCAAAGACAATTTGTTTAGGCAACACTGAAAAAAGAATGGCTTCAAATTTCCACAAAGCTGAAATACTTCAAAACTGCAGGAAACAAACTACAGTACTGTAATTTTCTGTTAAAACACTTGGGATTCAAAAGTTGCTGTGTTACTCGATTATCCTGTCGTTTCAAGATGGGACATCTGAACACGTACTAGTGACAATGGCGTTGATTGTGATTGGTCATTATCCAGATCAGAGGTTATCAGAATCACAACCGTGATGTCTACACGGGGTATTAGCCTAATATATGAATGGGGAATCTGAAAACAAAACTTCGACATCCTCGACGGATTAGAAAGTATTCTGGTGTGAATATTTAGATGTCAGCATGAAGGTGAGTTGGGAGTTAACTTAGTGACCAGGCTCATTCGTGTGTTGCAGAGGACAATTATATATTTTCCTATCAAACACTGGACAAGAACTCTCTCACAGCTCCATTAGCATGACCAGTATGAAATGACGATTAGCATGCAGCATAGTGTAGAGGAGTGCACTGAAAACAGTCTCTAACACAAGTGTCTACGTGACACTCGGTCACCAGGTAGCGCACCCCCTCAAGGTGACCAGACTGTGCAGCACGGTGTAGAGGAGTGTCCTGATTACTGTCTCTAACACAAGTGCCTACGTGACACTCGGTCACCAGGTAGCGCACCCCCTCAAGGTGACCAGACTGTGCAGCACGGTGTAGAGGAGTGTCCTATTTACTGTCTCTAACACAAGTGTCTACGTGACACTCGGTCACCAGGTAGCGCACCCCCTCAAGGTGACCAGCCTGTGCAGCACGGTGTAGAGGAGTGTCCTGATTACTGTCTCTAACACAAGTGTTTACTCGACACTCGGTCAACAGGTAGCGCACCACTCGAGGTGACCAGACTGTGCAGCACAGTGTAGAGGAGTGTCCTGATTACTGTCTCTAACACAAGTGTCTACGTGACACTCGGTCACCAGGGTAGCGCACCACCTCGAGGTGACCAGACTGTTAGCCCGCTGCAGTCTGTAACAAGAGGGTTTAAGTGATGGTCTCTAATCAAGAATCTGACTACTTCAACCTGTCCCCACAGTGCAGCTGTGTGTAGCAAGGACCAGCCGGGACTGACCAGTGATGCCCTCTTGTTGGCTAAGTACTGAACTACATCAATATGTCCGCCTCTGGCAGCTAAGTGCACCGCCGGCAGTCCATGGAAATGGTCGCTCGTGTTGACGTCCATGTAGCACTCCCCGAATGACAGGCTGTTCTCCCGCTCCACCACATACTTCACTACTTCCAGGCACCATATTCAGCGGCGGCGTTGAGGGCTATCCGCTTGTCAACTTCGGTGGTAGATCTCCGCAATAGGAACTTTACTACAGAGAGGTGTCCCTCTTCAGCTGCCCAGGGAAGCACCTGCTCCTCTTGAAGCACGTCCTGCCATCGCGGGCCTTCATCCCTATTTTACCACTCCTGATCGCGTTCTGAGCACAGATCCTCTCTCTTCAGTACGAAACGTTCCCTTTCTTGAACAACTTTCTCACGCTTGGCAAGAATTCTATTTACTTGATCTTCTCTCTCAGCAAGAGCTCTCTTCCCTTGCTCCTCTCTCTCAGCAAGAACTCTCTTCACTTGATCTTCTCTTTCAGCAAGAGCTCTCTTCACTTGGTCCTCTCTCTCAGCAAGAGCTCTGTTCACTTGCTCTTCTCTCTCAGCAAGAACTCTCTTCACTTTCTCTTCTCTCTCAGCAAGAGCTCTCTCAAACTCTACACAGGAAGACTCGTGCTGAGACACTACCTCTTCTCTTCCATCAAGAACTGATTCCCATGATTTAAGATTTTTCTCCCTCACGTTAAATTGATCTTGTTGCTGTTCCAGAGCCCTTCTCTGATCACACAGATCCTGCTCTCTGTCTTCTACGTCTCGTACTAGTGTGCTGTACACTGCACCACACAGCTCGCACTGACTCTGCAACAAAGCACAAGAGGGAGATTAAATACAACCCACAGGGTACATAATGGAGAGTTATTAAGACAAAGAGAATAAGTGCCCTGGAACATGACAATTCGTAACTAATAATGCCCTCAGCAGGTGTATGCCCTGTATGCTCGTCAGATGAAAACACTTGGCGATAACTGGGAAGCTCCTTCGACCGAGGGCAGAATACAGACTATATAAGTAGTGGTGATGTAGCAGTTGTTGCTCCGGCACATCTTGGATCCAACAATATTCACCTCAGAATGCGGGGATAACCTTACGACGAGGCCTACAGGGACGAGACATGTGCCCATTATTACACCCAGGAGGTAGTCCACACCCTATGCACCAGAATGCGAGGATGACCTTATCACTAGACCAACAGGGAAGAGACATGCATCCATTATTACCCCAGGAGGTAGTCCACACCCTATGCAGCAGAATACGAGGATAGCCTTACCACTAGCCCTACAGGGACGGGACATGTGCCCATTATAACCCCAGGAGGTAGTCCACACCCTATGCACCGGAATGCGAGGATAACCTTACCACTAGGCCTACAAGGAAGAGACATGTGCCCAATATTACCCCAGGAGGTAGTCCACACCCTATGCGTCAGAATGCGAGGATAACCTTACCACTAGGCCTACAGGGCCGGGACATGTGCCCATTATTACCCCCCAGGAGGTAGTCCACACCCTATGCACCAGAATGCGAGGATAACCGTACCACTAGGCCTACAGGGATGGGACATATGCCCATCATTACCCCAGGAGCTAGTCCACACCCTATGCACCAGAATGCGAGGATAACCTTACCACTAGGCCTACAGGGACGAGACTTGTGCCCATTATTACCCCAGGAGGTAGTCAACACCCTAGGCACCAGAATGCGAGGATAACCTTACCACTAGGCCTACAGGGACGAGACTTGTGCCCATTATTACCCCAGGAGGTAGTCAACACCCTAGGCACCAGAAAATCGAGGATAACCTTACCACTTGGCCTACAGGGGATGGACATGTGCCCATTATTACCCCAGGAGGTAGTCCACACCCTATGCAGCAGAATACGAGGATAGCCTTACCACTAGCCCTACAGGGACGGGACATGTGCCCATTATAACCCCAGGAGGTAGTTCACACCCTATGCACCGGAATGCGAGGATAACCTTACCACTAGGCCTACAAGGAAGAGACATGTGCCCAATATTACCCCAGGAGGTAGTCCACACCCTATGCGTCAGAATGCGAGGATAACCTTACCACTAGGCCTACAGGGACGGGACATGTGCCCACTATTACCCCAGGAGGTAGTCCACACCCTATGCACCAGAATGCGAGGATAACCTTACCACTAGGCCTACAGGGCCGGGACATGTGCCCATTATTACCCCCCAGGAGGTAGTCCACACCCTATGCACCAGAATGCGAGGATAACCGTACCACTAGGCCTACAGGGATGGGACATATGCCCATCATTACCCCAGGAGCTAGTCCACACCCTATGCACCAGAATGCGAGGATAACCTTACCACTAGGCCTACAGGGACGAGACTTGTGCCCATTATTACCCCAGGAGGTAGTCAACACCCTAGGCACCAGAATGCGAGGATAACCTTACCACTAGGCCTACAGGGGATGGACATGTGCCCATTATTACCCCAGCAGGTAGTCCACATCCCACGCTACAGAATGCGAGGATAACCTTACCCCTAGGCCTATAGGGACGAGACTTGTGCCCATTATTACCCCAGGAGGTAGTCCACACCCTAAGCACCAGAATGCGAGGATAACCTTACCACTAGGCCTACAGGGTCAGAAGATGAGCCAATTATTACCCCAGGAGGTAGTCCACCCCCTATGCACCGGATTGCGAGGATAACCTTACCACTAGGCCTACAGGGACGGGAGATGTGCCCATTATAACCCCCAGGAGGTAGTCCACCCCCTATGCACCAGAATGCGAGGATAACCTTGCCACTAGGCCTACAGGGATGGGACATGTGCCCATTATTACCCCATGGGGTAATCCACCCCCTATGCACCAGAATGCTAACAATTGTACAACTCTCTGCAGTTTTTACTGGGATCGATGAGGAAAATATGATTAGCCAAGTTCTAACTATAATTATATTATCGTATGGCCTCGAGTGCAAGCTTTGTTATTTGCCACCTAGAGGGCAGCTTGTGTGTCCAATCTTGTTGCTCCTCGGAGCGCTATAAAAGTCGAATTTGGATATCTAAGATCCTTGGCACTATAGAGAAAGGAGGAACTTTTGTGTTGGCGGAAAATCCAGAGTATATTTTGCCATTATTTATTTATCGTATGGCTTCTAATGCCGGGAGTGTCCGAGGACACGTTCGGCTCGCCAGAGGCTGTAGCTGCTTCAAGCGGACACCCTAGGATGAGCAACAAGTTCCGTTCAATTTCAAGTAGTTTCAACTTTTGCTACCAGATGTCACTGATAACTAGTGGTGAACGTTGGAACTTCGATAGAGCGTTACAACGAAAACTAACCTAGAAATTTAGCTCCACCTAAGTTTAGTTAGTGGAAGGATCTTTTACATGTTATAAATCCATGACATGGGACCGTCAGCTTTACTTCCCCTCCGAAGGAAGGCATACTGAAGGATTTTAACGCTCTTAAAAATTCCGACGACTTCGGTTTGAACCCGCTATCTTGGGGAACAGCAGTTCAGCATGCTACCGAAGCCACTTTTGCAATTATGAACACGGCCTACTGAATTCAAACAGGTTCTTTGATATGCCAACAACAGATGACATGCGTGTCGTGATATTTGTCGTATTTTAATAATCACTACCCATGGCGGGGAGCGAACCAGCAAATTTGGGGCTGGTAGACCGACACGATAACCACTCACCCACCGTGACAAGCAGTTCTAACCTATAGTGCAGAATCGTGGACTTTCACAACACAGGAAGGACACCAGTTGCAGGTTTTCAAAAGTAAGTGAATACGAAAATTATTTAACTCTGCATCTCAAAGCTGGAAATAAAGATCAAATGAAGACATACACTCACTATGACAGCAAGCACCAATACTCATCATCATTAACTCCAGAAGACTTCAATGGGCTGGTCATTTACTAAGGAAGGGGGATGATAGGACGATCTTACAAATCTTTGCAGAAGAACCAAGAGGAAAAAGGCCAGTAGGAAGACCACGAAGTTCCTGGAAAAATGTAATCTCCAAACCTTGTAGACATCTGAATGTGGACAACTGGCAAGAACAAGGTTCAGTGAGAGCGGCGTGGGAACTTCGTGTCCCATAGAAGCCTTCTGAGTGACAGTGAGTATATTATACTTTAATAGCGGGATCTTCCTGTCCCATAGAAGCCTTCTGAGTGTCAGTGAGTATATTATACTTTAATAGCGGGATCTTCGTGTCCCATAGAAGCCTTCTGAGTGTCAGTGAGTATATTATACTTTAATAGCGGGATCTTCATGTCCCATAGAAGCCTTCTGAGTGTCAGTGAGTATATTATACTTTAATAGCGGGATCTTCGTGTCCCATAGAAGCCTTCTGAGTGACAGTGAGTATATTATACTTTAATAGTGGGATCTTCGTGTCCCATAGAAGCCTTCTGAGTGACAGTGAGTATATTATACTTTAATAGCGGGACCTTCATGTCCCATAGAAGCCTTCTGAGTGTCAGTGAGTATATTATACTTTAATAGCGGGATCTTCGTGTCCCATAGAAGCCTTCTGAGTGACAGTGAGTATATTATACTTTAATAGCGGGATCTTCATGTCCCATAGAAGCCTTCTGAGTGACAGTGAGTATATTGTACTTTAATGGCGGGATCTTCGTGTCCCATAGAAGCCTTCAGAGTGACAGTGAGTATATTATACTTTAATAGCGGGATCTTCGTGTCCCATAGAAGCCTTCTGAGTGACAGTGAGTATATTATACTTTAATAGCGGGATCTTCATGTCCTATAGAAGCCTTCTGAGTGTCAGTGAGTATATTATACTTTAATAGCGGGATCTTCGTGTCCCATGGAAGCCTTCTGAGTGACAGTGAGTATATTATACTTTAATAGTGGGATCTTCGTGTCCCATAGAAGCCTTCTGAGTGACAGTGAGTATATTATACTTTAATAGCGGGATCTTCATGTCTCAAAGAAGCCTTCTGAGTGTCAGTGAGTATATTGTACTTTAATAGTTGGATCTTCGTGTCCCATAGAAGCCTTCTGAGTGACAGTGAGTATATTATACTTTAATAGCGGGATCTTCATGTCCCATAGAAGCCTTCTGAGTGTCAGTGAGTATATTATACTTTAATAGCGGGATCTTCGTGTCCCATAGAAGCCTTCAGAGTGACAGTGAGTATATTATACTTTAATAGCGGGATCTTCGTGTCCCATAGAAGCCTTCAGAGTGACAGTGAGCATATTATACTTTAATAGCGGGATCTTCATGTCCCATAGAAGCCTTCTGAGTGTCAGTGAGTATATTATACTTTAATTGCGGGATCTCCGTGTCCCATAGAAGCCTTCTGAGTGACAGTGAGTATATTATACTTTAATAGTGGAATCTTCGTGTCCCATAGAAGCCTTCTGAGTGACAGTGAGTATATTATACTTTAATAGTGGGATCTTCGTGTCCCATAGAAGCCTTCTGAGTGACAGTGAGTATATTATACTTTAATAGCGGGATCTTCATGTCCCATAGAAGCCTTCTGAGTGTCAGTGAGTATATTATACTTTAATAGTGGGATCTTCGTGTCCCATAGAAGCCTTCAGAGTGACAGTGAGTATATTATACTTTAATAGCGGGATCTTCATGTCCCTTAGAAGCCTTCTGAGTGTCAGTGAGTATATTATACTTTAATAGCGGGATCTTCGTGTCCCATAGAAGCCTTCTGAGTGACAGTGAGTATATTATACTTTAATAGTGGGATCTTCGTGTCCCATAGAAGCCTTCTGAGTGACAGTGAGTATATTATACTTTAATAGCGGGATCTTCATGTCCCATAGAAGCCTTCTGAGTGTCAGTGAGTATATTATACTTTAATAGTGGGATCTTCGTGTCCCATAGAAGCCTTCTGAGTGTCAGTGAGTATATTATACTTTAATAGCGGGATCTTCGTGTCCCATAGAAGCCTTCTGAGTGTCAGTGAGTATATTATACTTTAATAGCGGGATCTTCATGTCCCATAGAAGCCTTCTGAGTGTCAGTGAGTATATTATACTTTAATAGCGGGATCTTCGTGTCCCATAGAAGCCTTCTGAGTGTCAGTGAGTATATTATACTTTAATAGCGGGATCTTCGTGTCCCATAGAAGCCTTCTGAGTGTCAGTGAGTATATTATACTTTAATAGCGGGATCTTCGTGTCCCATAGAAGCCTTCTGAGTGTCAGTGAGTATATTATACTTTAATAGCGGGATCTTCGTGTCCCATAGAAGCCTTCTGAGTGTCAGTGAGTATATTATACTTCTAATAGCGGGATCTTCATGTCCCATAGAAGCCTTCTGAGTGTCAGTGAGTATATTATTCTTTAATAGCGGGATCTTCATGTCCCATAGAAGCCTTCTGAGTGTCAGTGAGTATATTATACTTTAATAGCGGGATCTTCGTGTCCCATAGAAGCCTTCTGAGTGTCAGTGAGTATATTATACTTCTAATAGCGGGATCTTCATGTCCCATAGAAGCCTTCTGAGTGTCAGTGAGTATATTATACTTTAATAGCGGGATCTTCGTGTCCCATAGAAGCCTTCTGAGTGTCAGTGAGTATATTATACTTCTAATAGCGGGATCTTCATGTCCCATAGAAGCCTTCTGAGTGTCAGTGAGTATATTATACTTCTAATAGCGGGATCTTCATGTCCCATAGAAGCCTTCTGAGTGTCAGTGAGTATATTATACTTTAATAGCGGGATCTTCGTGACCCATAGAAGCCTTCTGAGTGACAGTGAGTATATTATACTTTAATAGTGGGATCTTCGTGTCCCATAGAAGCCTTCTGAGTGTCAGTGAGTATATTATACTTTAATAGCGGGATCTTCATGTCCCATAGAAGCCTTCTGAGTGTCAGTGAGTATATTATACTTTAATAGTGGGATCTTCGTGTCCCATAGAAGCCTTCTGTGTGACAGTGAGTATATTATACTTTAATAGCGGGATCTTCGTGTCCCATAGAAACCTTCTGAGTGTCAGTGAGTATATTATACTTTAATAGCGGGATCTTCATGTCCCATAGAAGCCTTCTGAGTGTCAGTGAGTATATTATACTTTAATAGCGGGATCTTCGTGTCCCATAGAAGCCTTCTGAGTGACAGTGAGTATATTATACTTTACTAGCGGGATCTTCGTGTCCCATAGAAACCTTCTGAGTGTCAGTGAGTATATTATACTTTAATAGCGGGATCTTCATGTCCCATAGAAGCCTTCTGAGTGTCAGTGAGTATATTATACTTTAATAGCGGGATCTTCATGTCCCATAGAAGCCTTCTGAGTGTCAGTGAGTATATTATACTTCTAATAGCGGGATCTTCATGTCCCATAGAAGCCTTCTGAGTGTCAGTGAGTATATTATACTTTAATAGCGGGATCTTCGTGTCCCATAGAAGCCTTCAGAGTGACAGTGAGTGTATTATACTTTAATAGCGGGATCTTCGTGTCCCATAGAAGCCTTCAGAGTGACAGTGAGTATATTATACTTTAATAGCGGGATCTTCGTGTCCCATAGAAGCCTTCTGAGTGACAGTGAGTATATTATACTTTAATAGCGGGATCTTCATGTCACATAGAAGCCTTCTGAGTGTCAGTGAGTATATTATACTTTAATAGCGGGATCTTCGTGTCCCATAGAAGCCTTCAGAGTGACAGTGAGTATATTATACTTCTAATAGCGGGATCTTCATGTCCCATAGAAGCCTTCTGAGTGTCAGTGAGTATATTATACTTTAATAGCGGGATCTTCATGTCCCATAGAAGCCTTCTGAGTGACAGTGAGTATATTATACTTTAATAGCGGGATCTTCGTGTCCCATAGAAGCCTTCAGAGTGACAGTGAGTATATTATACTTTAATAGCGGGATCTTCATGTCCCATAGAAGCCTTCTGTGTGACAGTGAGTATATTATAAGTAGGGAGGCTGTGGGGGTTTTGACTCAAATACCGTTATTTATGCAAATGAGGGGGGCGTGGCAAGGTCAATGACCTTGAGGTAGGTCATGCTCAATGACCTTGGGGTAGGTCATGCTCAATGACCTTGAGGTAGGTCATTGACCCCCAAGGTCGCCGGGACCCCGGAAGGTAAACAAACCTTGGAGGATCCAGGAACCGGTTTGAGGGGGGTGTGGGTGGAGTAGAGGGGTGGGGGGAGGGGGGGTGGGTGAGGGGGTGGGGGAGGGGGGAGGGGGGGGAGGGAAGGTTGGGGTGGGGGACGAGGGGGGAAGGATGGAAGAGGCTCTGCACGAGACCCTCCTCGACCCAGTCTCTCCCTTGGACTGAGCGCCTTCTCTGATATTATCCTGGGCTATATAGCTTTGCCTTATGCCCGATGAGATCCGAGTGTTGCCGAAGGTTTCCGAATCTTTGTCGGTGAATGAATCGTCAGATTTGAACGGTCAACTGGTGTGTGTGTGTGTGACGTCACAGCAGATTACGGGATGTGGGGTAGGTCATGAACGGGAGTGTTTTGAATGGAAAACATTTGTGTAACTGTTGTGTGTGTGTGTGACGTCACAGCAGAATACGGGATGTGAGGTAGGTCATGAACGGGAGTGTTTTGAATGGAAAACATTAGTGTAACTGGTGTGTGTGTGACGTCACAGCAGATTACAGGATGTGGGGTAGGTCATGAACGGGAGTGTATTGAATGGAAAACATGAATGGCGGTGGATGGTGGTGGTTGTTGAACCCTGACGTGGTAGGTTGGTTAAGCTTTGTGTTGTAGCCGATTGGTTCCGAATGCAGCCGAGGGATTCCGATTCTCCATTTGTGCTGACCCGGGAGATTTGAATGGCTTACATTCACGTGTCAGAATAATCAGATTTGAATGGTCAACCGGTGTGTGACGTCACAGCGGAGTTGACCCCTGAGCTAATTTTCAAATTTGCCTTTATTATTATCATCACCATGTTGTTTGTGGGAGAGGGGTTGAATGACCTCAAAGGTAAACAAACATGACTGATGCTGGACTGGGTTTTATTGAATCTAATGAACAGGGATGTGGAACTATGTGGTAATTGAACTAATAAGCCGGAACCAGCACAGGGGCTAATGGGCAAGATGGCCGCTATACATGGTCCCTTATGGAACTAACTCTTGGGAGCTGGCACATGGGCTAGTGGGCAAGATGGCCACTGCGCGCAACTCTAGAGGACTTGAGATGACTGGTACAGAGGCTATTGAGCAAGATGGCTGCCAGGTGAAACTCCCTTATGTTGGAGAACTTGACGAGGCTGGCTGGATGCCCTTCACTACCTATGTTCTTTCCAATCGCCTACTTTCATGAAACTGGGGCAATGTTTTATAGACAACTCCCTTATGTTAGAGGACTTGAGCAGGCTGGCCGGATGCCCATAACCTCCTATGCTCTCCCCAATTTCCTACTGTAATAGGCAAATCCTCCTACCATTATGCTAGCGGTTATGTTGGTTAACACTATACGTGAGAGTACATACTTCAAGCCGACCAGGACGTTAGAAGGTAGAAACCGCCATTAACATCACAGCAAGGGTTGGAGCCTTGTCTTATGGAGATGTAGCCAGTACTCTACTACCCTCTGTGAGGGCTCTAACATCAAACCAGTCAAAGCTTGGGGTATGCCCTTGAAGTCAAACTCCTGTGAGTTAACTACAAATGCTATACGTAAACTCTTATCACAGGTGTATCAACAAGCTTTGCAAACTTGGATGACGAATACACCTCAAAGGTCTACTCTCCCTTCGTAAAGGGCACCGCGC
The DNA here is from genome assembly GCA_946902985.2 of Meconema thalassinum. Lineage (NCBI taxonomy): Eukaryota > Metazoa > Arthropoda > Insecta > Orthoptera > Tettigoniidae > Meconema > Meconema thalassinum. Next base: position 249,871,873 of record OX336388.2, on the reverse strand, counting down.
ATTATAGTTAAGTATACAGAAGCTAAATCTTAAAAAAAAAACGAAAACTCCAGTAAGTTAACTAAAAATGCTATACGTAAACTCTCATCATTGACATATCAACGAGGTTTGCAAGCTCGAATGATGAATATGTCTCAGAGGTCTACTCTCCCTTCGTGAAGGGCACCGCGCATTATAGTTCAGCTTAAGGAGCAAGTTCTGGATGTAGATGTCTCTCCTCTTTTCTCCGGGCTTGAGACCGGCTCTAGGGGACACACTTCCTCCTCCCCTTGAGGCAGAGTTAACACTTATCAACCCTATATTTACTTAACATAAGATAATTTTTTTGCCATTGTATTCCATTAGCCTTAAGCACCAAAGCCCTTCAGCACACACACACCTGTAGGCTTATGAAGAAATTAATCTCACGCTGTTAATCGGAGGATAAGGTAAATCTAGCACGCGTTCATGGCTGACAATCTGGAGATCTGGGTTCGATCTCTAACTGCTAAGAAAATAAATTAGAGTTTGAACGGGTTACACACAGCCTTGTAAGATTAAAAACTGATGATGATGATGATGACGATGATGATAATTGTTGTTTTAAGGGGCCTAACATCCAGGTTATCGGTCCCTAATGGTTTGGGTGATTGTGAAGATGATAATGAAATGTAATCTATAATTAAAACTAACTACTAGCTTATATACGAGAAGAAGAAATAGAAGACAAAAGGAGAATAATGCAAATAAAGGACAGGAGGAAAAGAAATGCCCTCATCCCTCGAAGAAGGCGGATTGAGGAACTAGGAAGGAAGGAGAGCCATAAAAGGCAGATAGGAATGGGAAAGAGGAGAGGGTCCGTCCCCAGCTCAGGAATCTTTTGGGGTCGTCAAGTCCCGGACTCACCAGCTGTGAGCCCCTGAGGGTATAGCAATATATAGGGTGCACCCTGCCTCCTTAAGGGCCTTGAACACAAAGCAGAATGTAAAAGGAAATGAAAAAGAAGGCTGACCCCTCGCAGAAGGAGGGTATCAGAAAAGATGAGACAAGGGCTAATTAAGGCGGGAAAAGAAGAGACACCCTATGCCTCGGATACCCTAATACTGTCGGGGATGGAAGAGAACAAGAGTTGACCAAGTGAGGTCGACAGGAAAGAAGACTGAGAGGAGCCCGGCACAAGTAAGTGGAACCAATGCCGGACTCAGCTGGGGCACCGTGGTCGCCAACCCACGTCCCACTAGATGTGAGCCCCTGGGGGGAGATGAAAAACTGAGCAACAAATAAGCAACAACAACAACAAGTCTTTAAAACCTGAGTGTTAGGTATTACCCATTTGTTTTTGTGGATGTTGAGAATTTTGTATATAATTTTATTATTTAGCCTAATTATGGGCCAATCTCAAATTTTTGGTTGGAACATGAAGCTGTTTTGACTGTGGTTGATAGGAAAATATAAGGTTCAAGGAGTTAGGTAGGTTGAAGCGTTCTTTAAGAAATCCTTTACAAGAAGGAATAACTTGATCTGTCTTTTGACAGTGGCGGGTATTGTGAGAACAGAAGCTTGTAGCAAGCAAATCAGATCTGTAACTTCGTGCGAGCGCTCCAAGTAGGCCATTGGCCATGAGAAAAAGAGAGTGCTTTTGAACACTCACGTGTCGCCAGGGAGCTGTATAACATTGACGCACATGGCTGCGCCGCTTTGTAATACACGGACAGTGTCTTAGAATGTTGTTGTATTAGTAACATTTGAGAGAGAAGGGTTTTGATATTGAGTTTATTCAGCCCCGTGCACTTGGGTGTGTTACAGTTTTGATTGATAACCTGTGTTATTGTGATGGTATTATTAGTGTGTGTGTGTGTGTTGCTCACAAGGTCAAGTACACCCCGTTCTAACCCTCAGACTAGAATTACATTTCTTGGCAGATTCTGAAATCAAACCTTGACTTCCAGGATAGATCCTATGTTAAATAGTCTGTTTATAACCACCTTGAGGTTTAGCGGCTAGTATAATTGGCACTCGCCTCTTAGATACGGGTTTGATAATTAGTGGGATCATTCATCCTTGTGTACTTGGGTGTGTTACAGTTTTGTTTGATAACCTGTGTTATTGTGTTGGTTGTATTAGTGTGTGTGGTTTACAAGTTTGTGTGTACCCTGTTCTAATCCTCAGACTGAAATTACATTTCTTGACAAACAGTACATTCAGCCTTGCGAGGAAAACTGAGAAGAGGTGGGTTCATTCCACTCCTCATCTATTCTGGAACTGATTTTCCATGGTTTCACATTTCTACGCCAAGCGAATGCTAGGATGGTTTCCAACTTTAGGTTATCACTGTTTCTTTTTTCTCTAATCCCAAGTTACAAATACACACACTACTACAGACACCAAAGTAACACATGCTACCAATAATATAGGACATACAGTACATCATTTAGACCTAAATGCTAATGAGATAAGATAATTAAGTGCAATAACTTGTAAATGTTAGTCATTAGTACAATAACATGTGTTATCATGCAAATAAATTACAAACACCCAAGTACACAAGGGTGAATGAACATGATATGGTACTGGGGTACACTCAGCCTCGTGAGGCAAAAACTGTGTAGATGTGGGTTTGATTACCATTTAGGCTGGCTGTATGGCTCAGCGGTAATGTTCTTGCTTGCTGGGCCCAAGGTTGCAGGTTCGTATTCTGGTGCAGCCAGCTGGCATTTGAGGGTGCGCAAATGCGAGGGAGCCGTGTCTATAGATTTACAAGCACGTTAAAGATCCCCTGTGGGGTGAAATTCCGGCACCCCGGCGTCGCTCAAAGCCCAATAACATTATTATTAGATATATTTTAATACTGTATAGCCTTGGGTGTCGGGTCCAAACTTTTTTATTTGACGCCCAAAGGGTAGCTTGCATGTCGAAGTTTGTTGTTCCTTGGAGCGCTCTGAAAGTTATAGAGATTAGATATATAAGCTCCTAGACACTATAACGCTTTCTAGTAGAGAAAGGAGGAATTTTTTGTGTTGGCGGAAAATCCCAAGATTAGTTAGTTATTGTTGTTTTAAGGGGCGGAAAAACGATGTCATCTGCCCCTAAAATCCCGAGATTAATGTTGCCATTATGAACATGGCCTACTGAATTCAAATGGGTTTTTTAACATGCCAACAGCGTATAAGGAGAGAAACTGCAAGCTTGGGGTTGGTAGCCAGATACGGTAACCACTCACCCACCGTGGCAATTATTAGATTATCTTTATCCTAAAATGCGTTCTTAAGTATTTGCCAACCTCCTAGTGTAGCGGTTAGCATTATTGGCTGTCGCCCGCAGAGGTCTGGGTTCAATTACCGGCTGTGCCAAGAAATTAATTCTGTTTTGAGGGCTGGAACGGGACAGCCTCGTGGAGCAAAACTGAGAAGAGGTTGGTTCGATTCCCACCGCAGCAATCCTCGAAATGGTTTTCTGTGGCCTCCCCACTCCTACTCGAGGCAAATGCTGGATTGGTTCCTAACTTAAGGCCACGGCCGTCTCCTTCCCAATCCTCTCTCAAATTACAAATACACACAATAACATAGGTTATCAGACAAACACGCACACTCGCACGTCTAAAATACACAGGGCTAAATAACCACTTGTGTCCAAGCCACTAAAATGAATTAACAACTGAAGTATTTTGGCTGAAACATAGTCATGTATAAATGTATTGTCTGTTCTGAATCGTTTTTAATGTAGGAGGAGGAAGTTGTTGTTGTTGTTTCACTGAGGGGCTAGGATATTGTGGTCATTTCAGACTTGTGTGTACTTTGTGTGTGTGTGTAGATTTTGTCTCATAACCTGTGTTATAGTGGTTTCTGTAGTAGTGAGTGTCCACGTTGTGTAGCGGCTAGCATTCCTGGTTGTCGCCCCATTAGGTCCAGATTCTATTCCTGACTCTGCCAAAAAATTTAATTCTGATCTGAGGGCTGGAACGGGGTGCACTCAGCCTCATGAGGAAACATAAGAAGATGTGGGTTTGATTTCCCTTCATCCATCCTGGAAGTGGTTTTCTTTTGTTTCCCACTTCTACTTCAGGCAAATGCCGGGGTAGTTTCAAACTTGAGTGCATGGCCGTCTCCTTCCTAATCGTCCCTGAAATTACAAATACACACACTACTACTACTACTGCAGATTCCATAATAACACGGGTTACCAGACAAATTAAAATACAGGAAAAAAGTCTCCTTGTTGCGTAGTGGCTAGTATTCTTGGCTGTCATTGTGGAGGTGAGGGTTCAATTGGCTCTGCCAAGAGATTTTAATTCTGATCTGACAGCTGGAATGGGGTTTGATTCCTACCTTTGCCATCCTGGAAGTGGTTTTCTGTGATTTCCCACTTCAACTCCAGGCAAATACAAGGGTGGTACCTATCGTAAGGCCACGGACGATTCCTACCCAAATCCTTCCTGAATTACAAATATACAAACTAGTACATACATCACGGTAACACATGTTATCAGACAACTTCTACAAAATCAAGCACACAGGGCTACATGACCACGATACCCAAGGCCCTCAAATGAAACAACAACATAAAACAAATAGCTGAAATTCTTCATTTGTATAATTTGTGTTCGTGAAAAACCATTTCTTGGATTACAGAATAATTGTGTAAATTAAGAAGTTGTTAGTGGCTTATTTCAGCAGCTTTGGTGGCGTAGTTGGTCGCGGATTCAAACCCGACCGAAGTCGTCAGATTTTTTAAGAGCGTTAAAAATCTCTTGGTGTGCCTTCCTTCGGAGGAGAAGTAAATGTCAGAGATGTATGGCATAATAAAGAACCTTCCACTAATTACACTTGTGTGAAAATAAATTATAGGTTATATTTGACTAACGTTCATAGGTTCCAACATTTGTAGCCAGAAGCCGTTTGCGGTGGCATCTAGTAACGACGTTCAGAACTAGTTGGTTGTTGACGGTGGAGTTTGGTAGTAAAAGTTAGAACTACTTGAAAATCTAATGTCTGCAGTCCTTGCATGAATTAAAAACAGATACACACACTAATACAGACATCACAATTAACACCGGTTATCAGACAGATTCCACACACACCCAAAGTACACGGAGCTATATGACCGCGTTGTCGCAGCCCCTAATCTGAGGAAACAACCAACCAACCATGACTTCCTTCAGGTCATTACTATATTTATGGCATGATAAAAACCTTCCACTAATTACACTTGTGTGAAGTTAAATTATAGGTTATATTTGACTAACGCTCTTAGGTTTCAAAGTTTTGCTAATCACTACACCATGAGGCGGTCAACATATTTCTTTTAGTGTGATCAAATGTGCATATGTTGACGGTTGATGAGTTGGCGAATGATGGTTAGCGGTAGACAATCTTTTATACATTGACATACCCTTGAGAAAATGAAAGTTGTTTACCCTTCACTAGCTAAATGACCGCAAGTACGTTGGTTAGATTTTGTTTGAACGTTCTATTAAAAGTTCCAACGTTCAGCACTAGGTATCACTGGGATTTGTTGGTGAAAGTTGGAACTACATAGAATTGAACTGAACATGTAACTCACCGTTTGCGTGTCCGGCTGGAAGCAGCTACAGACTCCGGCGAGCCAAACATGTCCTTGGACACTCCAGGCAGCAAGCCATACAATACATAATAAACTGCATCACTTGATGGCCCACACGAACACCATCCTTGACTACTGGTTTAGAGGTCAAGGCAAGCAATTACCCACTTACTCGCTGTAGAATGCACATTCCGCAGCCTGAAGGCATCACGCGCAGACCTTGGCAAGAAATTATAGCACCCCTAATTTAATTTCTTAGCAGCTGGGGATTGATCCCATGCCTTCAGGGTGATAGCTATGAACACTAGCCACTACACCACAATTGAGGGCACCGTGGCACAATGAACAAGCTGTTTGCCTCTGACCAAGGTAGACTGGGTTTGATTCCCGGCTAGTACATGTGAGATTTTTGAAGTGATTTGTCTTGTCCTGTTGTTTGGATTCCACACAAAAATCAGGTCTTGTGGCTCAAGATTGCAGCAACGTACTTGCGGTCATTTAGCTCTGTGTACTTTGTTGAGTGTTTTTTTTCTTCAGAGAACCTGGGACATTGCGATGGCTGTATTAGTGTGTGTGTATTTGTAATTCATGTGAGGATAGGGAAGAAGGTGGTTGTAAGGACTTAAGTGAAGAACTATCCTGTCATTTGCCTAGAGTAGAAGTGGGAAACCACAGAAAACCACTTCCAGAACTATTGAGGTGGGAATTGAAACTGCCTCTTCTCAGGTTTACTTCACAAAGTTAAGTGTACCCCGGTCTAACCCTCAGACCAGAATTAAATTTCTTGACAGAGCTGGGAATCGCAGTCAAAACGCTTGCCGCTACACCACATGATGGACAGCATTACAAAAATATGTAAGGCCCATTTTTTAATCTCTACATAGTATAAAGCAAAGTCCCAAATCCTTGGATGCAAGGGGCAATCCCGAGAACCATTAGATGAATATTTGTGTGTTTTTCATCATTCTGTAAAAGATTTCTCGAGGAAGGTTTCTGTAGAAGAACGTTCATTGATGACTGAGCAGTAGCCTAACAATTTCAGTGAATCAAGTTGAAGAAAAACCTGCTGTCTGTGCGTTTTTTAAGCTTACGCTGGGTAAACCGTTAAAAATATGGAAAAATAACTTACTGTATGTACTATTTATTGGCTGAATAGGTTTTATGAAATAAAATGTACACTTTTCACCGCAAGCATTGTAACCCTTAGTTTACATTACATTACATTTTACTTACTCTCAATTGATGAGTACAACCATCTCTGATGCGTTCGAACTGGTCCACACAACTGATTTTATGCAACAAGGATGTTGCTATTTATACTACTTTTAAAGCGGGTAACGCCCAGCTAACGTCTAGTGAAGGGTAAACAACTTTCATTTTCTCAAGGGTATGTCAATGTATAAAAGATTGTCTACCGCTAACCATCATTCGCCAACTCATCAACCGTCAACATATGCACATTTGATCACACTAAAAGAAATATGTTGACCGCCTCATGGTGTAGTGATTAGCAAAACTTTGAAACCTAAGAGCGTTAGTCAAATATAACCTATAATTTAACTTCACACAAGTGTAATTAGTGGAAGGTTTTTATCATGCCATAAATATAGTAATGACCTGAAGGAAGTCATGGTTGGTTGGTTGTTTCCTCAGATTAGGGGCTGCGACAACGCGGTCATATAGCTCCGTGTACTTTGGGTGTGTGTGGAATCTGTCTGATAACCGGTGTTAATTGTGATGTCTGTATTAGTGTGTGTATCTGTTTTTAATTCATGCAAGGACTGCAGACATTAGATTTTCAAGTAGTTCTAACTTTTACTACCAAACTCCACCGTCAACAACCAACTAGTTCTGAACGTCGTTACTAGATGCCACCGCAAACGGCTTCTGGCTACAAATGTTGGAACCTATGAACGTTAGTCAAATATAACCTATAATTTATTTTCACACAAGTGTAATTAGTGGAAGGTTCTTTATTATGCCATACATCTCTGACATTTACTTCTCCTCCGAAGGAAGGCACACCAAGAGATTTTTAACGCTCTTAAAAAATCTGACGACTTCGGTCGGGTTTGAATCCGCGACCAACTACGCCACCAAAGCTGCTGAAATAAGCCACTAACAACTTCTTAATTTACACAATTATTCTGTAATCCAAGAAATGGTTTTTCACGAACACAAATTATACAAATGAAGAATTTCAGCTATTTGTTTTATGTTGTTGTTTCATTTGAGGGCCTTGGGTATCGTGGTCATGTAGCCCTGTGTGCTTGATTTTGTAGAAGTTGTCTGATAACATGTGTTACCGTGATGTATGTACTAGTTTGTATATTTGTAATTCAGGAAGGATTTGGGTAGGAATCGTCCGTGGCCTTACGATAGGTACCACCCTTGTATTTGCCTGGAGTTGAAGTGGGAAATCACAGAAAACCACTTCCAGGATGGCAAAGGTAGGAATCAAACCCCATTCCAGCTGTCAGATCAGAATTAAAATCTCTTGGCAGAGCCAATTGAACCCTCACCTCCACAATGACAGCCAAGAATACTAGCCACTACGCAACAAGGAGACTTTTTTCCTGTATTTTAATTTGTCTGGTAACCCGTGTTATTATGGAATCTGCAGTAGTAGTAGTAGTGTGTGTATTTGTAATTTCAGGGTTTCATTTGAGGGCCTTGGGTATCGTGGTCATGTAGCCCTGTGTGCTTGATTTTGTAGAAGTTGTCTGATAACATGTGTTACCGTGATGTATGTACTAGTTTGTATATTTGTAATTCAGGAAGGATTTGGGTAGGAATCGTCCGTGGCCTTACGATAGGTACCACCCTTGTATTTGCCTGGAGTTGAAGTGGGAAATCACAGAAAACCACTTCCAGGATGGCAAAGGTAGGAATCAAACCCCATTCCAGCTGTCAGATCAGAATTAAAATCTCTTGGCAGAGCCAATTGAACCCTCAACTCCACAATGACAGCCAAGAATACTAGCCACTACGCAACAAGGAGACTTTTTTACTGTATTTTAATTTGTCTGGTAACCCGTGTTATTATGGAATCTGCAGTAGTAGTAGTAGTGTGTGTATTTGTAATTTCAGGGACGATTAGGAAGGAGACGGCCATGCACTCAAGTTTGAAACTACCCCGGCATTTGCCTGAAGTAGAAGTGGGAAACAAACGAAAACCACTTCCAGGATGGATGAAGGGAAATCAAACCCACATCTTCTTATGTTTCCTCATGAGGCTGAGTGCACCCCGTTCCAGCCCTCAGATCAGAATTAAATTTTTTGGCAGAGTCAGGAATAGAATCTGGACCTACGGGGCGACAACCAGGAATGCTAGCCGCTACACAACGTGGACACTCACTTCTACAGAAACCACTATAACACAGGTTATGAGACAAAATCTACACACACACACAAAGTACACACAAGTCTGAAATGACCACAATATCCTAGCCCCTCAGTGAAACAACAACAACAACTTCCTCCTCCTACATTAAAAACGATTCAGAACAGACAATACATTTATACATGACTATGTTTCAGCCAAAATACTTCAGTTGTTAATTCATTTTAGTGGCTTGGACACAAGTGGTTATTTAGCCCTGTGTATTTTAGACGTGCGAGTGTGCGTGTTTGTCTGTTAACCTATGTTATTGTGTGTATTTGTAATTTGAGAGAGGATTGGGAAGGAGACGGCCGTGGCCTTAAGTTAGGAACCAATCCAGCATTTGCCTCGAGTAGGAGTGGGGAGGCCACAGAAAACCATTTCGAGGATTGCTGCGGTGGGAATCGAACCAACCTCTTCTCAGTTTTGCTCCACGAGGCTGTCCCGTTCCAGCCCTCAAAACAGAATTAATTTCTTGGCACAGCCGGTAATTGAACCCAGACCTCTGCGGGCGACAGCCAATAATGCTAACCGCTACACTAGGAGGTTGGCAAATACTTAAGAACGCATTTTAGGATAAAGATAATCTAATAATTGCCACGGTGGGTGAGTGGTTACCGTATCTGGCTACCAACCCCAAGCTTGCAGTTTCTCTCCTTATAGCTGTTGGCATGTTAAAAAACCCATTTGAATTCAGTAGGCCATGTCCATAATGGCAACATTAATCTCGGGATTTTAGGGGCAGATGACATCGTTTTTCCGCCCCTTAAAACAACAATAACTAACTAACTAATCTTGGGATTTTCCGCCAACACAAAAAATTCCTCCTTTCTCTACTAGAAAGCGTTATAGTGTCTAGGAGCTTATATATCTAATCTCTATAACTTTCAGAGCGCTCCAAGGAACAACAAACTTCGACATGCAAGCTACCCTTTGGGCGTCAAATAAAAAAGTTTGGACCCGACACCCAAGGCTATACAGTATTAAAATATATCTAATAATAATGTTATTGGGCTTTGAGCGACGCCGGGGTGCCGGAATTTCACCCCACAGGGGATCTTTAACGTGCTTGTAAATCTATAGACACGGCTCCCTCGCATTTGCGCACCCTCAAATGCCAGCTGGCTGCACCAGAATACGAACCTGCAACCTTGGGCCCAGCAAGCAAGAACATTACCGCTGAGCCATACAGCCAGCCTAAATGGTAATCAAACCCACATCTACACAGTTTTTGCCTCACGAGGCTGAGTGTACCCCAGTACCATATCATGTTCATTCACCCTTGTGTACTTGGGTGTTTGTAATTTATTTGCATGATAACACATGTTATTGTACTAATGACTAACATTTACAAGTTATTGCACTTAATTATCTTATCTCATTAGCATTTAGGTCTAAATGATGTACTGTATGTCCTATATTATTGGTAGCATGTGTTACTCTGGTGTCTGTAGTAGTGTGTGTATTTGTAACTTGGGATTAGAGAAAAAAGAAACAGTGATAACCTAAAGTTGGAAACCATCCTAGCATTCGCTTGGCGTAGAAATGTGAAACCATGGAAAATCAGTTCCAGAATAGATGAGGAGTGGAATGAACCCACCTCTTCTCAGTTTTCCTCGCAAGGCTGAATGTACTGTTTGTCAAGAAATGTAATTTCAGTCTGAGGATTAGAACAGGGTACACACAAACTTGTAAACCACACACACTAATACAACCAACACAATAACACAGGTTATCAAACAAAACTGTAACACACCCAAGTACACAAGGATGAATGATCCCACTAATTATCAAACCCGTATCTAAGAGGCGAGTGCCAATTATACTAGCCGCTAAACCTCAAGGTGGTTATAAACAGACTATTTAACATAGGATCTATCCTGGAAGTCAAGGTTTGATTTCAGAATCTGCCAAGAAATGTAATTCTAGTCTGAGGGTTAGAACGGGGTGTACTTGACCTTGTGAGCAACATACACACACACACTAATAATACCATCACAATAACACAGGTTATCAATCAAAACTGTAACACACCCAAGTGCACGGGGCTGAATAAACTCAATATCAAAACCCTTCTCTCTCAAATGTTACTAATACAACAACATTCTAAGACACTGTCCGTGTATTACAAAGCGGCGCAGCCATGTGCGTCAATGTTATACAGCTCCCTGGCGACACGTGAGAGTTCAAAAGCACTCTCTTTTTCTCATGGCCAATGGCCTACTTGGAGCGCTCGCACGAAGTTACAGATCTGATTTGCTTCCTACAAGCTTCTGTTCTCACAATACCCGCCACTGTCAAAAGACAGATCAAGTTATTCCTTCTTGTAAAGGATTTCTTAAAGAACGCTTCAACCTACCTAACTCCTTGAACCTTATATTTTCCTATCAACCACAGTCAAAACAGCTTCATGTTCCAACCAAAAATTTGAGATTGGCCCATAATTAGGCTAAATAATGAAATTATATACAAAATTCTCAACATCCACAAAAACAAATGGGTAATACCTAACACTCAGGTTTTAAAGACTTGTTGTTGTTGTTGCTTATTTGTTGCTCAGTTTTTCATCTCCCCCCAGGGGCTCACATCTAGTGGGACGTGGGTTGGCGACCACGGTGCCCCAGCTGAGTCCGGCATTGGTTCCACTTACTTGTGCCGGGCTCCTCTCAGTCTTCTTTCCTGTCGACCTCACTTGGTCAACTCTTGTTCTCTTCCATCCCCGACAGTATTAGGGTATCCGAGGCATAGGGTGTCTCTTCTTTTCCCGCCTTAATTAGCCCTTGTCTCATCTTTTCTGATACCCACCTTCTGCGAGGGGTCAGCCTTCTTTTTCATTTCCTTTTACATTCTGCTTTGTGTTCAAGGCCCTTAAGGAGGCAGGGTGCACCCTATATATTGCTATACCCTCAGGGGCTCACAGCTGGTGAGTCCGGGACTTGACGACCCCAAAAGATTCCTGAGCTGGGGACGGACCCTCTCCTCTTTCCCATTCCTATCTGCCTTTTATGGCTCTCCTTCCTTCCTAGTTCCTCAATCCGCCTTCTTCGAGGGATGAGGGCATTTCTTTTCCTCCTGTCCTTTATTTGCATTATTCTCCTTTTGTCTTCTATTTCTTCTTCTCGTATATAAGCTAGTAGTTAGTTTTAATTATAGATTACATTTCATTATCATCTTCACAATCACCCAAACCATTAGGGACCGATAACCTGGATGTTAGGCCCCTTAAAACAACAATTATCATCATCGTCATCATCATCATCATCAGTTTTTCATCTTACAAGGCTGTGTGTAACCCGTTCAAACTCTAATTTATTTTCTTAGCAGTTAGAGATCGAACCCAGATCTCCAGATTGTCAGCCATGAACGCGTGCTAGATTTACCTTATCCTCCGATTAACAGCGTGAGATTAATTTCTTCATAAGCCTACAGGTGTGTGTGTGCTGAAGGGCTTTGGTGCTTAAGGCTAATGGAATACAATGGCAAAAAAATTATCTTATGTTAAGTAAATATAGGGTTGATAAGTGTTAACTCTGCCTCAAGGGGAGGAGGAAGTGTGTCCCCTAGAGCCGGTCTCAAGCCCGGAGAAAAGAGGAGAGACATCTACATCCAGAACTTGCTCCTTAAGCTGAACTATAATGCGCGGTGCCCTTCACGAAGGGAGAGTAGACCTCTGAGACATATTCATCATTCGAGCTTGCAAACCTCGTTGATATGTCAATGATGAGAGTTTACGTATAGCATTTTTAGTTAACTTACTGGAGTTTTCGTTTTTTTTTTAAGATTTAGCTTCTGTATACTTAACTATAATGCGCGGTGCCCTTTACGAAGGGAGAGTAGACCTTTGAGGTGTATTCGTCATCCAAGTTTGCAAAGCTTGTTGATACACCTGTGATAAGAGTTTACGTATAGCATTTGTAGTTAACTTACAGGAGTTTGACTTCAAGGGCATACCCCAAGCTTTGACTGGTTTGATGTTAGAGCCCTCACAGAGGGTAGTAGAGTACTGGCTACATCTCCATAAGACAAGGCTCCAACCCTTGCTGTGATGTTAATGGCGGTTTCTACCTTCTAACGTCCTGGTCGGCTTGAAGTATGTACTCTCACGTATAGTGTTAACCAACATAACCGCTAGCATAATGGTAGGAGGATTTGCCTATTACAGTAGGAAATTGGGGAGAGCATAGGAGGTTATGGGCATCCGGCCAGTCTGCTCAAGTCCTCTAACATAAGGGAGTTGTCTATAAAACATTGCCCCAGTTTCATGAAAGTAGGCGATTGGAAAGAACATAGGTAGTGAAGGGCATCCAGCCAGCCTCGTCAAGTTCTCCAACATAAGGGAGTTTCACCTGGCAGCCATCTTGCTCAATAGCCTCTGTACCAGTCATCTCAAGTCCTCTAGAGTTGCGCGCAGTGGCCATCTTGCCCACTAGCCCATGTGCCAGTTCCCAAGAGTTAGCTCCATAAGGGACCATGTATAGCGGCCATCTTGCCCATTAGCCCCTGTGCTGGCTCCGGCTTATTAGTTCAATTACCACATAGTTCCACATCCCTGTTCATTAGATTCAATAAAACCCAGTCCAGCATCAGTCATGTTTGTTTACCTTTGAGGTCATTCAACCCCTCTCCCACAAACAACATGGTGATGATAATAATAAAGGCAAATTTGAAAATTAGCTCAGGGGTCAACTCCGCTGTGACGTCACACACCGGTTGACCATTCAAATCTGATTATTCTGACACGTGAATGTAAGCCATTCAAATCTCCCGGGTCAGCACAAATGGAGAATCGGAATCCCTCGGCTGCATTCGGAACCAATCGGCTACAACACAAAGCTTAACCAACCTACCACGTCAGGGTTCAACAACCACCACCATCCACCGCCATTCATGTTTTCCATTCAATACACTCCCGTTCATGACCTACCCCACATCCCGTAATCTGCTGTGACGTCACACACACACCAGTTACACTAATGTTTTCCATTCAAAACACTCCCGTTCATGACCTACCTCACATCCCGTATTCTGCTGTGACGTCACACACACACACACCAGTTACTCTAATGTTTTCCATTCAAAACACTCCCGTTCATGACCTACCCCACATCCCGTAATCTGCTGTGACGTCACACACACACACACCAGTTGACCGTTCAAATCTGACGATTCATTCACCGACAAAGATTCGGAAACCTTCGGCAACACTCGGATCTCATCGGGCATAAGGCAAAGCTATATAGCCCAGGATAATATCAGAGAAGGCGCTCAGTCCAAGGGAGAGACTGGGTCGAGGAGGGTCTCGTGCAGAGCCTCTTCCATCCTTCCCCCCTCGTCCCCCACCCAACCCTTCCCTCCCCCCCCTCCCCCACCCCCCCCCTCCCCCACCCCCCCTCCCCCACCCCCCTCCCCCCCACCCCTCCCCTCCACCCTCACCCCCCCTCAAACCGGTTCCTGGACCCTCCAAGGTTTGTTTACCTTCCGGGGTCCCGGCGACCTTGGGGGTCAATGACCAACCTCAAGGTCATTGAGCATGACCTACCTCAAGGTCATTGACCTTGCCACGCCCCCCTCATTTGCATAAATAACGGTATTTGAGTCAAAACCCCCACAGCCTCCCTACTATTATACTTTAATAGCGGGATCTTCGTGTCCCATAGAAGCCTTCAGAGTGTCAGTGAGTATATTACACTTTAATAGCGGGATCTTCGTGTCCCATAGAAGCCTTCTGAGTGACAGTGAGTATATTATACTTTAATAGCGGGATCTTCGTGTCCCATAGAAGCCTTCAGAGTGTCAGTGAGTATATTATACTTTAATAGCGGGATCTTCGTGTCCCATAGAAGCCTTGAGAATGTCAGTGAGTATATTATACTTTAATAGCGGGATCTTCGTGTCCCATAGAAGCCTTCTGAGTGACAGTGAGTATATTATACTTTAATAGCGGGATCTTCGTGTCCCATAGAAGCCTTCTGAGTGACAGTGAGTATATTATACTTTAATAGCGGGATCTTCGTGTCACATAGAAGCCTTCAGAGTGTCAGTGAGTATATTATACTTTAATAGCGGGATCTTCGTGTCCCATAGAAGCCTTCAGAGTGACAGTGAGTATATTATACTTTAATAGCGGGATCTTCATGTCCCATAGAAGCCTTCTGAGTGACAGTGAGTATATTATACTTTAATAGCGGGATCTTCGTGTCCCATAGAAGCCTTCAGAGTGTCAGTGAGTATATTATACTTTAATAGCGGGATCTTCGTGTCCCATAGAAGCCTTCTGAGTGTCAGTGAGTATATTATACTTTTAATAGCGGGATCTTCATGTCCCATAGAAGCCTTCTGAGTGTCAGTGAGTATATTATACTTCTAATAGCGGGATCTTCGTGTCCCATAGAAGCCTTCAGAGTGTCAGTGAGTATATTATACTTTAATAGCGGGATCTTCGTGTCCCATAGAAGCCTTCTGAGTGTCAGTGAGTATATTATACTTTAATATCGGGATCTTCGTGTCCCATAGAAGCCTTCTGAGTGACAGTGAGTATATTATACTTTAATAGCGGGATCTTCGTGTCCCATAGAAGCCTTCTGAGTGACAGTGAGTATATTATACTTTAATAGCGGGATCTTCGTGTCCCATAGAAGCCTTCTGAGTGACAGTGAGTATATTATACTTTAATAGCGGGATCTTCGTGTCCCATAGAAGCCTTCTGAGTGTCAGTGAGTATATTATACTTTAATAGCGGGATCTTCGTGTCCCATAGAAGCCTTCTGAGTGACAGTGAGTATATTATACTTTAATAGCGGGATCTTCGTGTCCCATAGAAGCCTTCTGAGTGTCAGTGAGTATATTATACTTTTAATAGCGGGATCTTCGTGTCCCATAGAAGCCTTCTGAGTGACGGTGAGTATATTATACTTTAATAGCGGGATCTTCGTGTCCCATAGAAGCCTTCTGAGTGACGGTGAGTATATTATACTTTTAATAGCGGGATCTTCATGTCCCATAGAAGCCTTCTGAGTGACGGTGAGTATATTATACTTTAATAGCGGGATCTTCGTGTCCCATAGAAGCCTTCTGAGTGACGGTGAGTATATTATACTTTAATAGCGGGATCTTCGTGTCCCATAGAAGCCTTCAGAGTGACAGTGAGTATATTATACTTTAATAGCGGGATCTTCGTGTCCCATAGAAGCCTTCAGAGTGACAGTGAGTATATTATACTTTAATAGCGGGATCTTCGTGTCCCATAGAAGCCTTCTGAGTGTCAGTGAGTATATTATACTTTAATAGCGGGATCTTCGTGTCCCACAGAAGCCTTCAGAGTGACAGTGAGTATATTATACTTTAATAGCGGGATCTTCGTGTCCCATAGAAGCCTTCTGAGTGTCAGTGAGTATATTATACTTTAATAGCGGGATCTTCGTGTCCCATAGAAGCCTTCAGAGTGACAGTGAGTATATTATACTTTAATAGCGGGATCTTCGTGTCCCATAGAAGCCTTGAGAATGTCAGTGAGTATATTATACTTTAATAGCGGGATCTTCGTGTCCCATAGAAGCCTTCTGAGTGACAGTGAGTATATTATACTTTAATAGCGGGATCTTCGTGTCCCATAGAAGCCTTCTGAGTGACAGTGAGTATATTATACTTTAATAGCGGGATCTTCGTGTCCCATAGAAGCCTTCAGAGTGTCAGTGAGTATATTATACTTTAATAGCGGGACCTTCGTGTCCCATAGAAGCCTTCAGAGTGACAGTGAGTATATTATACTTTAATAGCGGGATCTTCGTGTCCCATAGAAGCCTTCTGAGTGTCAGTGAGTATATTACACTTTAATAGCGGGATCTTCGTGTCCCATAGAAGCCTTCAGAGTGTCAGTGAGTATATTATACTTTAATAGCGGGATCTTCGTGTCCCATAGAAGCCTTCTGAGTGTCAGTGAGTATATTATACTTTAATAGCGGGATCTTCGTGTCCCATAGAAGCCTTCTGAGTGTCAGTGTGTATATTATACTTTAATAGCGGGATCTTCGTGTCCCATAGAAGCCTTCAGAGTGTCAGTGAGTATATTATACTTTAATAGCGGGATCTTCGTGTCCCATAGAAGCCTTCAGAGTGACAGTGAGTATATTATACTTTTAATACTAATTGTTATTGTTTTATTTTTTACTTTTACTTTTATTGTTTAAAATTTAAGAGCTCCTTAGGTCAAGGAGATAAAGAAATTATACTTGGTAATAATATCACCACCAAAAGGTAAGTTGTTGCAATATGGGTGAAGGATTCTTATGCCTGCATGTTTTACAGTATGAATTGTCCCACAGCAGGTGGTTAATATACAGGCCTATAAAGAGTTAAGAACATCACAATAACCCCATATAGAATACTTGAACAGCACGATAATCCAATATTGCTGCCATTGCTGTATTGGTCAAGGCCTGGTTCACCAACGCTGACTTCGAGGAACAACTGAACACAATAATACGACCCTGTTCCTAACCTCTACCAACATTTACCGTTAAATCTAGCTAATCTGTGGCAATCAACATCACAACATATTGTTGACACACACACAAAATCTGTACAATCTTTGCTAACCACTGCTATTTACAACACTCACTATTTCACAATGCCCCCATTGCAACAATATCCTATTTCCCCACTAACAGATCATTGGTCATCAGCTGCCATTACTTAAATCATCAGTTTCGTTGTATACAATTCATTAATAATTACTGTACAGCTCAAGAATTTCCAAAATATTTGCTATAAATATTATTTAATTCATCTATTATTAATTTCCACCAAATCATTAAATTGTTCACATTATTATTTAACTCTTTGACAGACAGCCATATAAGGGGTGTCCATATCCTATACTGCCTGGGCCTAACCTGCACTTTTTATCTTGAGGTAAATTAAACGTAATAACTTCTGTACTATTTATGTAAATTGGATAGTATTTTTTTTAAATTTTATTAATGTAACTTAATGTTGTCTTATTTTATAAATCGTTTCCCGGTCAATGCATGTGAGATTTTCGAAGTGAAATGCCATGACCTGTGGTTCGGATTCCACGTAAAAAGGAGGTCCCGTGGTTCATGATCTCGAGATTACCGGTCACGTTAAACTACAAGCTTCCTTCCTTCCTTCCTTCCTTCCTTCCTTTATTTTATAAATTATATTAAATGTAGTGATGATTTAAAAAAATATTTTTTTTATCAATAAAATTACTTCATAATCAAATATCGTGAAGAATAAAAATTATTTTTAGTGTCGAAAACTGCATTATTTTAGAGAGGCGATGTTTCCAATATCACACACTGAGCTTTCTATACAGTATTACAGTTACAATAAGTTATTATTATTATTACAGGAAGGGCATCCGGCTATAGAAACCATCATCCACAGGGCGTTTCATCGCATCTCATCCCCGATTCCTTTGGAAACGGGATTAATAAGGGGTAGACATACAGTAGATAAGAGCGTGCAATCTTCTAATTCTTACATTATATGCAAATGGCTGTAGTTTCACAACTCACACTCCAGAATTCACTTTTTGGATGAAAAGAAACCAATGACTAATATTCTCACATGTGTAGGATGCACACCCTTATTACAGTCTTTACAAATGTACACTATTAATATTATTCAATGATAAATAAGTGTGGAATTTAGGATTACGCGCTCATCATCAGATCCTGATCACGAGGGTTAAGATGAAATGTATATCCAATTGTGATTTTTATTATAAGTTTGTCTTGTCAGTGTTAGCTTTTATGATTCGCAGAAAGGAAAGGAATAACTCACTGACAACCGTACTGATATGAGAGAAATACAGCGGGGCTTGGCGGAAAGTGGTAGCAGAAGCGCGAAGACTCCCGCCAGCTACTACAAAACACTAGCGGACCAAAGGTAACCAACTTTAAAACTTGTTGTATACCGGGTGAGCCTTGTGCCACTTATTTTGCTAGTTTTCGGCCACATTTCCAACGTCCGATGGCAGCATGGTCGACAGTTCCCCGTCCATAGCCAAGCCCCAATGACCCTAAACGACTTTACAAAAACGTGTGCGACAAGCGATTATACAATGCATCAAACTGTCATACGGGTATATACCGATTATATGGTTTCAGTTGGACACGAAATTAACGCAGGGTACGGGGGCTTACTGATAAAAAACGTGAATGAACATTCGAAGTGGAAAGCAGAATCACATCTCATATGCTTTCAGGTAAGGTGAAGGGACGAGTAGCCATGGAGCAATGGTACAAGTGCATAGCAGGTAGCGGTCCTGTGTTTGGGAGGTGGGTTCGAATCCCAGTAGAGCAAACTGAATTTATTGAGTACTTTGGAGAATCATTCACAATCCCAATTTATTCATTTGGCACGAATCATTTGATTTGTTGGTCGGTTTTGTTTGATTTTTGGTTTTGTCGGTTTGTTTATTTATTTCATTTGGTAGTGTTCTGATTAACAAGGTTCGTTTGCAGACGAGGACTGAATGAGTTCAGAATGATTAGGGGTTTGAATTCGCTTGACTGAGCAAGTTTTTTTTTTTTTAGCGAAGTAAGTGTTCAAATGGATGTCCCTTGACATTTGGGCTCGTTATGCATTGCAGCTGTTATAGGCCGCCATAGCAGTCACTGCCGCAACGCAGTTACGCAGATTAGTTCCTTCACACCTCCTCCCCGAGTCCCAATGTAGGAACATCGTTCATTCTCGGCTTAATGCCTCGTCATTGTGCAACGACTTGACAACATTACATTGGCTCCCGAACTCAGCAGCAGTTTGCTATACTTACCTTGGTTTTCTCTTTCTAGTCTAGTTGAATTCGCAGGTTTAGTGTGTGTTTAACTCCTTTGCTCTCGACTGAATACGTGCGTAATATTGATATACCATTAACCATCTTGTTGTTGTAATCGTAGGCCACAGATTTGAAAGGCACTGAGACGGTCGCAATGCCTCCGGTGCTGCTAAGTTAAAAACAAAAACATTACACAATCAGGCGAGAGAAATAATATCTAATGTGCACAATTTCATGAAACAAGAAGCGGAAAGAGGCGTTGACATACCTATAAATAATTTCGGCAAATGGGCAGCAGCGGCAGCTGGAGTTCCTGAGCGTACAATTAGGGCGATAGTATGTGAAGGAAAGGTTATTGGGTCGATGGAAGGCCTCTCTACGACGATCAATATATGATCTTGCTTTGCACGAAATGAAAATTCCCACGCTTCGACTGCTACTTTCAAAGTAAAAAAATGACATACATTTTTCAGGCAGTAGAGAGTTTTCGACGTCTTTTACGTAAAGTGGGATTCAAGTGGAGGAAGACACTGAATAACAGAACAATTTTGACGGAGAGGCAGGACATTCGCCTGCAAGGAAAGAAATACGGTTCTTCAGACAAATCATGCATTATAGATCACAAAATAAATACATTCCAGATTTCCTATTGTTCGGGTTTGTCTATTTTCATGTACCGTACTTTTCTTTGTTATTTTATTTCGTGTGATGTGCTAACTGATTAGTTTTCTTTAAGGCTTGTTTCTATTATGACAAGACATGTTAAAAAAACATGCAAACTGAAAGTGTTTTGAAACTCCAATATTAGTTTAAGAACACGCTTACATTGCAGAAGTTTTTAGGAGCAGTAATGAGTGAGTAGATTAGCTCAGGGAAGGAAAGCATTTCTACAGAAAAGGAATCTGTTGTCACCCAATATAGATTAAGGTATAAGGAAGTCATTTTTGAAGGACTTTGTCAGGAGTGTGGCGCTCGATGGAAGTGAAACTTGGACTATTGGTGCAGCAGAAAAGAGGAGAATTGAAGCATTTGAAATGTGGTGTTACAGGAGAATGATGAAGATCAGATGGGTAAACAGGGTTACAAACGAAGAGGTATTAAGACTAGTTGGAGAGGAGAGATGTTTCTGGCGACTGATACTGAAGAGAAGAGATAGGTTGGTAAGACACTTACTAAGACACCCAGGAATAACAAGCTTAGTTATAGAAGGAAGGGTCGAGGGCAAGAACTGTAGGGGTAAACCAAGGTTAGAATATGTTAAACAGATTGCCTCAGATGTAGGGTGTGGTAGCTATGTAGAGATGAAAGGATTAGCTCGGGACAGGGAGGCATGGAGTGCTGCATCAAACCAGTTAAAAGACTGAAAACTCAAACAACAACAACAACGAGTGAGTGATTAATGATCGATGAGTAGTGTCCTCTTTCAAATAATTTTAAAATAATATTGTTATTTGTATTACTGCGGCTTTTAGAGACGCCAGGGTGTCGGAATTTTCCCCAAAACTGGATCTTAAACGTGACAGTTAATCTGCTGACATGGCTCCCTCGTATTTGCGCCAGGATACGATCTTGCAACCTTGGGCAGAGCAAGAGAGAACGTTACGGCTGAGCCACGCAGACAGCGAATTTTAAAATAACATAAAAAGAAAACGACTGGGCGTAGAATTGTGATTCATGTTCCTATATCTTCAGGAAAATGCAACCTTTCATCCTAATCACATGTAGGAACCGTATGCTGCCAAACTTAACCCAGCGGTGCACGTAGATATTTCATTTTGCCTTTGAAAATGACGCGAGCGATCAGTCAAGCTAGAACAGTCCCACTGTTCAGAGGCCACGCTTCTCCGGTCATG
Organism: Meconema thalassinum; assembly: GCA_946902985.2. Lineage (NCBI taxonomy): Eukaryota > Metazoa > Arthropoda > Insecta > Orthoptera > Tettigoniidae > Meconema > Meconema thalassinum. The sequence continues at coordinate 249,850,296 of OX336388.2, read as the reverse complement.
CCGCGGCAGAGACTGCTGTGTCGGGCTTTATTGAGTTTCACGCCTCTGTAATATTGTTTCGAAGGCTTTCAGGATCTTCAGGCTGCTGAGCGTAAACTACATCTTTCAAACAGCCCCATAGGAAGACGTCGAGTGATCACTAGTCGGGCGATCTAGCAGGCCAGGTGACAGGTCCTCCCCTTCCTATCCATCGAGCGGGGTGAGCAGCATTCAGCTGCTGACATCGTGTTGATACCACAAGCATAAACGCTCACCCAGGGCAGCATTGTAGGTACCAAGCTCCTGTCATATGCTCCTCCAATTACGTGATCACCCAGACATTTACTCCCCATCTGACCTGAAATGATGCCTGTCTCACCCAGTGGGGATTTTCAACACTCCAGTAGTGCATGTTGTGACGATTCACTGAGCCATTATTGTGCATCGCCACTCGTCTGAAAATAAAATTTGAGACAAAAACGCGTGATTATATGCAACTACGTCCGGGATCCATGACAAAATACAAACCAAGATTCGAAATCTCGTCCGTAGAGTTGTTGATGTAGCTGCAGGTGATATGGATGAAACAAACTATCATGCAAGATCCGTACCACAGACGACTGGCTGATGGTGGCCTGTTGAGCTACTCCCAGGGTACTAGTGAGAGGATTGTCCCGGAAAGTGTCCAAAACCATCTCAGTAGCAGCACCTGACGTAACTGGCGACTGTTGGTAACTGCTCGAGAAAGTGACAAAGTTATACACAAACATCGCTCCACCTTGCTATAGGTATTTGCGACTGTTTGCCTTCTGTGTGGAAATCTCTCCTGATAGTGGCGCTGTGCATCTTGTGGGTTCTGCCTTGCTTCACCGTGGATGAGCAGCATGTCAACATACTCGTCTGCCGAGAACATGGCGATGAAATGACGAGCACTTCTAGGCTGCGCACTTTGTCAAGCCAGTACACATTGAACCCTAAATAAACACTGCATGATATTGGTCAAATGAGGAACTAATGCCCTTGTATTTTATCCCAAAGCTGAAAATGCGCATAAAAATACACTACCTTCTATGCACTTGTACCATTGCTCCACGGCTACTCGTCCCTTCACCTTGCAATAAAGCGTATGACATGTGATACAGTTTGATGCATTGTATAATCACTTGTCGCACACATGTTTTTGTAAAGGTCTTGCTTCCATATCGTCATAAATCTTGTAAAGTCGTTTAGGGTCATTGGGGCTTGGCTATGGACGGGGAACTGTCGACCATGCCGCCATCGGACGTTACAAATGTGGTCGAAAACAAGAAAAATAATGGACAGAAGACTCACCCGGTAGAGTCTTACTTACACCAAAACATGTGTAAAATGAATAAGTAACTTGGAAAATATATTTTTACTGCTTGGACGTTGGCGTTTTTCGACTGAACTCCGACCTTTGGCGGTCATAGGGTAATCGTATTTACTTCCATATTTATTGATAAGCACTATTAATACTAAACTTTCAGATTTATTCCTGTCTTCGCATTTAATATCAACCCATACCACATGAACGTCATTAACGCCCCATTTTGTTTTTGTTTTTGTGGGAATTTTATACACAAATGTATCGTGATCTATAATAGTCCCGATAGGTATAAAGACGAGTGGGAGATGAGAGATGTTTCTGGTGACTGCTAATGAAGAAAAGAGATAGATTGATAGGACACCACTAAGACTCCCAGGAATAGCAAACTTAGTAATAGAAGGAATGGTCGAGGATAAGAACTGTAGGGATAGCCCAAGGTTAGCATATGTTAAACAGATTGCCTCGTATGCAGGGTGTGGTAGCTATGAAGAGATGAAACGATTAGCTCAGGACAAGAAAGCATGGAGGGCTGCATCAAATCAGTCGAAAGACTGAAGACTCAAACAACAGCCAGTATATTCGGTAGCACGGCAAACAAGTGATTCACGGGTTGAGTTCAGGAGGTGACTATTATTCCTGAGTGCGGCATAAATACCGAGCCGTTCCATATTAGTGACGCAAGGCTTGTGCTAGAGAGCTGCTTTTCCGTGTTATATGAGGGGTAAAATAGGTGTAGAATCAGTGCCACTTATTTGTAAAATTTTGGCGACAGAAAAGGAGGTACAAGAAGAACGATGCCAATGAGATTTGGAACTGTGGACTTGATGTGCCTGACGGAAGGTTAAGAGCAACCCACCTGTGTCCTGATGCCATAAGCACTCCATTATGGATAAGCTGTAGCAAGCGTTTGGGATTTGTAAATATGTAAAAGATGAAGTATGCATTATATATAAGGCAATTGTAGCTGTGATTGAGTATCAAATGTAAGGTGACGGTATCAACATGTCGCAGGTTAGCAGATTTTAATTTCATTAGTTTGGTTCCATACGGGTTTGATTCCTGATTCATGGTAGGCAGTAACCAGGGTTGGTCAATGGGACTCTTAATCTTTCCAGGATGTTATGGGCCGGTAATGAGGTGTATTTAAATTTGATGTGAATTGAGTTTTTTTTTGTTCATCACGGGCATCAGCGCCTAGCTTTTCAAATAAATTTAAAGTACAGGGGCACTGTGGTTAAGCATTCGACAAGTAGGCAATTTAATGTGTTGGTCCAGGTATTAATGTTCACTTCATGTGTTGAGATGCTTCGATTCCCCATGTGGCCAAAATATGTGTGTTACTGTCGACGATTTATTTCGATTCGCCATCCAGGCGGTCCTGGAACACCGCATCTGTGAGGTTTGGCCAATGTGTGTGTATTTGCTTTACGAAGAAGGCCCGTCGTGTATCGAGCCAGGACCTCCAAGATGTTTGGATTGGTTTACAGCACTTAAATCTTCCTTTCCCCAAAAGTACTCTTAATCCTGCGATAAGCTGTATCTACTTTTCCTGCCTTCAGACAATTTTCTATACATGCACATTTCTCTTTCAACCATCCTTCTTTTGCACTTCTTGTTTACCTCATTTCTTGGAAGTCTGTATTCTGCTTTGCCCCTTTCATCTCTTGCATTCTTGTGATTCAACCTTTCGTCCATTAATTCTAGGATATCCTGAGTAATCCACAGATTTCTACCGACTCTTTCTGATTTTCAGCGCCCATGGTTAATGTAACGCTGTTGCTCCTACAAACACGTGCTATTCACTCCTGTGTTAGATGCGCGATATGCAACTACTAGGGGCAGATATTGCACTGCTATACATTGCACACTCAAGTAGTCATCAGCAAAATTTAATGGAAAAAGAATTAAACAGTTCTTGGGTTTTGTTGGTGTTCTTACATCAATGAGGTAATAGTGTTATTTGTTTTCCGTCCCTTTTAAAATCTGCGGCTTTTCGTGACACCGGGATGCCAAATTTTTTCCCCAAAGGGGATCATTAACGTGCCGGTAAATCTACTGACACGGCTCCCATGCATTTGTGCACCCTCAATTACCAGCTGACTACGCCAGGAATCGATCCTGCAACCTTGAGCACACCAAGCGAGAAAGTTACCACTAAGCCACGCAGCCAGCCTTTCATCAATGATATATGTATGATGCTAATTAAGAGCGAGTCACTAAATTAAATATCACGGAATCTTAACACATTGTAGCAACTATATTCGTTACCGCGGACCAGGTAACTGAAGTACACCTAGCATGAGAAGCAAGATGAAACACAAATACCTGTAATTTTACTTACTCGTCCATCCATCAACCTCATCGTCACTACTTTCACTGCTATCATTGTCAATTTCACTCGTATTATTATCGTCAACAGACTCGACAGAACTGATTATCGCACTGTCAGTTCCGCACGTGCCATTCTAACACTTTACAATACACGCGGTAACTGAGTGGTATAAAATCTCACCTTCAGTACCGAAAGCATTATCAAGACAACAATATACCTTTCTGCATTTCATTCAACTAAGACCCTAGTTTGTAAATAACGCGCAGTATTTCGATTGCTGAACGGCGAAGAGGAGAAAATTACACAAGAATGAAACACTGTAAGAAAACGTAAATTTACGGAGCCAGTCGCCGGCGCATCAATACAAAACTACGTAAATTGTGTTAAAATTCAAAGGAATCTGTTTCATATTTCAAAGGTATATGATGGAAAACAAACGTTTTCTGTACAGATTTCACTTTTACTTTCTAGGCTTGTAAGGGTGATTGCAAAGTACTCATACTTTTTAAAACACATACGAGTATTCTGTTCTCCAGATAACCAGTAAATATTAAGTTGAAAGGCAAGAGGCAACTTGGGCACCCATTCAAATAACATTTCCTCAGAGGTTCTGAGCAGATAGGTCAATTAATAAAAAAAAAACAATATTTTTCTAGCAAAACAGGCATAGAGTTGAATCAAAATTGGAAAGTATTCCAAATACCCTCCTTTATGTACGCTTAAGCTTTGTAAGGAATCATTAGAACTTGGTATAGTTACCTCACGGAGAGGGTCCACACAGCTCATAGTTCCCGAGTCGCCCATTCTGCAATACAACAAGAACAACATTACCTGACCGAGCCTGCAGCCAAATAGCACAATACAGTAAAACTGCCTTCAACGGGTTCAAACAGGCTCACATTTCTTCCCGTTAAAAATAGGTGCCGGGTTAACAATGTTATACCACAGCGTATGGAAGAGCAAGTGGACCGCCGCACAGATGGCACTGGTAACGCCTGTGTGTCGCCGAGTCCCGCGATCAACAGAGGCTACAGTACTATTGGTTCTGGCTACGTAAGAAACTAAAACATACAACTCACGTTCAAAGATGACTTCAGCAACTGGACACTTTGATGTATTTTCTAGATTATTTTGCTGACTTGGACGTAAGTATCTCTTTTGTGCGGAGGTAGAATCGACATTTCAAGTACTGGAATACAGTACAAGTTAGGTTAGGTAACATAAAAAACACAATCTCACGACTTCACTTTAATACACTAACCGGCAAAAAAAGTGGAACAGTTAAAAAAAGTAATATAAATAGTATAAAATTAGCCATGAAAAAGATTTAATCACCTTTTAAAGGCTTTTCATGCATTAGAACAAACATCTGAAACATCCCTGAATAGAAATTGATAATATGATTCTTAGGGTGGTTTATTACCACCAATTACCCCCGATCTTCGATGAGCCTATCATAATGGTTTTATGGCAGGAAGCGCACTTTAAGCGTTTACGGTTTATGAGTGTTGCCGCTCGCTTATTGTTGTTCTAGGGATAACAACTGACATTTGTTGAACACGTGTGAACCATTGTCATACATTTTAGCAAGCTATCCATGTGCAGTTCACACTAAAACGTGCCTCTTAGCCGTGAAGGAGCTGCACAGGCAGTTGCATTGGTGGAGGATGGCTGCAGCTTCCGTTATGTTGCTGAGGTCATTGGTTCATCTCTCGGCAGCATTCACCGTGCAGTGCAACGTTACAGAGAATTCCAAACTTACGACAGGAGACGAGGGTCAGGCCGTAGAAGAAGCACAAGTGCCAGGGATGACAGATTTCTCATCCAGGAAGTTCTGCGTGATCGCCATACCACAGCAGTCCAAGCACGAAATCAACTGGAAAATGTCAGAAATGTGAGAGTGAGTGAGCGAACATTAAGAAGAAGGTTTGAAGAAGCTCATCTTTCGTCCAGGAGACCTGCACGTGGACCGGCACTCGAATGACATCACAGAGAGGCGCATCTTCGCTTCGCAAGGCAGCATCTGGGATGGACCCACGAGCAGTGGGCCTCTGTTCTCTTCACTGACGAGAGTCGCTTTAATCTTAGATCTCCTGATGGAAGAGAAAGAGTGTGGAGATGGTGCGGAGAGTAGATTCAGCCCTGTTGCTTTCTTCTCCAGGACTCCATTTGGAAGTGGCTTGGTAATGGTGTGGCGTGGCTCAACGTAATGGCCCACACTTTGATGTGCATCGATCACGCGACGCTCAATTCACAAAGGTATATCAAAGAGATTCTGATGAACCATGTGATGCCCTTTGCGCCTTTCATTGGTCAGAATTTCATGCTGATACAGGATAATGCCCGCCCTCATACTGCTCGTTGAGTTGTACAATATCAGCAGGAAGTGGGGATTCAAACACTGGACTGGCCAGCTCGTAGTCCTGACTTGAATCCCGTCAAACATGTATGAGATATGCTTGGAAGGAACGTCAGACAGCGTGACCACACCACCTTGGCACAACTGAGAACATCGCTGCTGGAGGAATGGGATCGCATCCAGGCAGATGCCATTCGACGAGTTGAGAACAGTATGCCTGAGCGTTTACAAGCTGTCATAGACACTAAGGGTGGAAAGACACGTTTTTAGTGACCAGTGTTCACGTGCAGTGCAGTGCAAAGATTAACCCTGTTTTGTTTGGCAATATGGTTGATAAAAACCAGCCCAAAAGAACATTACTAAAGAATTAAAAATTGTAAGATTTGGAAAATGTAACGAAATTTGTGAGTTAAAGCGTGTTGTAAAACATGTTTCGGTATTTTCTGTAGCCAACCATCTAAAATTTACATGAATAATGCAAATATTGGCAAACCGATACATTTTAGTGGAATAAATTAAGAAATTACATTAAAAAATAAGTTTTCCACTTTTTTTGCCGGTCAGTGTAGATTCTAAGCTATCCAAACACTCAAAAAGTTCATCCCCCATAAACTACGGCACAATAATTCTTCCAGTACAACCTTTTCCACTCGAAACAACGCATTATAAACACTTTCTGATGCTACCGTACGTTAGATATGTTGTTGTTGATTCATGTAGGGGCTTTGCGACATCGTGGTTATGTAGCTTCGTATACTTGGTCTGATAGCCTGTGTTATTGTGAATGACAGCGGTAGTTACGCCATGGGACCAAGCTCTCTGTGGACTCGGTAGACGTGGGTTCGAGTCCCGCTGTTGGCCGTCCCTAAAGGTTTCTGTGGTTTTCCACATTCTCAACTCCAGACAAATGCTGGAACGGTACCTTCCAACAGGCCACAGCCGCTTTCTTCCACATCCTCGCCCAGTTTCATTAATCTTCATTAATTACATCTCTCTTAACTCCTCTCTCCGCCACATAGAAATTCATCGCATCTCATCCCCGACCCCGGGAATAATAAGGGGTAGACATGCATACAACCTGTGTTATTGTGATGGCTGTATTAGTGTGTGTAGTTGTAATTCAGATGAGGATTGGGAAGGAGGCGGCCGTGGTCTCATTTAGGAACCATCCCGTCATTAGCCTGGAGCAGAAGTGGGAAACCACAGAAATCCACTTCCAGGTTGGCTGAGGTAGGTTCTCAACTTTGCCTCACGAGACTGAGCACCGGGATTCGAACCCGGGCCTCCGTGATGACAGCCAAGAATGCTAGCCACTTCTCAGCGTCTGCTTTGAGGGCTTCATAAGACTCATTTAAACTACTGGGTCTTTATATTTGCTTGGCTAGGACATTTCCGCTCACGTGCTTAGTCTATGACGGCTCAGTTGCTGGCTGCCGCACTCGCGTATGTAAGGCAGAATACATCGCTTAAAATCCGTATCATGCATTTTTACTCACCATGCTTACAATAGATGCTAAAAATGTTCTCCATCCACTGCCGAACACAATCGGCATCTACTTATGAAGTTTCCGGTTACTCCGGTTAATTTAGCTTCAAGGAAATAACGACCTTTACGTCTGTTTTTATCGTTTGCTGAACCTGTACGTTTGAATCTCTTAGCCAGTTGTTTTATTGTGATTGTGTATAGTGCTGTAATGTGAAATATTCATTACTTGAACATGTATATCTGCACAAAACATACATAAAGTGCAGGAAATTGTGCGCTAAAACAAGACAAAAGTTTTGAGTGAAATTTTCAGGGAGACCAATTCTTATAATCAGACAATAAAACAACGGGCTAGTTTGAGATTCAACCGTTACATATTGTTATTCTAATTTGTATACACGATCATAATACTCACAGGCAATTCACAAACCCTGATTAATCAAACTAAACTTATACATTGCTCAAAAAAAGTTTTGTATATTGCGATTTAGTAACTTGTTTATTTTGCTTTGTGTATGTAATCATATTATACATACAAAGAAACACAACTTTCAATCTGCTTTGCAAAACAGACAGAAACACACAACGCATAACAAAAGTGACAATGTAGGACTGAGCACACTAAAGTCCTTTCCATATTGGGACATTATCAATAAATGATAAAAATGGTTCGGTTAGCTCAAACTATGCCAGCGTTTCGCCCCAGTGTGCCGTTGGGCTCGTCAGTTGGTACAGACACACCTACCAATACGCGTGGCTAGCACATACTGAGAAGGCCATGCAAGACACAAAATACAAACAGTATTGACGTCACGAGCATGCCAATGTGCTACGGTAGGGAATATTCAAAACCTTATATTGGGACATATCAATACCGTGTATGGCCACCACGAACTCTAAAGCATGCTGAGCACCAACGTGGTTCGGGGCAGATTATCCCACTGTAGGACAGCAGCTTCAATCAGTTGCTGTTTGTTTGTTGGAGGATTGGGACGGTGCGAAATTGCCCTCTCGAGCTCTTCCCACGCATGTTCAATACAGTTCATGTCCACAGTATAGGCAGGCCACTCCATTCTCTGTATGACATGCATCTGAAGGAACTGATTGACCATCCTAGCTCGATGGGCATGAGCATTATCGTCCACTAATGTAAAGCCCTCAGCCATTGTGGCAGTGAACCCTGTAATGACAGGCTCAAGGATGTTGTCCCTATACACCAGACCAGTCATGTTACCGTGGATAGGAAATAGAGGCGTACGTCGACCAAACATGATTCCACCCCAAAACATGACTGAACCTCCTTGCTGTTAGTGGCTTTCCTTGACGAAGGGCTCGTGATATCTCTTACCCACTCAGAGCATTCGAGTGTGGCGATGTAATAGTGATCATAACTAACACATGTAATGTTTCTAGGAGTGTTATTTATTTATAATTCATATTTTTATACCTTGTACTCCGCCCATTGGGCAAATTCAAGTTGACCGACTGACGAGTTACAACTGACAAGTCTTTGTGGAAACGAGGCCAAAACCGAATAAAACAAAAATGTTCCTGTGCTAAATTTAAACAGCCTTCCAAACAAAAATTGAACAAGATACAGAAGCTTTGCTGAAAACTCATAGTTTTTTTTTTGTGAAACCCTTCGCAATTTGATTGCTGTTAGCTCTTCCACGGTCAGGACATTGTTATTTGGTTATTGTTAACATAAACACGTATCTTAACATCATTCCGAAAATAAGCCTAACAACTTAAACGGTGACTTCTCATTTAAACCATTTTCAAAACTTATTTTCTTATCTCGTGTCTACTAATCAATTATCACCAGCTCCAGTACAAACTAGCCGCCCGGCTTTCGAGTTATGCGAGCTGGACGTAACCCAGTTCTGCCAGGGGCTATCGTCTTGTTTCTTTTTTTAACACTCTTTTTAAACAAATATATTTCCGTTGACTTTTGATGAAATGCGAGATTATTCCTGCACTATTCAGTCGATTTGGAAGATTTTGGCACAAAACTCCTTCTGGTTCAGGAGCTCGAGTTGTTTTGTCGGAGGAACTTAGCGTATTATACATGGGTTGGTTTTTCAGTTTTGGCACCTTAGTTATAACTGAATTAATAACTCACTTAAATGGTTCCAAGTTTCACAGGTCCTCGATGTAGTCCCCACTGTTGCGTACAACGTGTTCCCAGCGATGCGGAAGTCGTTGGATCCCGTTGGCACTGCCCAATCGATTGATGGTACGAAGAGAGTGCTCGGAAGCGCTCCCCGCGCATTGTCATCTTCATCTTCGGGATGAGATCATAGTCGCAGGGACTGATGTCGGGAGAATATGGGGAGTGAAAGAGGACCTGCCAACCCCAGCGATCCAACAATGCCGACACAACGCCTGCTGTGTGTGCCCTAGCATTGTCATGCAGAACGATGGGCGGTGTAACCATGTGGTGGCGCCGTTTCCTTCTCAGAGCTCCTCGGAGATGGTCTTGCAGAAACGAACAATAGTACGCCGCATTAACGGTTTGCCCTCGGGGAACAGTATGGTGAATGATCACACCATCCCAATCATAGGCAAGAATCAACATTACCTTCACATTGGTCGAACTGTTTGTTTCCGTGGTGATCAGTGGTGCTGCCACTCGTTCGATTGGCGTTTTAACTGTGGCTCATAAGATCTGGCCCACGTCTCGTCAATGGTTATGATACGCCGTTAGAAGGCCTCTCCATCGCACTCATAACGCTGTAAGTGCATACGACAAGCGTTCATATCGCAGCCATTTGTGCATGTCGGTTAAGTCATGCGGAACCCATTTGGACGCAATCTTCCTCATTTTCAGTACAGTAAGTCCTTCAGGATGTGCAGGACAGTTGAATGCGCCAGTCCGGTATCTTGCTCTAATTGACGAATCGTTACGTTCCGATCCACCTCTACTAACGCGGACACCATCTGTACATTGTCATCACTTACTGGTGGGTGACCAGATCGAGGCATGTGCTCCACACATTCGCGCCCATCTTGAAAGGCTGCAACCCATCTTGCTACTGTTCTGAACGGTAACGCAGCTACACCGCACGCTTCCTGCAATCCTCGGTGACACTGTTTAGCACTGCGATCCCTCGCACACTGAATTTTTATCCACGTTCTCTGCTCCTGCTTGGAAAACATAGAGCTGGTCTCACACTACTCATCTAACAGGCGCGACTGCGCACGAGCGGTGGTGAGACGAGCGAGGTCATGTGCTCTGAGGGAGGGGATGCAGGGCAGCAACCGTCGGTAAAAGTGGCAGCGCCCAACATTGTTGCAACTTGGCACTGAAGCATTGGTGCCAAAACTAAAAAACCAACCTATGTATAACAGATAATTTTGAAATTAACCATGAGAATGTAAAGTATCTGATCTGATTCCGCCCCGCATTCATTAATGTTGTGAATTGCTTAAGGGAATTATTGGGAGAACATTTAATTCACATCACTTGCTGGGCTCATAAATTCAGTTTGTTCGGTGATGTCCTGCAAAAGAATTTGAAAGAACTTATACTAGAGCCATCCATACTTCCGACTTGAAGTTTCAGTGATACGTCACAACTACACTCTAACCAGCCAATCACAGGCAGCCATTCAAATGGATGAATCGATATAAATCGAGTTTCGCTGACGACGTTGCCAGCTAACTTCTTGCGTTCACATGTTGTCAGCTGTTTGCATTGTGCTCGGTTAGTTTCATTGGCCGTCTTTGTGTATTCTCGTATATTTTTTTCTATTGATAATAATAATAATACCTTTGGGTGTGGCGAACCCATCGTACAAATAGCCTAAATATGATAGTGTGCGAGTCGAGGCCTCGGATTGAGGTCCTTGATTCCCGCCCCGACCCAGATCACTGGAACCGGGAAAAGAAGAAGAAGAAGAAGAAGAAGAATGCTATTGGTTTTACGTCCCTTTTAACTACACTGGTTTTTAGAGACGCCGGGGTGCCGGAATTTTGCCCCGAAGGGGATCTTTAACGTGCCAGTAAATCTACTGACACGGCTCCCTCGCATTTGCGCACCCTCAAATGCCAGCTGACTGCGCCAGGTTTCGAACCTGCAACCTTGGGCTCAGCAAGCGAGAACGTTACCCCTGAGCCACGCAGCCAGACGATTTTTTTTTTATATTATTCTAGTCTGTTGTTACTTAATAGCGTAGTATTTGTTTGACAGAGTGTAGTATAATTACGTGTAGTTGTAGGTTAGCTTTAGGTCAGTGAGTGTTTGTGTTATTTCTGTCGTGCGTGTGTTCAATAGTGTCATGCCGGGGTCTAGCACGCGAAAGCCAAGCGCCAAGAGAAGAAAGGCCTTAGGACAAGGGACTCCACTAAGGAGTCAAACCCGGGAAATTATTAGTAATGCGCGAGAGTACTTTGAGAGGGAGAAAGACAACGGGGAAACTCTATTACCTGTTGCTCAGGCAGTCCAGAGAACAGCTGATGCGATTACAGTTCATAGAAGCACAGTAATAGGAATTGGGAAAGAGAAATTCCATGCGGAGGAACAGGCAGCCGGACCATCTAAACTAAAAACGCCAGGCAAGAAGAGAAATAGGCCTAAAACAGTGACTGATTTGGATGCTTTCCAACGAGACGCTATTCGCCGTGATATTTATGCTTATTACCGCAGAAAAGCGCATCCGACAAGTGAGAAATTACTCCGTTCTCTTGACAATAGCGATCTTTTTCACGGAGGAATATCTTCTCTGAAAAAAGTAGTAAAGGATCTGGGGTTCCGATATAAAAAGGTTAACGGGCGGAGAATACTAATGGAAAGAAGTGATATTGTAATGTGGCGGTGCAGATTTTTGAGGGAGATAATGCAAGAAAACTTTGATTCTATAGTGTGGCTGGATGAAACGTGGGTCAACGCCCCTCATTCCCGGGAAAAAGCCTGGACAGATGATTCCATGGAAGGTACATTGACTGTGCCTGTTGGGAAAGGGGGGAGAATAATTGTAATTCATGCTGGTACGTCACAAGGTTTCGTGCCGAATTCTCTTCATGTGTTCCGATCCAAGGAAACTGGTGATTATCATGAGGAGATGAACAGTACCACATTTCAGAAATGGTTTGAAGAATTTCTGAACAACTTGCCTGAGAAGAGCACAATTGTTATGGACAATGCCCCATATCATAGTGTCATTCACGACAAAGCTCCAACAATGACAGCAAGAAAGAATGTGCTCATTGAGTGGCTGACGAGCCACAACATTCCTTTACGTGACGACATGAAGAAAGGGGAGCTCATGAAACTCGTGAAATTGATCAAGCCACAGTTTCCAGTGTATGAAGTGGACGAAATTGCTAGGCGACACGGACATAAAGTAATCAGACTTCCCCCTTATCACTGCCATTTCAATGCGATCGAGCTTATTTGGGCCCAGGTGAAAAATTACGTCGCAGTTAATAACAAACTCTTCACGATTTCAGAAGTAGAAAGACTTCTTTCACAGGCTGTGGACAATGTTAGGGCGGACGATTGGGAGAGAGTCGTGAGACACACAAAAGGAGTCATTAATGAAGCTTGGGAGAAGGAAGGTATCATTGTTGAAGACGTGGAAAGATTTATCATTTCTTTGGGGTCAAGTGATAGTGATAGTTCAACAGACGGCAATAGTGACTCCGAAATGAGTGGTGTATTCCCTTTATAGGCTCCGGACACGAGGCGGCAATGTTGAGTAATTGATTTGTTACAATTTTGCCGTGCTTCATTATTAACCGCAGAATATGTGTAATTTCTGCTACTATGTACTTATTCATAATGGACAGGCTGAGGAAGGGGGAGTATTAGCCCCCGAAACATGTACCTGTAAGTAATAGAAATAAACAGTATTGAAGGCGGAAAATCTATTATTCTTTCTAAGTTATGTACTTATTCACGAGTATGATGTTGTGTGTAAACATGTCGGTTCACATTAAGAGTGTTTTGTTAATTTTGCGGCTATAATCATGTACGTCAGCGGATTCGCGTTAGTGAACTGGCAACACCGTATCGCCAGCCGGTGAACTGTCAAGTCAGAAGTAACGATGGCGGCACTATAGTGCCATTGTGTTGAAAACAAAGAAGAGTTTTCATATATCAAGGAGACTCAAACACATGTTTCGTTCATACCTAGACGAAAACTTCCCAGATATGTTAGTTATTGTTGTTTTAAGGGGCAGAACTACAAGGTCATCTGCCCCTCTTAACACTGATTAAATTATACAAATTTGGAATGGAATTTAAAATTTAGAGGTGGACACCTAAACTTGAAAAGACCGAAAATTAAAAAAACTAATTATTATAAAAATAAACAAAAATTACAGAAAAAAAAAATATCATTCAAAAATGAACAAGTCGTTGAGTCAATGTGGACTGGGAAATTTCTATTGCTGGCCCTAACTTACTCTCACTTGTAAAGCGGATGACGAGACCAGCAGCCACCACGTCATCGGTTAATATAAGTTTCAGTGTCAACTGCAAACCAAGGTTTCTTCGTAAGTCAGCAAGATCCACACACTCGGTTAAAATGTGGGCCATGGTGAAAAAGGCCTTCCCTTCACATTAGGTACGAGTGGGTGGATCTTGTATGACCTATCCTTAGCCTACACAAAATGACGGACTCCGGAAAGAGCTCCGCCACACGCGAGTAGTTCCCTTGATCGCTCTCAGTTTACTGGGCAGTGGGTCAGCTAGCCACTGACTCTCCCAAAATGCCAGAACTTGTAGGCGTAACTGAGAGCGAATATCTCTAGCGGGTACCTCCATCGGTCGAGGTGGTAGTGATACCGCCTCTTTTGTAGTTTAATCCACTAACTCATTTCCCGCAGTTCCAATATGGCTTGGAAGCCACAGAAAGGAGATTCGAGTGTCAGCGTGGCTAGTAGGTCGTGGATTCGCTGCACTAGGGGGTGTTGCGGGAAACATGTAGCAATTGACTGCAACGAACTCAAAGAGTCGGTACACACGAGAAAGGGGATTCGTGCATCCTGTAGTGCAAACTGCAGAGCTTCATAGATGGCAACGAGCTCCGCAGTAAACACACTACAGGCCTCAGGAAAAGAGATCTTGGTATTTGCACCATCAATAACGTAAGCACAACCCACTTTATCGTCCACCTTCAAACCATCCGTGTAGAGAATGCCAGCGTCCGGAAATTGGTGAACTATGCTGTGGAACTGCCTCCGATAAGCGGAGGCATCCGTGTTCACCTAAGGACCTCGGTGTAGATCAAACCAAATTATCAGACGAGGGACTTGCCACGGAGGCACCTTGCTAGGTGTCCGGATCATACAGGGACCTACAGCCACTCCCACTTCAGTACATGATCTATCGAGTCTAATACCAACCGGCCGAGTAGGACGCGGCTGGTTGGCGTTCCTCTGGTGGTATTGGGTACTGATGATAGCTCGAATGTTGTGGCATTTGACGCACATTGGCAGCATATGCTAAATGCATATGTTGGTGTCTATAATTTAGAGGTGGAACACCCGATTCGGCAAGTAGGCGTAATTTTGCGAAATATGCCATATTGCTTTAATGAAATTCTAAAATTAATCATTAAGGTTTCATTATTGTGGTTCTGAATTATTTATGTAAATGGTAGATGTATAAATTACTAGTGAAAATCCACAGCCTGCTTCTTCGACCGACCAGGTCAAGGATGGAATGAATGAAAGCCCCCATCTAGCGGCGAAGGTATGAACTGTGCCGACTGCCGAAGCCTGTCTCACTCCCCTGGGGCAATGATTAAATAGATGAAATGATAGTGGAGAGTGTTGCTGGAATGAAAGATGTGACAGGGAAAACCGGAGTACAATCTGCCTGCCTCCGCTTTATCCAACATGGGGTGCCCGGGATTTGAACCGCGGACTCAAGAGGGGAGAGGCCGGCGTGCTGCCGCCTAAGCTACGGAGGCTTGCTATAAATTACTAGTAAGCATCCAATATTATTTTATTACATTCCTGATTATGATATTAATTGTTCAGTATACCAGAACGTGATGAACATTTATCATTCACATACCTTTCTGGGAGTCGTTAGGAATTGAAAATACTGTCAAATTTATCATCTTGGCTTACAGGATTGAGCCGTGTCGTATATCGGTTATTATTTCTGTCAACTGCCAGGTGACCACTCGAAACAAAATGAATAGCGGTGCGTCCGTGTGTTGTTGTGAGGTACACAGACTACTGCCGTCAATTGAGCACGTTATACGTAAACCAGCACATGGCATGAGACATCTTAACGAGGTCAAGTCGCTAGAACTGTCACTTTGATCCAGGAAGGATGGACTATTCGTCGTGTTGCTGTGGATCTCAATGTCTCTTCGTCAATTATTCAACGCTTGTGGAATCGCTGCAATGAGACAGGCCAGTTCACAAAGCGGGTTGGACAAGTTCGTGGATGCATGACAACCCCGTAAGACGACAGATATCTGACCATCTGTGCATTGCGGCGGCGTTCAGCAACTGCCAGACAGCTGCAGCAAGACCGCAGGAGGGTCACTGAGTACCGGTGACCGACCAGACAGTAAGGAACAGGTTAAGAGAAGTGTCCTTACGATCAATACGTCCTGTTCGAGTGCCCCGTTTAACGCAGCAACATCGCGCAGCTCGCCTTGTTTGCCCGTACCCACGTCAACTGGCAACTTCGCCAATGGAGGCCGGTGTTGTTCACAGACGAGTCCATATTTCCCCTGACACAGCGTGATGATATATCGGGACAGCTAGTGGCAAGTTCAGACTATTTGAAATTTGCTGAGTGCATGCCGTATGACTTAGTCATAACTTTTCTAAAGTAGAAAAACTAACCAAAATACCTGTATAATGGTCAGGAAGATATCTGGAGAAAATGTATTAATAGAAGTTACCTTCACTGCCGTCTGTGACCCACCCGGACATCCCAAATAGGATCAAGATTTATACAGCCAAAATTACAGCTGTGTCCGCTATTAGTCCAAATCAATCATCATCATGTGCGGTCGTGAGTATTCGGGTCTCTTTGTTAGCCCCGCTGGTCTGTCATCAAATTAATACTGCCAACCTCGCCCTTACAGCACTATGTAACACAAAGAAGAACCCAGTTCATTCTCAAGTGCACAGCTCTTAGTTCTATGCTCTAATTAGGTTAGTGTGTGCAATATTTCGCTCCTCTGTAATGATTCTTTTTTTTCCACGGCTGAAATGAGTGTTTTTTGTTATCTGCTCTGTAATTACTATGCAGTATATTGCTCCGCTGTAATAAATATATGCACAACTGTGGTTTTGACAATAGTTACAGCCTAACGCGCCCAAATCAATGGCTTTGTGTTAATGGTGCCCCGCTAGCTGCGTGTGTTCAAGGCCACACCTATGCCCGACCTTTTAACCTTCGTTTTGTCCAATCCAATGGTTTTTGACAATGGTTACAGCCTAACGCATCCCGATATTTTTTATTTTTTTTTGATCAACAGGCATCATTATGGACAAGAAGCTGAAATGGACCAAACACAAAACATGTGGAGGATAAGGTAAGCAAACGGATGAAATTACTGAAGAAACTAGCAGGAGCTACTTGGGGGAGCACTCAAGACACACTCAACAAAACCTACAATACTTACATCAATCCTATCATAAAATATGGCAGTGAAGTACTCTCTACAGCACCCCAGTCAAACATTGATCACCTCGAGGTGTCAGAATATTGCCCTACGAATCATAACAGGTGCAATAAAAACCACACCTATAACCGCCTTGCAATTATATACACCCACAACTTACCAATAGAAGAAGAGATAAAACATCAAAGAGCCAATGCATATCTCAGTATACAAAAACCACCTCAAATGAAATGGATCAAAAAACCAGTTTCTAGCCCCAATCTTAAAACACAAAAAGACCCCTTAAGTCTCGCCAAAGAATATATCAATAAGAGCAATCCGCAAATAAAACTTGAACCACTCTGTATGCCAGTCAACCCCATTGAATATACACAAGTGACTACAGATCTTACTTTGTTAGAAGAGGTCTGCAAGAAAGACTCTTCACCACAAGATCTAAAACAACTGGCCCTCTGTACAATAGAAGAAAGATATCCATCTAATCAATGGCTAAAAATATTTACAGATGGCTCACAAGACAAAGAAAATAGAACTGGAGCAGGAATACATTCATCTCTCTTCTCACCCTACTTCCCAGTAGGCCAAAACAAACTTTGATGCTGAGATAAGAGCAATTTCACAAGCACTCCATCAGTTATTAGGCAGAAGCATTGATTATCAAAAATGCGTAATCATTACAGATTCAAAAGCAGCCATCCAAGCCATCTCGTTAAATTATAAGCCCCAAAATAAAGAACTGACTGAAATTTTTGTATGATAAAAACCCTTCAAAGACTCCACAAACAGATCTCATTTCAGTGGATCCCTTCTCATGTTGGAATAGCAGCAAATGAAGAGGCAGACAGATTAGCAAAAAAAGGTACCACACTACAACAACCTGTCAGTCAGACTGATTTTATGTCAGCAAAAAGGATCTTGAAAAATACTTATCAAACACAGGTATGAAGAAATGGCAAAGAAAACAGCAGAAACCAAATTATGGAAAGACATTGATGCTAAATGGGATCAATATAAATTAACACCAAGAAGAGAAGCTGTAGCCTTCTTCAGACTTAACACTGGCCACGACTGCCTTGCAGCTCATCTGAAACGAATCAACATCCTGAGATCTGAAGAATGCGCACTTTTTCACGAACCTGGAAGTAAAATGGATAAGGGGCACTTGCTACATTGCAACAAACTTGATGTGACTGCTAGAACTTCTGGAAACCTCACACAACTCTATTGGAACGCAAGAAAGCTGATGGATTGGAATCCGCGCTAGCCATAGGAAACAACAACAACAGTTATTTTGTATGTCACATGTTGGCAACAATGTGTGCGCCTCGGTGCGTGCCGCTAGAGAGACTTCATGACAGTTGAACGAGATGCAAGCGCTGTCGAAACATGGCAGCCGATTTTAAAACAGCAATAAAAACACATATTTAAGAACTTGAGTACAAATTCGAGGTTCAGTATTGACCAGGATTCCTAATTTCAATACATAATATCGCCCAGAAGATGAAACAAGGACAAAAGGTATGTAAAAGTCACATTCATGTGGAACGCGCGATACAATTCTCTACAATACATGAATTACCCAAAATACCTTATGAAACGCTGGGAAATAAAGAGGGAGCAATGTTTTGGTAGCGCTACAGAACGGGAGAACAAAGGTATAAAACAATTTAGGTAATGAAATTTGCCAAAGTACCTTTAGTAATGGTATCCGGAGCTGTAAAAATAATAGATGTTGACTCGTCCGCTGCCATAAACCCACCCAGCCATCCTAAATAGATACACGACTTATATAGCAGAAATGAAGTCTTTTGGAGCCATCTTGCTCACTAAGTCAGGAATGCCAACCCCACGCATTTGGTACTATTTCACATCGGGTATAGAACGAGTAAACAAAAGAGCGTCGATAAAGTAATGTAATGAAAAATTGTGCCAATTGTCAGTGTTTATTTATGTATTTATAATGTTTTACATACAAAAACAGACCTAACCTGGGGCTTACGCCCCAGACCCCCTTGCTTGTGGTACTAGCATTAATTTTCGACCAGGCAGTACCTAACCTATAGGCACCGTGCGTTGTGCAGGGTGCTGCTGCGGGTGGATACTACGTGAACTAAACACGGTCTTGTTTATCAACAGCTGATCGTAAGACGTTGCAATACGAGTGAATTTTTACATGTGTTTATTCAATATTTTATAGTGTTGTCTTCAGATTATTATTAAAAAAATGTCAAAAAGTTCTGGCAATGTTATGTGCTGTGTTGTTGGCTGCAATAATAGATACTGCAATACAGAGCAAAACAAGGAATTGTTCTTCATCCATTTTGGTGAACTATGATAAAATATTTGATGTAGTGTAATGGTGTGATTATTGCTTTGTAAAACTTTTATAAAAGTTCAGTTTTATAAAATATTTAATAAAAATTCTGACAAACTTTGATAGTGTAATACTGGCCTTAGTGTAAGTGTTCAACATAGTGTATTGTCTGGATCTTGTTGTCTTGGCAATGTTCACTAAGCTGTCATGCTAACAAAAAATGTGTAATAAATATATTTCTTCAAATGCTGCAGCAAAATGTTCTCTTGATCTAGACCTAGGCGCAGCAAGAAGAAGTGTGTTTGTGTTGACATGGTTTACCCACTGTGCTTCCATGAACTCCAAGCTGGCCGCCTCGATCTGGTTCCGAAGGATGCAGACGTCGTTGCTCAGTTGGAGATCCAACTTCTGGAGTTCCTCCTGGATCTGATGCAGTCGGCGAGCTTCTTCCACAGTTTGCTTCTTTCTGAAATAAGTAGAACATTATCATGTGGGAAGCCATTATTTTTCAGTGTGCCTTGGTCATTGAAATGTAATGGTTTTCAGTCGGTCAACACGATTGTAATGGGTGGTTCCCTAATCCTAAAAAAAAGCATGAAATTAATAAATACACTTGGATGACCATTTTCGATCATCATCTGATCCATGACAGTCGTCATCAATTTCCGCCTTCCAGCCTGGGCCTGTCTGTCTGTCCACCATGCTTCGTCAACGACTCTTGCACTGTCCTTCAGTCTTCCTCGTCCTCTGTTTCCAGTCATCCGTCTCTCCATCACTCGTTTCATCATTCCTCCTTTTCACATGTCCATACCATCTCAATCTGTTCTGTACACTCACTCTCTCTCTCCTTGTCTTGTGTACCACACTCCTTGGGAATTTCATTTCGGCTGCCAGTATTCTACGTTCACATCTCCTCAGGCCAAGTTTCTGCTTTACACTAAGGTCATTACATCTATGTCTACAGGTATGGGTTACGATATTTACATTTACAGTAAAACCCCACAAATCCAAAATATTGGGTAATCCGAACAAGTTCTTTTCGACAATATAATTTTGAAAAACACGCATAAAAGAGAAACTTATTTATTTAGTCATAAAACAATTATATATTCTACATTACAACACTAGTTGACAAATGATCACAGTTAGCACAGTGTATATGTGCATACATGCTCGTCCCATCCAGGATTGAAAAACGGAGAAGTTGCTTATTGTACAATAAACACTTTACAAAAACAATGAAATAGCAATAGAAACGCACAAAATATCACTTGAAATCAGTTCTTGCCGAAGTGACAAGAACCTTCCCGTCAGCGTGACTGCTGCGTGTTGCAGTCACATTGTCTGTAACGAGGGCTGCTTATTGTGTTATGGATACATCCCAAAATAGTTCACTGTATTTAGTGCTTAAACTAGCACAAATTGGCAACATATGGGCAGACAGCAGAGAAAATAAGAAAGTACTTTATGGGATGGTCAAAAGTAAGAAAAGAGGTCTGCGAGAGGATGTCGTAACGGTGGACACAAACGGAAATGAGGTACACAACAAAGAGACACTCAAGACAGTGTGGAAAGAGTACTTTGAGGATTTGCTGAATCCAAATGGTCATAGGGAGGAAGAAAACACAGGAATGGACAAGGACCTGACTTGGAGAGAACTGGAAATGGCTATAGACAAGATGAAAGGAGGAAGGGCACCAGGTGTGGACGAAGTGAGTGTTGAAATGGTGAAGGCAGCAGGGGAGGTTGGGAAACAGTGGCTGTACCATGTGATGAGAGTGATATGGAAGGAGAAAAACACCCCAGAAGATTGGAAGAAAGGATTAATTGTCCCAATATTTAAGAAAGGAAGCAGAAATTACAGGGGAGTCACACTCATACCTCACTGTGCCAAGATATATGAAAAGATATTAGAAAGTAGAATACGAGCCAAAGTGGAGAGAGAATTGAGAGAGGAGCAGTATGGATTCAGACCTGGGAGATCAACAGTGGATCTCATATTTTCAGTGAGACAGCTCCAGGAACACCACTACGAATTCGGAGAGGATCTGTTGATGGCCTTTCTGGACATCGAAAAGGCCTATGATAGTGTGTGTAGGGAGAAGGTTTGGATAGCAATGGAAAACATGGGAGTGGAAAAAGAGACTGTAGGCAGAGTGAAGGAGATGTATTGTGGAAGTGTGAGTTGTGTGAAAGTTGGAGGGGAAAGAACAGACTGGTTCAGACAAATGAGTGGCCTGAAACAGGGTAGTGCGCTGTCACCCCTTCTCTTTATTGTGGTCATGGACGAGGTAATAACACGGGTAGCAGGAAAGATAGGAGAAGATAAGATGAAAGCAATGGTGTTTGCAGATGATCTCATGGTCAGGGGAAACAAGGAGGAGGAAATTCAGGAGCAACTGAAGGCTTGGGAAGAAACAGTGGGAGAGTACAGATGGAAGTTCAATATCAGTAAATGTGAGAGCCTGTTAACGACCAGGAAAAAGGACAGACCAATGAGTGGGATAACACTTGGAGGTGGACAGCTGAAGAAGGTGGAAAGTCTCAAGTACTTGGGAAGTATAGTGGAGGAAAATGGGAGAAATGTCAAAGAGATTACGGAACGTGGCAGACAGGAAGAAGCATTAGGAGCTTAGTGTGGAATAAAGATGTCCCACAAAAAAGGAAGGAAGTGTTATACAGAATCTACTACATCCCGATTCTGACCTATGCATCAGAAACGTGGGTAATGAAGAAAAGAGACATGAGCAGAATACAGGCAAGTGAAATGAAGTTCCTTCGAAGTAGGATCGGAGTAACAAGAAAAGACAGGGTGAGGAATGAAAAGGTCAGGGAAATACTGAAAGAGGAGTCGTTGCAAGGTAGGATTGAGACATCAAGACTGAGGTGGTATGGACACTTAAAGAGAATGGAAAAGAAGATTCCCAAGAGGATTCATGAGATGGAGATGAAGAAACGACCAAGGGGAAGACCAATATATAGATGGCTGAAAGGAGTGGAGGAATGTGTCAAGAAGAGAGGCGAGGACTGGACCAGAGTGACAGCGGAGAGGTGGTGGGAAGAAAGGACTAAGTGGCGAGGCTTATGCTCCAAACAGACCCAGCCTGGGGCTGGAAACTGTACAAGGTATACATGATGATACCCAGCTCTGAGAGTGTTTCAATCATACTTATCTCCGAACACCCACTTTTGCAGTGGAGCCGTGACCAACGGACGGTCCTGACCAAACGGGCACAATACTAACATAGGAAAATTAATATTAGGAACTTGTTGTGCGGACCATCCACATACTATTTATTTAAAAAAAAAAATTAACCACTCTGCATGGAGTGCCAGTTCCTTTAACTGTCAATTGATGTGAATATCCATTTAGCGTGCTTCATTATTTACTCCAACGTTATGAGCACTTTTTGGGGAAAATCAGGGTGCGCATTAGAAGTGATGACGCACTAGATTGTCTTATATTTGTGGAACGTAAGATGGTTCACATCCCGGGGTAACTGAGCCTTGACCTCGAGTAAGAGACGATATGGGCTAATTTGGCTGGCCCTACCGAGTGTGAGTTAAGAGTTTCTATATGCAATACATCACACTCACTTCGGCGACGCGAACAAAACTGCGACGTCATCTTGAGGGTTCTGGTCATCTGCAACATAATACCAACTCTCATCAATAGCAATTTGTACAAACCTCACCAAAATTTAAAAAAAGTTTAATCATTAATTTTCTGGTAAATTTGACACTTATATTTCTTTAAAAATATATGTCTCTATAAAATGAAGAAAAAACAGTCCAATAATTTGTTCAGAAATATATCTTTCATTTGGGTTGAACAAGCATCACTTTTCGGAACAAAGGCCATAAATGCTTATATGTCTCTCGTGGCCTTGCCCTGGTAAGTTGGCAACCGTAACTATTCAAGCCGGTTCAACATACATGTGAATGGAAATAGAAATCATCGAACAAGTGTAGCAATGTGCACTCACATGCCTTAGCAAGTAGTGGACCATCTTGTTGTGTTAGCGTTAAAAGGAATTGTTGTACTCATGGTCAGAATCTAGCTTTGAGCAGATATTGGGTGGAAATAACAGTGAGATGAAAGTGTTTTTGATGAGGATCCTACGCAGTCCGAAATTACAATGATGTAAATAAAGTGTTAGTATAAAACAGTGATATTTCATCAAATGTATTGCTGCCCTAGGGTGGAACTTGGCAACTATTAATATCGACTCGAGTGGGTAATGTATTATTATGCCATGAGAATATTATTCTCTTATGGTATAGCATGCTAATCTTCAGTCCCCGGCCAACTTGGTTGATTTCCATAGATCAGGGACTGGGTATGTGTGGTGTCTTTGTCATTCAAAGATCAAATGGCACAAAAATGGATTCGTTAAAAAATGTTTCTTACTAAGAAGCGTTTTGATATTATACAACAAAGAAGAAAACAGTTCTTGTTTTTTTAAAGACACAGAAGAAAAGAATTTTCAATGAAGGAATTTTTAAGCAGCAATATTTTAACTTAAAGTGTATATCAATAGGTATTTAATTTCTTAAAAGAGATTGCTACATTTTTAGGCCTATTAAGGTCTTATTGGGCCGAAACATGTAACAGTGAAAGTGTAAAAGTGTTATAAAACCAAAACAAACAAAATAAAATTGTATTCTAAAGTGGAAAAAAATTACAGTAAAACTCGGTTAAGAAGTTCCCACATAAAACGTTTTTCTGCTTAAGACGTCCGATATTCTCGGTCCCGTGATTCGTCCCATAAGATACATGTATATTTTTCCCGTATATAGTGTTCGTGCATAAGAGGTTTTCCCGGTTAAATAGTTCAGATTTTGTATTCCCTTAGAGTATAAGACGTTCACTGAGAGACAACTGACTTAGAATCAAAACTCGCCAATCCCTGCGGAAGATACATCCGGTGTTCCGAATGAAAGAATACAAGAGTTCCGAGTGTTCACGGGTCTCTGACTGGGCCCGGTGTTCCGAATGAAAGAATACAGCCGTTCCGAGTGTTCGCGGGTCACTAACCAGGCGAGCATTTCAAGGCTGAATGACGTCACGCTATGACGACACCCACTCAAGACCGACTACAATATACAGCATCATGCTTTCATTCGTGGCCTCCTATATTCTTTGTTCGTGGCTTTTATCGCTGTTCTGTGTGATCTATCTTGTTAGCCAAGCATTGCCAGACGTAGCATAACATTATTGAGATTACGAGAATTGCGTCGTCAGTGAAGTAAAGTTTTCAAATCATTGTGAAAATGAGTGGTTCTCAGATGAAAGGCATCAAAAGAAAGGCACTTTCAATTAAAGATAAAGTGGACATTATAAGAAAAGTAGAGTCGTCTACTCTTTCACGTGTTGCTCTTGCGAAGGAGCTCGGAATGCCGCCGTCTACTTTGAACTGCATCATAGCAAAGAAAGAAGGGATCTTGGCTTCTGCCGGGAATACTTCGGCAAGCTGCAAGAAGAATACGAAGACGTAGAACAAGCTCTGCTCGTGTGGTTTAAACAGCAGCGAAGTTTAAACATTCCTTTTAGCGGGATTATCATGAAGGAGAAAGCCGAAGAAATCGCGTGTCGATTACAAGTACATTTTACTGCGTCGAATGGGTGGCTGGATCGCTTTAAAAATCGGGCTGACATAGTTAACAAGGCTATTAGTGGTGAAGCTGCGAGTGTAAGTACAGAGGAAACGGAAGCGTGGAAGGAAACACTGCTGCCGGCAAAAATCAGTAATTACAAACATTGTGACGTTTTTAATGTTGACGAATTCGGACTTTTTTATCAGGTTGTTCCGGATAAATCTTTGGTTTTGAAGGGAGAAAAAAAGGACAAAAAAGTTTTTTCAATTCAGTCTTAGTTGTTGTTTATTTACATTCTAAAATGTGTCTATAATTGTAGTTTGCTGGAATATATGGTGTGTGCTCAAACAGTTATTGAAATTAATTCTATTAATGTGAATTGTGAGGGTTATGCCAATTAATTTCTCTTAATCTCGGGTCTGATAGCCAGATTTTAATATTGGGGCTTCTCTTTTTCTGGCTTTTATATAGGCCTATGTACAGTATATTATAGGATCCTTCACAAACAACAAAAATTTGTGCGTTTCACATGCATTTCAGGCCACTACCCTTTTAAGAAGTTTCCCTGTTAAGAAGTTTTTTTTAATGGTCCCTTGAAAAACGTCTTAACAGAGTTTTACTGTATATGGTTCTTCATTTCATCCCCATCACCGTCAGAGGCCATTCCCACCATTATCACTTTCAATCAACTTGCTACAAAATGTACAACTTCTAATTCTAAATTTTGCTTTTTTAAATACTTATTATTTATTACTAGCTGAAGTACCCGTGCTTTGATACGGGTGATAAATAAATTAAAATGTGAAGGTGACAGTTAAAACAGGCAATAGGCGAGGTGCTGCGCGGAGGGAGAGTAAGGATGGAACATTTTGTCCAACTACTTCGCTCGGCGTTCACCGTGTTTTATAGCACAAATTTCAGTTTTACTCGCTAACCGTTGGATACACGAAAAGTGATAAGGACCTTTCGGTTAGAAAATTAAATTTCAAACCTTATATATGCCATCAACGGTTTGCTATTTCTTAGTGTTCTCTTTTTATTTGAAATGGAAATACGAAATTTTGAAACCAACGGGTGTAGTGACGTCACTAAAATGGTCGCCATCTTTAAATAGTGCAAAGTATCGAGATCAAAATTAGCCTATATGTTAACCAGGTAAATCAGCTACTTCCATGTAAACTTTCATGTAAATCGGACCAGTGGTTCTTGCGTGATTGAGTAATACACAGACACACATATTACATATTACTATAGATTTAGCAGATGGCTTTTAGTGCCCGGAGTGTCCGAGGACATGTTTGGCTCACCAGAGGCTGTAGCTGCTTCAAGCGGACACCCATAGGGTGAGTTCCATTCAATTTTCCTACCAGATGTCACTTACACCTAGTGGTGAACGGTGGCAATTTGATAGTGTTTTTCAACAAAATCTAACCTATATATTTAGCTTCACTCGAGTTTAATTAGTGGAAGGCTCTTTTACATGCCATAAATCTATGACATGGGATTGCCGGCTTTATTTCCCCTCTGAAGGAAGGCATACTGAGGGATTTTTAACGATTTTAAAAAATCCGACGACTTCGCCGAGGCTTGAACCAGAGCAC
Source organism: Meconema thalassinum (assembly GCA_946902985.2). Classification (NCBI taxonomy): domain Eukaryota; kingdom Metazoa; phylum Arthropoda; class Insecta; order Orthoptera; family Tettigoniidae; genus Meconema; species Meconema thalassinum. The sequence continues at coordinate 249,823,677 of OX336388.2, read as the reverse complement.
AGCAGTTCAGCTTGCCACCAACTACGCCACCAAAGCCGCTTTTTAAATACTATGAACCACAAACACTAATAAATAAGTGGACATATAGTCAACGGAAAAGCAGGTGGGAAGAACACAAAACGGACTTAGACATTCTCAACAAAGGTGAGCATTACGCCATTAATCCAATTAATAGCTCACTCGTCAATGCTTTACCCCCGACGAGCTCAATTCGACCTCCCAGTGTCTTCAGGAGGGTGCAGGAAGCAAGTGGGTAGTGAAGGATGAGGCGAAAAGAAGACAACACAGGAGAATAAGACTTAACGGGGAAAAAGAACACAACAAATAACCGCTAGGTGTACCACAACAAATTTAAGCAACATAAAATATAGACATAAGCCAGGTTACAGTTTTAGGTAGATTTCATTAGAAAGCTAACTATTGCAATGGGTACCATGTTTCGACTTCCGGAAAATTTCGACATATCTCCGTATTTCACATCCCCTACACCCCAAAACCACCGTCAGTTCAAAAGTTTATATATAATTTCTGTATATATGTATATATATATATATATATATATATATATATATCACTTTCTTGTGGACACGGTAACTACCGCAATTTTGCTCCAATCATTTTGAATTTTTTACATAATATGTATCCCTATAAAATCTCGGTCGAGTTCGTTAAAGGGCTCAATCGGTCGAAAGGGGTGAAGGTGGGGGGCTTTTTTTCGAAAAAGTGAAATATCGCTATAACTCTCTTAATATTTGAAATATCGAATCCATTCAAAGTTCATACTATGTGTGGGATAAGGACCAAAAATTTACGTTGGAAATGTTTTTTGATAGAACCAACCATTGACCAAAGGGGTGGGGAAAATGTTTTTTTTTGAGAAACATTAATCATATCTCTCTTTTGCATATTAAGGCTTTCACGGCCCGGATTATTATATAAATAATTCATGCTATTGGGCTAATGCCGTGTGTATTTTTAATTTAAACCATACGTTTCGGAGAAACCTTGCCTCCTTTTTCAATGGAAATAAACAATGTGGCCAAAGAAATTATATCAATGAGATTACAAAAAATATAGATAAATTCCTCTGTTCGTCACCAGAGAGCAGCTGCCAGAAATTACTGTATGGACATGGTGGAACGGCGGACAGAGTAGGAAGTAACGAGAAGGTAAAGGGGACGGTGTGAAAATATAAAAACTCCTCGAAGACTGAGGAGGGGGTGGGGGGAGGGTTAGATGGATATAAGGAAACAAACAAAAGGGAAGTGTAGCTGAACGATACCTAACGTCATACAGTCAACGGCGAAAAAACAGATGGAAACTCCTCCAGTGACGAACAAAGGAGATCAAATCCAGGCTCTGAGCCCTAGAGGGAAAATGTACAATTTTAAATATGTGAAGAACAGAGAGACTGAGAGGAACTATCTCCCTAGATCCTTAATAACTGGTAGGCAAGTGTCACTTAGCTGATATCCAGTGTCTCTGTTAAAATTATTGGGATTTTTACGAATTTCACACCGTCCCCTTTACCTTCTCGTTACTTCCTACTCTGTCCGCCGTTCCACCATGTCCATACAGTAATTTCTGGCAGCTGCTCTCTGGTGACGAACAGAGGAATTTATCTATATTTTTTGTAATCTCATTGATATACTTTCTTTGGCCACATTGTTTATTTCCATTGAAAAAGGAGGCAAGGTTTCTCCGAAACGTATGGTTTAAATTAAAAATACACACGGCATTAGCCCAAAAGCATGAATTATTTATATCATATCTCTCTTAATAGGCACAATATCAAACCCGTACAAAAGGGACAATATTCCCCTAATAATTACCTAAAACTTTTGTCTGAAAGAATTTTTGATATGACCCACCATTACGCCAAGGGTTGAAAAAAATGATTTCGGGATTATAAGAAAATGCCAAGAAAAAGTGAAATATCGCTATAACTCCCTTAATATTTGAAGTATCGAATCCATTCAAAGTTCATACTATGTGTCGGATAAAACCCAAAAATTTATGTTTGAAAAGTTTTTTGATAGCACCAACCATTGACCAAAGGGGTGGAAAAAAGTGGGTTTGTCGGGAAACATTAATCTTATCTCTCTTAATAGGCACAATATCAAAACCGTACAAAATGGACAATATTCCCCTAAAAATTACCTAAAACTTTTGTCTGAACTAATTTTTGATATGAGCCACCATTACGCCAAGGGATGAGAAAAATGATTTCGGAATTATAAGAAAAAGCCAAATGCCATCAGAAGTTGCCATGGCAACACTACTAAATTGATGAGGGATGAGCCTTCAGACGTTGCCATGAAAACGCACTTGCTCGATATCATATTCAGTTTTCTATTTGACTAAGTCTAAAGCAGCATCGGTGACGTAACTGGTAGCATGCTGAACTTCTATGCCCAAGGTCGCGGGTTCAAAGTCGGCCAGGGGCCAATAACCTCGATGTTAGGCCCCTTAAAACAACAATTATCATCATCAAAGTCGGCCGAAGTCGTTGGATTTTCTAATAGCGCTAAAAATCCCTCAGTATGCTTTCCCTTGGAGGGGAAGTTCTAACGTTCGTTGCGAGTTGCTGTTTGTGGTGGCATCTAGTAACCAAGTTCACAGCTAGGTGTCGTTAATTGTAGTATTTGGTAGCAACATTAGGCCCTTCCCCTACACCCCAAAACCACAGTCAGTTCAAAAGTTTATATATAATTTATGTATATATGTATATACGTATATATGTATATATATATATCACTTTCTTGTGGACACGATAACTACCGCAATTTTGCACCAATCACTTTGAATTTTTTGCATAATATGTATCCCTATAAAATATCGGTCGAGTTCGTTAAAGGGCACAATCGGTCGACGGGGGTGAAGGTGGGAGGCTTTTTTTTTCTTTTCGAAAAAGTGAAATATCGCTATAACTCCCTTAATATTTGAAATATCGAATCCATTCAAAGTTCATACTATGTGTCGGATAAGGCCCAAGAATTTATGTTTGAAATGTTTTTTGATAGCACCAACAATTGACCAAAGGGGTGGGAAAAAGTGGGGGTTTCGGGAAACATTAATCATATCTCTCTTAATAGGCACAATATCAAAACCGTACAACATGGACAATATTCCCCAACTAATTACCTAAAACTTTTGTCTGAAAGAATTTTTATATGACCCACCATTACACCAAGGGATGAGAAAAATGATTTCGGAATTATAAGAAAAAGCCAAATGCCATCAGAGGTTGCCATGACAACACTACTAAATTGATGAGGGATGAGCCATCAGACGTTGCCATGACAACGCACTTGCACGAGATCACATTCAGTTTTCCATCTGACTAAGTGGGAAGAGGCGTCGGTGACGTAACTGGTGGTATGCTGAACATCTATGCCCAAGGTCGCGGGATCAAAGCCGGCCGAAGTCGTCGGATTTTCTAAGAGCGCTAAAAATCCCTCAGTATGCTTTCCTTTGGCGGGGAAGTTCCAACGTTCGTTGCGAGTTCCTGGTTGCGGTGGCATCTAGTAACCAAGTTCACAGCTAGGTGTCGTTGACAGTAGTATTTGGTAGCAACATTAGGAACTCCTGCTTGAAATTGACCGTCTGCCTGAATTACAGACTAATACAGCCATCACAATTCACACCGTTTATCAGACAGATTCTACACTCACCCCAAAGTACACGGGGTTACATGACCGCGTTGTCGCAGTCCCTAAACTGAGGAACCAACCAAAATCTCTGCGGGAGATAAAACTTTGCGTGAAGAAGTAACAGACAGTTAGGAAAAAAATTACAATATTGGCTGAAACACAGTTTTGCTACAATTAATGAATACTCATTCGTTCTCTAAATATTACGTAATGTTGTACGATCTGCTTGGCAGATCACTTTTGCAACAACAGCAAATATGTAGGAGAGTTAGTGACAAACTGGTCGATATGGACTTGAATGATGTCATGTGGAAAGAGGTAACTACTGAATGGTGGAAGTACCTTCGCCCCCACGAATGACGAATAGTCTATGAGATAAGAATCAACTCGAGTGTCTGTCAGATCAGTTGCACCCACCAGAAGGTTAGTGTTTAGTATGAACGGTCGCCTAGGTGCTTATAGTATTATTTATTTCGTGTGCATCGTCTACGAATGGATTTATATTTCATTTAAATGTAAGTAATGTAATCTTATCTTCCTTATATATATATATATATACAAATGAAAGTACGTCTGTTTTTTCTGAATTTCTACGGAAATTTGCGTTATTTACGTGTTTCAGACTGTTATATGACGGATGCGCGCGAAAATAAATGTTTTGTCTGTCTGTGGGCAACTTTGTTCCCTTATAACTGGCTGGCTGCGAGGCTCAGCGGCAACGTTCTCGCTTGCTGGGCCCAAGGTTGCAATTTCGTATCCTGGTACAGTCAGCTGGTATTTGAGGATGCGCAGATGTGAGGGAGCCGGGTCAGTAGATTTACTGGCACGTTAAAGATCGCTTTCGGAGCAAAATTCCGGCACTCCGGCGTCTCTAGAAGAGTCAGTCAGGACATTTTCTTTCATTTATTTTGCAGAATATCACCCCTCTCATGAACCCCTTAAATTGGATTTATGAAAAAATGAAAAAAAAAGGTCGAACACATATTTTACTTATTGTTCAGCTGTTCTTCCCCCCTGAGTTTGATGAGTGAGTGAGTTAGGACACTTTCTCTCCTTTTTTCCCCCCAGAATTTCACCCCTCTCCAAGGGCCCCTTAAATTGGATTTATGAAAAAAAAACGGTCGAACACAGATTTACTTATATTTTAAGCTCATTTTTTGGCCTATTTTCAATTTTGAAAAAATAGGCTTATGCGATCACCTTTTGTCCGTGTGTGTGTGCGTGTGCGTGTGTCCGTGTGTGTGTGTCCCCCCCCCCTAATAAAATCTAAACGGCTGGAGCGATTTCAATGAAACTCGGTAAGTTCATAGCGCTATTCCCGGCGACCTCGACCGTGCCCTTCAAATTTTGTTGCGTCTCACCAATCCAACATGTCGGCTGTGCGAAATATTTCACTAGCATTCAATATCTCCGAAACTATTACCGATATCGCCCAGAAATTGTGTACGGTGATAAAGGGCAGTGCTATAAGTTCACCTATGAATCTTTCAAAAATCTGGTGACTATAAAACCAACATGGCGGCCAAGCGAAGTTGAGACATTTATATAGACTTTTCTCGCGATTTAACTATCCAAACGTAATGAAACTTGGTACAGCAATTGTTTATGCACATTTTAATGCACTGGAGTCTAATTTAGTTCAATTGTTTACATAACCTCAAAATGGCGGCTGTGCGAAATATTTCACTGACATTCTATATCTCCGAAACCATTACAGATATCAGCCTGCAATTTAGTACGGTGATAAAGGGTACTGATACAAGTTTACCTATGTATATTTCATAAACAAGTGAAGTACAAAACGAACATGGCGACCAAGCGAATTTGAAATATTTTAATAGACTTTTCTCGTGATTTAACTCTTTGAGCGCAGTGAAATGTGGTACAGTAAATGATTTTGCTGATTGTAATGCACTGCCATCTAATTTAATTCAATTGTTTACATAACCTCAAGATGGCGGCTGTGCGAAATTTTAAAATTAAGTTTTTATTTCTTGTGTCGTAATCATGCGATCGAAGTGAAAGTTTGAATAATGAACCTAGGCAATAATTGTCCTTGAATGGTACATAACTCTATGGCCTATACATATAACAATCCTAAATGGCGAGCTTCCGAAATATTTAGACGGTTCTCAATATCTATGAATCCGTTACAGCAACCAAACTGAATTTTTTTATTTTCATAGTGACTATGAACATATGTTCACCTATAGGACTTTCAGTAACCTGGTGAGCACAAATCCAACATGGCGGCGACGCGAAGTATAAATATTTAAATGGACGTTTCTCGCGAATTAACTAACCGAGTGCCGTGAAACGTTTCACGTTAAATGCTTACTCAAATGTTGATCCACTGGCATCTAATTTATTTCAATTGTTTGCATAATCACAAGATGGCTGCTGTGCGTAATTTTAAAATCTCGTTTTTACTTCTTGTGTTCTAATCATGCGATTGAAGTTTTAATACCACACGTACACAATAATCTTAATGTAATAGTACAAAAATAAAAATCCAACCTGGCGACCATCTGAAATATTTAGACGGTTCTCAATATCTACGAATCCGTTACTGCAATTAAACTGAAATGTTGTATGTTGATAGAGGCAATTAACATGAGCAGGATTTATGAAAATAGGCTGTATAGTTCTTCACTGAACTACTTGTTTCCGCTGAGTTTGATACTCCTCGCCTATGTCGTTAAAGAGATACACGCTCCGTTAGGAATCCTTCAACCCCCACCTTTCACCCCTTTCACCTCATAATATACACCACATCAAAAACCCCTCAGACACGTACTTCTTTTTTTTAATGATGATTGATGAGTTAATATGCCATGTATCACATCCCCCAATGAAACCAATCGGGGATATTGTTATTCAATGAAATGCAGGTTTAACCCCCTTAAGATCCCTTTAAACCTGAATATCCTAAAATCCTCCCTTAGTGGATGGTTTTGACATACAATGAACATACCCCCAAACTGTCATGTTTCTAACTTCAATAACTTTTTGGCTGGGCGATGATGAGTGAGTGATGGTTGGTTCTTATGTTTAGGGGCTGCGACAAAGCGATCATGTAGCCCCGTGTACTTTGGGTGTGTGTAGAATCTGTCTGATAACCGGTGTTAATTGTGATGACTGTAATAGTGTGTGTTATATGTTTTTTTAAATTTAAGTACTGCAATTTAGAATTTTTCAAATAGTTCCTAATTTTTCCGCCAAGTGCCACCGTCAACGACTAATAGTTCAGAACTCAGCTACTAGACGCCACCGCAGTAGTCTCTTGGCAACGAACATAGTAACCTAAGAGCGTTTTTACATTCTTAACCTATCCAATTTAGCTTCACACAGGTGCAATTAGTGGAAGGTTCTTTAACATGCCATAAATCTATGACATGGGACCGCCGGCTTGACTTCCCCTCCGATGGAAGGCATACTGAGGGATTTTTAACGCTCTTAAAAAATCCGACGGCTTCGGCCAGATTTGAACCCGCTATCTTGGGCATAGAAGCTCAGCATGCTACCGACTACGCCACAGAAGCCGTCTGAGTGAGTGAGTCAGTCAGGACATTTTCTTTCAATTTTCTTTTATCAAAATTTCACCACTCCCCATGAAACCCTTAAATTTGGTTCATGAAAAAACTGTCGAACAGCTATTTACTTATTTTTAAGCAGTTTTTTCCCCTGAGTTTGATGAGTGAGTCAGTCAATCAGTTAGGACACTTTCTTTCCTGCTTTTTCCCCCTGAATTTCACCACTCCCCATGGGCCCCTTAAATTGGATTTATGAAAAAACGGTCAAACACCTATTTACTTATTTTTATGCTGATTTTTCCCCGCTGAGTTTCAAACTCCTCGCCTATTACGTTTAGGAGATACCCGCTCCGTTAAGAATCCTTCAACCCCACTTTTCACCCCTTTCACCTCATAAAATACACCACAACGAAAAACCCTCAGACACATGTCTTCTTATTTTTAATGATGAGTTTATATGCCGAGTATCACATCCCCCAATGAACCCAATCGGGAGATATTGCGATTCAATGAAATGCAGGTCTACCCCCTTAACACCCCTTTAGAACCTGAATATCCAAAAATCCTTACTCTGAGGGCGTTTGCGGCCCTTGAGGAAGCTGCATACCAAATTTCATTCCAATCCGTTCGGTGGTTTCTGAGATTTCGTGATGAATGAAGAGTCAGTGAGTGAGTGGTATTTGAGCTTTATATAATAGATAGATGTAAGCCTCCGTAGCTTAGGCGGCAGCACGCCGGCCTCTCACCGCTGGGTCCGTGGTTCAAATCCCGGTCATTCCATGTGAGATCTGTGCTGGACAAAACGGAGGCAGACAGGTTTTTCTCCGGGTACTCCGGTTTTCCGTCAAAATTTCATTTCATCTGTCATTCGTTTAATCATTGCCCCAGAGGAGTGCGTCAGGCCTCAGCAGCCGGCACAGTTCATATCCTCGCCGCTAGATGGGGGCTTCATTCATTACATTCCTTACCCGGTCGGAGACTGGAAGCAGGCTGTGGATTTTCATAATAGATAGATAAGATTATTTTCATAAACAGTAGTGGTGGTCATTTCTGCTGTTTTAGGAAAACGCCAACAAACTGTTCGTTTGTTATAAACAACTGTTTTCCCAAACAGTTTGAAAACAAGAGGTTATAAAATTCGTTCACAAGTCATTACGGCAGAAGCGGATTTACCAACGAAGTAAATGTTTTCGCAAACAGTTTGAAGACAGCAGGTCATTCGTTCACACGTCATAACGGGACTCGGTGATAGACGAGTGAGTCACACGCACAAGGGAGCTGTGAGATAGGAAAGATATTTCTCCACCTTTCACTGTAACTTGATTCGTTGCGTAATATCTAGACAGTAGACACTGAGGCTGGCTGCGTGGCTCAGCGGTAACGTTCTCGCTTGCTAAGCCCAAGGTCGCAGGATCGAATCCTGGCGCAGCCAGTTGGCGCTTGAGGGCGCACAAATGCGAGGGAGCCTTGTCAGTAGATTTACTGGCACGTGAAGATCCCATTTGGGGCAAAATTGCGGCACCCCGGCGTCTCTAAAAGCCAGAGTAGTTAAAAGGGACGTAAAAACAACATTATTATTATTATTAGACACTGACAGGCAACAAAAGCTGATGGCTGACAAAATACTTGTATGAAGGCTACACGGGTAGAACAGGAAGATGAGTGAGACTCCACTCTTAGACAAAGTCAATGCAATCAAATTAGTTATTGTTGTTTTAAGGGGCGGAACGACGAGGTCATCTGCCCCTCTCAACACAGATTAAAGTATACAAATTCGGAATGGAATTTAAAATTTAGAGGAGGTCATCTAAATTTGAAAAGACTGATTTTTTTATATTAAATAAAACTAATATTTTTATATTTATTTACATAGTTTACGCCCACATTGGAGCACTTAAATCAATCCATATACACTACAGTCTTTACAATATTAGTTGTAATGGCTTCTCAACTTCCTCTTCTCCTTCCAGAGCTTTTTTAATATCTCCGACCTGGCCGCCCTCTCTTCATTTGTAATGGTGTACTGTTTTCGTTTGACTGTTTTTAATTTCAATCTTGTATCCCTACTTCTCAGAATCCTCTTCTCTTTTCTCTCTGCAATTTGTTTCATTGTAATATTTAGCTCATCTAAATCATTCTGGACCTCAACGAATCAGTTGTTCTTGGTTTTACTTTTCCAAAAGAAATTGAATAATTGTTTCAGTAGTCTGGTGTCTGGTAGTCTTACTATGTGGCTGAAAAACGCAATTCTCCTTTTTCGCATTGTATCCACAATTGATTCATTTTCCCGATAGACTATTTCCTTAGGCAGCAGTCTCCATTGTCCATTTACTTGATGTTTTTTTATTGATGATTGTCCTGATGATCCTTCTGTCTATGTTTATCTGTTGTTGCTTTGGTATTCATCTTAAACAGGGTGTCACTTGCATAAGTTGCTTCAGGTTTAACTACTGAACCATAATGTTTGAATTTGGCGTTCATCGAGAGAGATTTCTTCTTATAAGTTGACCATGTGACTCGTGCTAGTCTCAGTTTTGTTGTTCTGTACTCTATTGCGGCTTTCTCATTTAGGTTCCAAGTTATAGTTTCCCCAAGATACTTGAACTTTTTTACAACCTTAAAACTAATAATTATAAAAATAAACAAAAATTACGGAAATACAAAAAATGCAGAATTCAAAAAGAACAAGTCTTTGAGTCAATGTGTAGTGGAAAAATTTAGATTGAAATCAAATTAACATGCAGTATGAACAAGAAACCAGTCAGCTGGAACACTTATATAATTTTCTTCTTCTTTTCATCTTCTTATGCTTTCCGTGAAGTAAGTTTGAGTCTTGGCCCATGGCTAGTGGTTTCATGGAGAACCAAAACAAAGTATTTGTACCTTCCATCCGTAATTGGATAACCTTCGGGGTAGCACGGTGGCAGCGCATTTGCTTCTGGAGGGGGACGAGTGGAGTCAAATCTGGACTAATTGCGTTTAAAATTTCGTCTTTGTTGTTTTCTACCTCTTTTTATTATAAATATAATATAGATATATCACTTTCTTGTGGACACGATAACTACGGTACCGCAATTTTGCACCAATCACTTTGAAATTTTTACATAATATGTATCCCTATAAAATATCGGTCGAGTTCGTTAATGGCACTATCGGTCGACGGGGGTGAAAATGGTGGGCTTAAATTTCGAAAAAGTGAATTATCGCTATAACTCTCTTAATATTTGAAATATCGAATCCATTCAAAGTTCATACTATTTGTCGGATAAGGCCCAAAAAATTATGTTTGAAAAGTTTTTTGATAGCACCAACCATTGACCTAAGGGGTGGGAAAAGTGGGGGTTTCGGGAAACATTAATCATATCTCTCTTAATAGACACAATATCAAAACCGTAAAACATGGACAATATTCCCCAACTAATTACCTAAATCTTTTATCTGAAAGAATTTTTGATATGACCCACCATTACGCCAAGGGATGAGAAAAATGATTTCGGAATTATAAGAAAAAGCCAAATGCCATCAGAGGTTGCCATGACAACACTACTAAATTGATGAGGGATGAGCCATCAGACGTTGCCATGACAACGCACTTGCACGAGATCACATTCAGTTTTCCATCTGACTAAGTGGGAAGCGGCTTCGGTGACCTAACTGGTAGTATGCTGAACATCTATGCCCAAGGTTGCGGGATCAAAGCCGGCCGAAGTCGTCGGATTTTCTAAGAGCGCTAAAAATCACTCAGTATGCTTTCCTTTGGAGGGGAAGTTCCAATGTTTGTTGCGAATTTCTGGTAGTGGTGGCATCTAGTAACCAAGTTCACAGCTAGGTGTCATTGACGGTAGTATTTGGTAGCAACATTGGGAACTACTGCTTGAAATTGACAGTCTGGAGTCCTTACCTGAATTACAGACTAATACAGCCGTCACAATTAACACCGTTTATCAGACAGAATCTACACTCACCCAACGTACACGGGGTTACATGAGCGCGTTGTCGGAGTCCCTAAACTGAGGAACCAACCAAAATCTCTGCGGGAAAAAAATTTTGTGTGAAGAAGTAACAGACCGTTAGATAGTTACACATCAGTGCCGAAACCTTGCATAAGGACAGTGTGACCATAAGTATAAAAATGGACCCCAAATTACGAGAAGGTTACCGTCCCCATAAGACAATAATATGTTTGAAATATGCATAAAATGACGAAAAACAAAGTTAATTAAGCTCCAATTATAACATACTTTCTCGCAATAAATGAGGTCTGATCCTTCTACGAAAACCTGCATATTCTGGCTATTTTCGCCTATCCCCAAGTTTGCCCGGTGAAATCTACCTCCGCCTTCCGGCGTGCCGAGAGGACTTTTTTATGTTGCAAAGTTGGTAGGTTGCATCCAAGTCAGCATTTTGCTCTAAAAACAGTTCCAAGCTGGAAAAGGTGGTATAGTTTGTCTAAACCAAATGCAATATTCTTGTGGCTTTGTTCAATGGCATGAAGAAAGTGTTAGTACAGCCTGCCTGAAGAAATAATGCACTGTTCATTGCATCAAATTTAAAAAGTATTATTTTTACTTAAATTTTGAGTTTCAGTATTTGTCTGTTTAGAAAAAATGTTTTCTAAGTTAAGGCGAAGTAATCTTGAATTTTGAAAGTAGTACCTGATGCTGTTCCGTGCAAACCATTGAAGAACTATCAATTGGATTATTAGCATTCACCTGTTTGTCATAGTGATCCTATCCTTACCTCTGTTGCCATTGTCCTCATTAGGCAGGTCTGAGGTCTGGTCCATGGCGTTCTGCGAGGTCCGGTCCATGTCGTTCTGCGAGGTCCGGTCCATGTCCAGCGGGCATGCGATATGTTCCTACACACACAGTATGGGGTCACTTGCCTTTCGTAACATTAACTCCACAATTACGACGAGGTTTCTACTAATTACAACAAGGCCTAATAATAAACAAACAAATCACAAATTTTAATAAAAGTTATAAACTAGGTACGGTAACAGGGTGTCGAGTGGTGGCCTGTTTTTAAATTCCCGTATATTTTCCATATATTTTCGAACTCTCCGAGACGAATTCGCGTATCGAATGGCTGAAAAATGACTCTTAAAGCACGAATCAAGTTTTTCTAGCATACGTGTAACTGAATGTTACTCCGCAGGAGTGATGGCGAGATTTAGGCTAAGTCCGTACCATGAGCAATGCGCGAGTGCGTGGGGTCTTGACGGTGGGCTCTCACCCTGCTTAGCGCTTTAAGCGGCGGTAGCGCTAAATGCGATTGGCGGCGTTCTGCAGACGAAATACAAGGCCAAGCGGCAGGACTCTACCGAGCGTTCGGAGGCTAAGAAGTCGGGCATTGTGAGACTTTTCAAGAATTTCCCGGATCAAATGCAAAACTCCCGTATATTTCCTGGGTCACTAAAACTCCCATACATTTCCCACATATCCCGTATTTCCTGTATCGCTCGACACCATGGGTATTGAATTATGATTACTGGCTTCGAGTTCCCTCATGTGTAAGCAATGGTAATGATAATGGTCGTTTTAAGGGCGGAACAGCGAGGTAATCTGCCCATCGTAACACCGTTTCAAAATATAAATTTAGGTTGATAGAAACTCAGGTGGATGCTATGACAGTCGCTTCGACTCTCACAATTTTCGTCCCCTCCCCTCCCCCTTCCCCGGGTCATTGCCCCGGAAGGAGGGCTCTTGGACGTATGTACTGTTCTTAATATTTTGAAATTCCCGCATCCCGCTCCCCCTACCCCTTCGTTACATCTCGCGCCAAACATGGCCGAGATCCTTCCACCGTGTTCGAGAACAATTTTAAATATTTCAAACCGCAAGATCTGTGAACAGTTAAAATATTGCCACCTTAAATTTGGTTACCTCACTTCATCCATCAGCCATAATGAGGAAATACATGGCGCCATATGTGCGCAAAGGTTGGCGGCTTTGCTTGACGTGTGTATTGGCAACTCAAACTAACACTTGGGGCCAAGGTAACTAGAATACTATCAGGTAGGCCGATATAGCAGTTCCCGCTTCAGTCGCCAGGTGGCTCCCTTTACGCTGACGTCATTTCGCGGACAAGCCAGTGTCGCCTGAAGTAGAAAACGTGCTTTTTAATGCAGTTGTATGATCCATTTAGATGTTAAATAATGCGCTTTTAAAAATGGGTAGCCACAGTAACTGTGCCGTATTTGAGTACAAAACAATGGCCGTAGAAATTCTGAATTAATTTACCACTAATTTTCTTACGATAAGGAAGTTCAAAAGCTGTGGATTTAAGATGCAGACGAAAGGATAGCGTCAATGCTAGAACTGCCCGAGTTTGTTCTGCACATTTTTTTACCATAGGATTACGAACGGGACCTCAAAAATGAATTATTGGGTTTGCCTCTGAAGAAGAAATTACGCGTTGGTGCAGTTTCTTCGTAGAATATACCTAACTGGCATCAGGCCGACGAGAGGGAGGGGCACGCGGGGCTGTACCCCGGGCCCGGATTAGCTGAGGGGCTCGAGGCGGTAAAAGGACTTCGAGTGGACAATTTTATTTAATTTAATGTTAAAACTGTCGCCTCCGTTGCGTAGTGGTCAGCGTGCTTCGCTGCCATCCCGAAGGTCCGAGGTTCGATTCCCGGCTCTGCCACGAAATTTGAAAAGTGGTATGAGGGCTGGAACGGGGTCTACTTAATCTCGGGTGGTCCAAATGAGTGGAGGGGGATCGATTTCTACCTCAGCCATCCTCGAAGTGGTTTTCCGTGGTTTCCCACTTCTACTTCAGGCTAATACTGGGATGGTCCCTACCGTCAGGCCACGGCCGCCTCCTTCCCTCTTTCTTGTCTATCCCTCCCATTCTTCCCATCACGTCCCATCCCTCATGAGGTCCCCTGTTCACTTTGCAGGTGAGGCGCTAGTCCCGCCTCCCCAGTTGTATCCGCCTACCCGATGGCAAGCTCCAGGACACTGCCCGTAGAGGCGGTAAAGGTGGGATCCCTCGCTGAATCCGTGGGAAAAGCCTACCTGGAGGGTAAACTGATTACGAAAAGAAATATATCAAAACTATTATGACATTTTCTAATGACACACATTGATGTAAACACAGACAGTCAACAGTATACAAAACATTACAAAGAGAACATATGATTAATTTTACACCCTTGTGGTCTCTGTTTTCCGGGGAAATGGTTAAGTTGCCCAAGTCATCCATTTTATGTGTTAGAGTTAAAGAGTCCATAACGTTCCTAATTCAATCTCAGGAAAAAAATCACAGTCAGTCTGAAAGACTAGACGTTGTATCATTTCAAATGACGCATGCTACAAATGTTAGAAAGGCTCAGGAGGGCTTCTCGCTTTGCTCGAAGCCCCAGGACTCTTTCAACAGACTGCATTACCCATTAACTTAGTCTTCCCGCGCGGGCACGGGAAGAAATGTGTTTCTTGTACTTGTATTAGAGATGTGTTTGGTTGAATAAAGCGTAAATTGTGTACTTTTTGATAGCGGTTTTGTGGCCCATCATCCCAGGCAAGCCGGCGGAAACCTTTGCCTCCCTGTCAGAAGGATCATTTGGCCGTAAATTTGAATTAGTGTAAGGATGTAGTATGAGTGTCCAGATTTAGACAATAGCCTACTCCATGAAGGGGTCATGACTATGCCTTATATGTTTGTTTAATGAATAGTGTATCTGAAATAAGGGAAGAATACTGATTTACAGATTTGTGGAGTGAGTTCCTGATTTTTAAATAGAGTTTATGAAATTTATGGTAAAGGTGAAGGGGAGGTGAACATGATTAGACAATAGCCTACTCCATGAAGGAGTCATGACTATGCCTTCTGTGTCTGTTTGAAGTATAGAGTAACTGAAATGAGGGACGTTTACTGAATTTGGTGTTTGTAGAATGTAATTTTCGATTTTATTTTGGGTTTTCGTGATGCTTGTTGCGGAGTTTTTATTTCTCTGAAAAGGAGTGTTTTTACCTCGATCTGGCTAGACTAGTGTAACGGTAGAGAGTTGGGAGATGAGTTGTAGAACCTGGGAGCGAGCAGTGGCGGGGTGAACATTAGGGGGGGGGGGCTATTTTGAGTGAGAGTAGGGATGGAATATTAGGACTGGTTCGACGCTTTGCTCTGACAACCTGCACACCTCTTTAGGAGGCACCCGGTATTCTTATTTCAGACTGATTGTAACTTTTTGCTCTGACATCCTGCACACCTCTTTAGGAGGCACCCTGTATTCTTATATGGCATCTTGTATATCTCTTTAGAAGTCACCCTGTATTCTTGTGTTCGCTTCGCTCAAAGCCCCAGGTCGCTCGACGCCAGGCCTCTTTCAACAGACTCCAATAATCAATAGCGTCTGGTTCTCGCTCCCCGCGTGAGCATGACGTCACGTTCCCGCGCAGCTGCATGACGTCACTTCCCACGCGGCTGCATGACGTCACTTCCGTCACCGCGTCCGTAATGCATAACGATGGACCCCAACCATAACGACGAAGTCGACAAGATCATTTGAAATGATAAAAACAAAACTGGATGAAAGCATCTCCAATGAGTCGACTTCTGCGGAAGTAGTAGCTCCAGACACGGAAATTGAGACATAGCCTACAATTGACCACGGCCTCCTACCTATATCCTAACCCCAATTACAAATGAACACATTAGTATAGCCATCGTAATGACACAGGTTATCAGACAGATTTAGCACATACACCCAAGTAGTATACATGGGGCTACTTGACCACGATGTTTGAAATATTGTGTGTTGTTGAATCATTTGTAGACTATGCTAAACCACCATAACTTTCTTGGATTGGTTTAAATATTGACATTTCCAATATTCCTTTAAACATATTTTCTGACCCCACAGCATAGCCGTGTTCGTTTAGGTGTACACCATAACTGCACGGAGATCAAAAGTTCGAATTCCGACACCGTGTGTGGTTTTCCTGAGAGTTTTCCACACTCCCTCAAGGAAAATGTCCGGATGGTGCAAATTTCAAGTCTTGAACACATACCGTACTAATACAGTACAAAAACACAGGTTATCAGGCAATTTCAATGCGTCCAAGTACATGAGACTGATGGCCAATATGTCCCAATCTCCTAAAATGAATAGTTAAGAACAGAAATGTTGTATTCTAAGATGTGTTAGGCCTAAGTTTCATAGCCGTTAATTAACTCACATTCATTACGTGTTAAGTCATCGTCATTATTTCCAACATGATTCAGAAATATTCCAACATTAGTAGATCAAAAGCTGAGTGCAATTACGTAGCTAATAACCGGTATATATTAAGAAAATGGTCCTCAAGCAAAATATATGCAGGTGCTGCAGTGCTGTGGGACTCGCCTGTGTCCACGAGGTGACGTCACATACTGCTAGACCAATGGCTACCGTTAATCGCGCAGAGCTCGTAACGGTACCCCGTGACTTGGGGCGCTGCGGTCGGTCTGGATAAGTAGGGTAAATTTACTCAATAACACGCGTTTGATATGGAACACTTTTTATTTTTCGGTTATAATCAGTAAATGTGGTCCCTAAAATAATGACAGTGTTATTTTTAATAGTATATATGTATAACTGTGCGATACACGTGATCTAATTTGTGTGTTTCACTGGATTTTATGTGTCAATTGCATATTATCAAGCATCGGTTGTCTGCTGGTATTTGTTTTTGTGCAGTTCAAGTCAGTTCTAGTCATGGCGCTGTTACGTTTAAAAGCCATAAAGCAACAGAACGGAGGGTGTTAAATTTGCACCGCGAAGAAATTTACCAACGGGCTGTTGCAAGACTCCCAAAGTCTGCTTTGGCGATGCACGCATCAGGTTCGAACACAAAGGTAATGGAAGAGGAGTGGACTGAGGATGTGCCTAATGAAACTGTGAAGATTATCATATCTCAGTCAAATTCATCCAATCTGCTTGTGGAATTAACAAGAGACTGCTATATTGATGAACCCCAGGATTGTTGTAGAGAGTTTTATTTGCATAATGTTGTAATTTATAATGCATACGAGTTGTGTGTGAGAACTCTTGAGAGAAGCGAGTGGAGAAAGGAAAGGAGCTACAGAGTTACGGGCAGCCGCTGCTACGGCTTGTATACTTATCAAGGAAATGACTGGCAAGGAAAGACAATGCGTGTCTTTAATGCCAGAGCATTTTCTAACAAGTGTATTGAACATGGCATTCTGCAGGAGCCTGCAGCTAGACTACACTATGAAGAGGTTAGAAAGTGCAGAGTGGCCGAGTGTGGGTTAGTGGTCAGTGAATGTGAACCTTGGTTAGGTTATTCACCCGATGGAATGATAATGGACAATGGCAAGCCAGTGGGTTTAATTGAAATTAAGTGCCCATACGAGGGAAAGGACAGTTGTATAGAAGAAGTGTTGCCCAAATGCAGTTTTCTTTCACACTATCCTGACAGTGGGTATTGTTTGAAGAAGAAACATCCATACTATGGGCAAATTACCTTGGGTATGATATTGACGAATGTTTTTGTGTGTGATTTTGTTGTTTATTGCAGCAAAGACAATAGTATGTTTATTGAACGAATTCACTTGGATACCAAATTTGGTCAGTTATTGGTATCTGAATTGAAATTGAAATATTTTAAACATATGTTGCCAATATTTTGTAAAAATCATTGAAAAGTTAGTGTTAAATAAATATGTGTATGTTAGTGCAAACACACCAATGTTTTTCTTATAAAATAAGACAGTTCAAGTCATAATTTTGAAGCATAGGTATTAATTAGTCTATACGTTTATTGTCAGTGGAAACATAACAGCCGATAGTGGTTCATGTACTGGAACTGTTCAATGCATCACTTAACAAACAATTTGCATTTAAAACATCATTTAATTCTGATTTCTGTGCATTCACACTGTAAAGATTATGCTACAATCATTGATCTATCGAGGTTTGATCTAGTCGATAGCACAACCATTGGGTCTATCAAGCTTCCCATATGCTAAGCAAGCAGAGGATGAGCGAAGAGCGGCTATCATGCTTGCTATTATAATCATAGGCCTACATTTGAAATTGATACCTAGTCATTTAAGCTTATTTCATGTACAATGAAAGTAGGTCAAGTGCTTTATTTAAAGATTAAATAGTAATGTTCATTGAAATGCCACAAAATTTTCTCGATTTGGCCATAAATATATATATATATTCTTGATATTTCATGTAAGTTATATACCGTGATTCCCATATGTAGGCCTATAGGGGAAATTTTTAGTTCAGTTGACAACGCATGGACGTTGATGTAGTGTTCAGAATTGCCGCTATGTTATGCTGCTGAATGAAGTTTTAAAAGGTTCGTCGTTACATGTGGATGCAGTCACATTTGTTCAAATGAGAGGTTTGGTCGTAAATAACGAATGTTCATAAATTACTTTTAGTTCAATTTGAAAATTGCTCTGCATTCTTCGGTGAGGCAATATCATTGGTCACTACTATGCGAGACGAATATCGGGACAAAACCATTGGCTGCGACTAGGTTCTACTACAAACGACAGGATCTGAGTCCTAAGCCCCAGGTTAGGTTTGTGTTTTAATGTGAAGCCTTTTCAACACACATAATTTAACATAATTTACAAGGAAAAATAACTTACTTGCTGCTTATTTTGTAATAAACAATGCTATTCAAGGCTATAATAGTGAGGAGGTTAGGTTATTCCAGGTCGATCGTAGTACAGCCTGGCTCGTTAAGGCAACACTTACAAACCTTTAGTGTGCTGTATTTTGTGTCTGGGGGGAATTGTTTAGTGTAAGGAGAAACAATCTATTCTATTGATTAACGTTGGTGTGTGTTTGCATTGACCTTCCTGTAAATATTGTAATGTAAATAATTTGCCTTTTAATTTATCAACTTGTTTACATGGCTATTCATTTTGGAGACTGAAGTTTTATTTTCTTGCAATAAAAGAATCATATTCCGCAAAGAAGACATGTCAAGGTATTAAGAATTGTGTATGAAGGCATCAAATTTAACTTTTCAGATACAAGGAAAAATACTTGCTGCTTATTTTGTAATAAACAATGCTATTCAAGGCTATAATGTAGTGAAATTTGTAGCATAAAACAGTCTCGCCTTATACCAGTTCCTGCATGCCATGTCTATCCCAGTTTGGTCCAGGACGTACCTACCCCTTGTTTTAGTAACAACTTGAAAAGTTTGGCTTAAATGTACAGTTTGCTCCATTGTTTTCTGTTTGTGCTTTCTGGTTGCATTTTGGGATATCAGATGAGCTGTACGCCTCAAACTCTGGGGCATGCATGCTGACACATTGTCAGTAAGGCAGAGAGCTTGGCCATGTCAAGATTGTGGAGAAACCATGTGCTGCGTGCCTGCTGAAGACCAAATACATGTCTCAGAGCTTCCAGTGGACTCGAGAATATGCTCTAATGCGCGAGCTGTTGAGGATACTGGAAACAATTGGAGGAGCAAACTGTACATTGCAAGATGCGAAACATTTAGTGATTCTCTCACAGGTAGTGAGGATTGAAGGAAACCCAACTCTAACCTTGCTTTGGACGAAAGGGCGCAAACGAGTGGTTAGACATATTTGCTGAACAAGTTGGAAACTGGAGTGCAATGTTAGCTTGCTAACAGTCGCATGCAATGTATCCATGGGCCATTTATTCTTTTCTGCCATATTTTCACATAATGCATTGTTTGGTGTAAGCATGTGTGAAAAATGCCCTGACCCCTCATGTTAGGTGTACAGAAAGGAATGAAAGGCTTGCTGGGGCTCCAGTACACTAATGGAACAGTTTTATTTTTGCAATATGATGGATGATGTGCCTAGTATATTCCTCAAAAGTTCCATCACTGTGGGAGAAATTAGGTCCAATGCTCTGCCTTATTTTAGTAAGGAGGTTAGGTTATTCTAGGTCGATGGTAGTACAGCCTGGCTCGTTAAGGCAACACTTACAAGCGTTTATTATTTGATTATGTACAAGGCGAGCCCCTACAAGTGTTGATAAATGGAGTTAGGTCACAGCCACGCCACGCCTTTCTCGTATGCCTGTAAAAAATGATTTAAAAATCAAATTGCACTACTAGTAGAGAAACTTACCTCATTACATTAAGTATTGAAAATGCTCAGCCTGTAGATATTCTGGTTCACACTCTGGTGGTTGGTTCCTTAGTTTAGGGGCTGTGACAACGCAGTCATGTGCCCTGTGTACTTTGGGTGTGTGTAGAATCTGTCTGACAACCGGTGTTAGTTGCGATGATTGTATTAATGTGCGCTATCTGTTTTCTTTCGCTACAAAATGCTACCATCCATGACATCGAGCTGTGAACTCCGCTACTACTAGATGCCATCGCAACCAGCACCCGGTGACGAATGTCGGAACTTAAGAGCATTAATCAAACCTAACCTACAAATTCTGGCTTCACACAAGTGTAGTAAGTGGAAGATTCTGTTTCATGCCATAAATCAGTCATGGGACCACCGGCTTTACTTCCCCTCCAAAGGAAGGCATATTGAGGGATTTTTAACGCTCTTAAAAACTCCGACGACGGTTCACACTCTGAAACTCGGCCTTGGTGAGGGGCTTCGACATCATGGTCATTTTGTAGATTTTGTCTGATAACCTGCGATGCCTGTAGTAATGTGTGTATTTGTAATTCAGGTGATGCTTGGGTATGAAGTGGCCATGGTCTTAAGTTAAGAACCATCCTGACATTTGCCTTGGCCTCTTGACTCTTCAAATTTTCTGTGTGAATTGCATATTTCAGTTCCTCTATGGGTGGTGGATCTGTGATTATTTCTACTCTCTCTAGTCTTTGAAATTGCCCCACAAGTAGAAGTCGCATAGAAGAATATGAAACGTCACTTTGCTTTAAAGGATTTTTGGGTGGGATCGCTCAGATCTTGAATTTTTTAATCAGTTTTAATCCTTTCATGTAGAACCAAATCCAGATCTCCCAGTTGAGGCGTTAAATCAGGAGAGCACACTGGTCATAAACCTGCTCTATTTATTCCATGCAATGATTGCTGAAAATACCCAAGTCACCTTTCCTGTTCAGTATTAGAGTACAGACAGTATGTGGTGAGGCTTTAAGGTCGCAGTACAGTATGAATGGTGGAGCGTTCCCTTAACTGTGCGGAGCTTAAGACTATGGCAGGCAGAGATTTTAAGCATTAAAACGTGATGTTGACAATACAGCGGGCTGAAACATGACTGGGAATCTGTCTGCCCAGAGCAGTCTGCTTGTCCTTTAAGCCTCACTATATACCGTCCATACTCTAATTCTATGTATTGGTCAGAATGAATGGGGTCGTTAAAAAAAATCTGCCCTACAATATATTTAGCATACCAAACTCCTATTTTAAGGTCATGATGTGGAGTTTTATGAATTCTCTCGTGATGAGTACCAGTTATTTTGTAAATTTACCCATCCATACAGTGTTGTTTACGTGTGGCTGGTGTTCATTGTTTTAAATTCCAGTTTTCTAACCACCTGTCGTATGGAAAAATATGAAACTTCACTTTGCTTTAAAGATTTTTTAGGTGGGATCGCTCGGGTATCTCACAGATATCTTGAATTTTTAATTAGTTTTAATCCTTTTAGTTTGAACCAAATCCAGATATCCCAGTTGAGACAACTCTCTCGTTACAATGTAAGACAGTGCCAAGCCATTGCTGGCTTAGATTGGGCATTGGCTTATTGTCACACTCCAGTGCATGTTCCAAGGGAAGTCTATGAATTAAGTGTCATGAATAGAAACAAAGGTACCGTAGGTTTAATTTGTCCTCCAGTCTTCGATCAATTGAAAAGTTTGTCTTCAAAGAAACTACACCATTAGGCAAAACAAGGAATATAAAGCTACATGACCGCGTTGTCGGAGCCCATAAACTAAGGATTAGAAACAGTTTGGCATACACGAAGGGTTTTCAGTCAACACAAATTGTGCCCAATGACATTAAATATTTACAAGTATACTCTGTATTCTCAATGTCATTAGACTCCATATTGGAATCTGTTAGGTCCGTATTGACAGTAAAATTACCAAGACAAATATCAAGGAACTCCGTCAATCAATACAATATAATTTTTACACTTGAGGGTACATGTTTCAAGCTCATACAGCCCTTCTTCAGCTTTATGAGCTCGAAACATGTACCAAAAGTGCAAAAATTTTGTAATTATATTGTATTGATTAACGGTGTTCCTTGATATTTGTCATTGTAATACTCTGTGGATTACCAATAATGAACACTGACGTCTGTCAAAGCTAGCACGTGGGGAAATGCTGCGTTGCCACTGAGACAGATCATGGATCATAACATTCCAAGAGGCTTGCAGGAAGACACAAATACTGGGAAAGTTAGCTCCCCTGCCTGGCGATCTAATGACAGTGACGAGTCAAGGCACAATAGAACACTGCTGTGTCCGCATACATTGCAACACCGCTCGCTCTTGCCATGGAGACAGTTGCCACTCTCTTCTTCTCACCTCGCCCTTCAAGGGGATGACAACCATCACCGTTCACCTTTCGTAAATCAGAGTATAAAATAACTAACTTTTTAGTAAAAAATAAAAAATTGGTAAGCTTTTGCCGCAAAACAATGCTGCGATTTGTTTTGGTCAGATATTACTTGTTTTAATTGGCAGAACTACGAGGTCATCTGCCCCCTTAACACAAAATTATGCAAATTTGGATTATAAACTTAAATTTTGAGGGGGATACCTAAATGTGTAAAGACTGAAAATTAATAAAACAAAAAATTAAATAAAACTAATAGGTATAATTATAAACACACAATTACGGAAAACAAAAAGGAACTAAGTATTTGAGTCAATGAACACTTGTAAATTTAGATTGGACTAGATCAGCAGCTACCACGTCATCGGCAAACCAAGGTTCCTTCGTATGTCAGCAAGATTACACACTCATTTAAAATGTAGGCCTCGGTGAATAAGTCACCAAGGTACAAGGTGGGTAGTCTTCCCTTTTCATTAGCTACAAGTGGCTGGATCTTGCATGACCTATCCTTAGTCTTCACAAAATGACGTACTCCCTCCGTGGCCGGAAAGAGCTCCACCACACACGTGTAGTTCGCTCTCAGTTTATTGAGCATTGGGTCAGCTAGCCACTGACTCTCCCAGAATGCCAGTTCTTGTCGGCATAACTGAGAGCGAATATCTCTAGCGGGTCGAGGTGATCCGCTAACTCATTTCCCGCAATTCCCACGTGGCTTGGAAACCACAGAAAGGCGATTCAAGTGTCAGCGTGGGACAACCCAGCTAGTAGGCTGTAGATTAGCTGCACTAAGGAGTGTTGCGGAAAACATGTACAGGCCAGACGTTTGTTTTAGACGAGTGAAAAATCTTAATGGAAGCCTGGAGGCGAGTTACTACAGTACCTGTGTTGTTGTCACCTGTCCCATGCGGTCAGATGATTGACATATCGATCTCACGCTTCTGCTGAAGTACAGTCATTGGCAAATATAATGGCGTTCTGTTCGTAACTATGTAACGTGTACTTCCGCATCACACAATACTTCGATGTCGACTGCACTGGTCTGAACGATGGTGTCGTCACGTGCTGAAGTCTGAAATTCCATTACATCAGACCGGTGGTGACAACTATGAAGCGAGAGGGTGAGAGAGATACTGTGTACAGGCTTACCCGCAAGCTTCAAGGTCAAGGGCAATCGTCTAAAACAAACTTCCGACTTGTAGCAATTGACTGTAACGAACTCAAAGAGCATTGAAGCCCACCTGTGGAACTCGTTAAACGCCAACGTGTAGAGTTTGCAATCAACTCACTTATTCACTTGACCCATCAAGACTACAATGAATCTAGTCAGAAGTGTGTTGTGGTTTTAACAGGCGGAACAGAGCAGACAGTGTGATGTGCAAATAAAAACAAAATCAAAGTTTAAAACAAATATTATTTAACTTACAGTACCAAACTCAAACATGTATGACAAAATTTAAAAGAGATGACAGATATTTACAATATCAAATTCAAATTAACATTATAAAATACCAAAAGTATAGTGAGAAAACTATATATTCATAATGTCGTTTTAACACTTGGGCAATAAAAACAAAACATAGTCTTAAAATCAAGCTTAAGAGAAG
Organism: Meconema thalassinum; assembly: GCA_946902985.2. Lineage (NCBI taxonomy): Eukaryota > Metazoa > Arthropoda > Insecta > Orthoptera > Tettigoniidae > Meconema > Meconema thalassinum. Next base: position 249,799,383 of record OX336388.2, on the reverse strand, counting down.
AATTTCATGGAAGAAATCTAGTCATGTCCCTTAACCCATATGATAAAGTGGATACGAAAACCGTAAGTTGCAAATATGCTAATGACACTGGTCTCTCTCTACTTTTTTTATTAAACCTGAAGTTGGGGTACATCCGAGCAAACACGTCAATGATAATGGAAAGTAAAGAAAACTTGTATTTACGGCAACAATTTTGCAGCATTCGAGGAAATATTACTATTTTATCATTAAATAAATGTAAAAGTTGCATCACTTACACTGCCCGTGAAGTATGGCGAAGAAAATACACTACTCAGGTCATGCTTAATATATAGGTAATATTGTACAGAGAGTTTAGTTTGTATCTGACAGAGACCCTCGCTTGCCCACTCGCCCGCGCCGCGAGCCTGTCTCCCGCTACGCACTTTGTTGTTATACGGCGCCTGCACGGCACTGAGTCATTGAGTATAGGAATTTGTACTTGCCTAGTTCACAGCTGGTGCTGAAAATGTTCGCCATTCACCGTTTGAACTTTTTTGCTAGATCTTTTATTGTATTGACGCTAGGCAGTGGTCTGTTTGGAAATTTCTGACGGAATTTCCGTCGTGTTTTCGCACAAGATTTCCTGTACTTTATGAAGGTATTATATATATATGTACACACGTTCACGTAATGAAAATTGCATTGGAACAGCACACTGAGCACTAAACACGTGTGTCCCGTGGCTCATGATCGCAAGATTAACAGTCACGTTAAACCACAAGCTTCGAGCGTTCTTTTACTAAACACGTGAACAATTGACTAAACTGAACCTCACACTGTTAATGCTCTCAGCAGACTGCAAAGGAGGGAAACTTGTGGCGCGAAGAAGCGGATTACGGCCAAGTGGTCGGCGGGAGACCGGCTCGCGAGTCTCCGTCAGATACAAAATATACTCTCTGTATTTAAGCTTATGTGAAAAAAATAAAAATAGGCAAACCAATTGGTCTGGATAAAGATTACTGATGCGCAAGTACTCCCACCATGTGTGACAAACCCATGGGTGCATATATGGCCAACGCAGCCCTGCACTAACTAAGTATTGGTCGAGGAAAAAAAAAAGTTTTCTTGTTGCAAGATAACTATTTGTCCATAATTCACATGTATAAGTTAATGGGGAACATGCTGGAGTTTTACTATATAAGTTGTGATCTAACCTGGAAGGGTCGAAAATGGCGGTTGGGTTAGGTGCACTCATATTTTTTAAATGATAAAATAGTTATATTTCTTAATTCCACAAAATGTTTACTTGATTTCGCCTTAAATACAAATTTGGTAACGCTTCAGGAGTGATTAACCTACAGTGACGATCCTTCCTATAGAACTGAGACTCGCAAAGGTGCATGGCGGCCAAGGCACTCCGTATTGCAGCGTAGTTGAACACATTTACACTTTTTAACATATTTAATAATTATAATTACAATTATAATTTCAGAGTAGTTGCTGGAAATGCTGTCCTTCAATTTCTAAACACACATTGCACCAACGTAGGAAGTTTTGGTACACTCGCTGTAATTCATCCTCACTGATATTTTGTATCAGTGCAGTTATTTCGTTCTTGAGAGCCTCCAGAGTATGCATATTGTTTGTGTATACCTTTTGTTTGAGATTCCCCCACAAGTAAGAATAGCACGGTGCTGAAACTTATGAACAAATTTACTGCAAACTACTTCTTGAGAAGATAAGTTTCCACTAGGAAAATTTGTTGTTTTGTTCTGGCCTTCCTAACCATGTTCACGTGACACAAGAGCAGCCTACAGTACTTCACCACAAGTCATTATCTCAACTAAGGTATCTTGCCAGCTGTGTATGTAATATATGCTATGACAGCATCCACGGCTTTCCGACCAGGTTGTAATCGGTACATGCTATAAATCTCGTGGTGAGTCATTGTGACCTTGCCATTGCACAGCCACTGTCAGACTCCGTTCTACAGGGAGGGGCCTTACTGTAGTACAATACTACAGAGAAATTAGTTTGGATGTATCGGAGACCATTGCTAGCCCGCGGCGCGAGCCTGTCTCCCGCCAGGCACTTTGCCGTTATGCGGCGCTCGCAAGGCATTGAGTCATTGGGTATAGGAATTTGTATTTCAATGTCATCCTTGACCAATTTTTTGACGAACTGACTTACGGAGAGCGATTGTCAACTTATTTTCAACACGATTCTGCCACTGCTCACACTGACGAAGCATCCATGACAGAATTGCGTCTCTTTTTTGGTACTAGGATTATAAGTCGGAACGTGTGGCCCCCGCGAAGCCCAGACTTATCACCATGTGACTTTTATTTGTGGGGGACGCTTCAAAATTGAGTGTATGTGAGAAACCCTCCACTATAAATGAGCTTAAAAACTATATTTCAGCTGAAATACAGTCAATCGGTGCTGAGGAACTTCAGAGAAGTACATGCCAGTTTCATAAAAAGGTGCCAGCGATGTGTAGCAGTGAATGGCGAACATTTTCAGCACCAGCTGTGAACTAGATAAGTACAAATTCCTATACTCAATGACTCAGTGCCGCGATGGCGCCGCATAATAGCAAAGTGCGTGGCGGGAGACAGGCTCGCGCGGCGGGCTAGCGAGGGTCTCCGATATATCCAAACTAATCTCTCTGTACTTAAATTAGCCGAAAAACCTTGTGTAATGATGAATAATAATTGTGGAAATGATAGATGTTTTATCCTCCGCTGTCTATAACCCACCTGCCATCTCCTTTTTATAACACGATTTATATAGTGAAATTTCAGATGTGTCGGACATTGTACACGTGATTTATGGGACAATGTTGCCAACCCCACACATACGGTAAGCGTGGCCGTGTAGTGTTTGTTTTATGCTCAGCTTGCTTCTTCGAGTTTCTATGATAAGGTTTTACATACAAAAACAAACCTAACCTGGGGCAGACGTCCACTTACTTGTAGTACAAGCAGTAATTTTTGGCCAGACAAGCCAATGGAATCTCACTCCACTCGCTACGCATAACCTGCGTTTTTTTTTTTTTTTTTGGTAGGCTACCTTACATTTGCAACAGTGAAATAACATCAATATATATGCCTGTGTGCAGCTCGGTAACAGTTGAAGACCTAACGCACCTCTTTCAGTAGCCGATGAGCAATGACGATTGCTGTCATTGAATGGACAAGATATAATGACTTAAGTCACATATTTACAGGATTTAGCACAAATTTCCTGTGCAGTAGTGATAATGGACAGTAATTTCAATTGGTAATAACTCCCAGAATATCAAATAAGGTATGAAAATATTGGATCCAGGATCATCACTCCCGAAGAATTACCCAAGTTTTGTTCATATTCTGTGCAAAAGAGTTCCATTATCATTCGTGTGTTTGCTTGGATGTCCCCCTGAAGTTGTTCAACATCGGCACAAGAAAGACTAAAACTTATCATCCCCTAAAATAGGGGAACATAAATTTGTCAGCCCACACACGGTGACAAAACATTCATTAACAATTTCAAATAAACACATCTCAAACTTCGCTGCAAATATTTTGAACATTTTAATCCTCTGATTGGATCGTTCGATATGCACTCTGACACTTGCAATCTCTCTGTTTAAGAGGGCTTCTTCGCGACTGAACCTTTCTTTCCCTCTCAGAAATGGAGGTCGAATCAAGGTTATCTTGTGTTGAGCACAAGTGCTGTCAATTAAGAAACCTTTATCTACCATGATAGCATCCCCTACCTCCATTAGTGATATAAGTCCTGACTGGTCAAAAATTGTCTTATCTGACGCTTTTCCTCCATATGCAGTAGGCTACTCACATAACTTATCAACCCAGCAGGCGTAACACCAGTCATAAATTTAACTGTGAGCCCCGACTTATAATGTGAATACAGTTTAATTCTACACACTAAACATTTGCATTTTTGTATCGGAATTTCAGTACAATCTAATACAACTCTTACGTTTTTAAAGTTTTCGAAACACTTCGGCATTCTGTTTAACATTTCTTCTTTCGGTGGCCATGGTACCACTGCTTTCAAAATTTCAGATAAAACGATCACTGTTTCTTTAAAAATGGTTTTGCATGTTGTAGCAGTTACATTGCCAAATAAAGCACTCTACAATGAGAACGACAGATTCTGCTTTAGTTTTATGAGCGTCAACACCACTCGCTCATAAACAGAAAGTTTATGAATTCTTTTATCATTAGTTACTAAAGTGACTTCCTCCACCAACCAATGCAAAATGTCAAAACTGGGCAAACCTGTAAAAGGGTTCAACTTTTTTTCACTATCAATGATAGCGACAAAATTGCTCATCAAATCCCCACTCGACACTTGATGGCATTTATCACTTTTGCTTGGGCCTAGGTCTGTAGGACTACGAAGCTCTTCTGATAAAAGATTTAAATGAGGATGACACTTGGCTAATTCCAACAGGGCAAATGCTGCCTCCTCATGTTCAGTTGACACTTCCTTCGGTGGTGATGCCTTCAGTGTTTCTCTATTACATGCCCTAGCTGCCCTCATCGCTGCACTGTTGGTCACCTTTGAAAGACTTCGCTGACTGGACCTCTGAGGAAGGACAGGAAGATTCTGGGATGGAACAGCATTCTTTTTCAATATTCTCCTCCTTGCTGGCGTGCCTACAAACATAAAAATACTTTGACGATTGGTGCTTTAAGGGGGCATGACTGCAAGGTCATTTGCCCCAAATATGTTATCACTTGTTGCATGCATTAGTTGTATGCATTGAGCAATAAGTTTTGTTGAGTTTGGAAGATGACATTTCCAACCTCAAAGTTGAAGAAACAAAGGCAGGCCTAGCCTATTAAGAAAAGACCCACTAAAACTCAATTGTAATAACTTAAGTGTTGCATATAAATTCTATTCAGTGAAATTATTATTAATTACAATAAAACAAAGAATTAGCTCTTAAATATCACACTACCTACTTGCTCATGAAAAAAAAAAAGGACCCACCTGCAGAAATAAAGTCGTCTTCACTAAAATGAAAAGAGCACACTCTCATTGAAGGCGTCACTTTCTTCCCCAACTTCAACACCAACGTCCAAGCCAACTGTATTCCAACCCGCTCCTGTTGCCCGTATTTATTTTGTATAGTCACCTTTCGGCTATTGCTATTTGCATCTTTTGGGAAGTGATGAAAACTTACCGTATATCCGCAGCCCTCTTATACATCGACTTACAGACGTAAACTGAGCAATACACTTTGCTTTTACTCATTTTGCACTCTATCAACGAGTAAAACTTATTATTTATGTATAAAGGCACGAAGAATTTACGACGAACTGCTTACCAATACAAGAAACCATATACAAACAGTCACCACGTGGGAATGTACCCTACTTGGTAAGTTTCTCATTTTTACCGCTAGATGTGATATCAGATAGCTGGAGTTGCCAATCCCATCGCGTATAGTCACGGTTGGCTAAACAAGACGATACGATGACAATATTATTTACTAGAAAACCATCACTCTTCTATAGTTTTACTTTTCATACAGTGCAGAATTAAATGACAATATTATGATTATCCTTAATAATCCTACAGAATTAATTATTTTACAATTTTTTGGTCATCTAAAAAATCGAATTTAATTTTTCCGGGACGTGAAGGAAACCGGCCGGGACACCGGGACGTTGTCTGAAAACCGGGACTGTCCCGGTCGAACCGGGACGTCTGGCAAGCCTACCTATAGGTAGTAAGTAGCCTATTGCAAACTACAGTATTTATGCCTACATATTTCATTTCATGTCTGATTACTGTATTTCATTCTCCGTATTTCCGACACCATCGTTTCATTTTCTGCATCAAGATTGTTCATGAGTAGGGCAGTATGTGCGGAATTGGCTTTTTTCTTTTTGACCTATAGTTCATGCGGATAATGACAGGCACTAATCGAATTTTTACTACGGTACATGAGTCGTGAGCAAAGAAGCTGATTGAGGCTGGGGTATAGAGAGCTGTGCGTGACCAAAACCACGGGTGTGCGTACATATTAGCTACCTTGTAAATATTGTTCTAGGCAAAACCGTTAGTCAGGATGAATATTATTGCAGGAGCACCTTTTTTGTTTTTGCTCTTTAACCTTACGACTTGTAACACGAGAAAGATGATTTTAATTGAATTACTGATTTTCATATACCATACCTTTTAGCGAGATTTTACAAACCGAGAATTCTATTTTGATGACAGATCCAAGCAGGAGCATTTTACATGTTGTGTAGATAGGTGACAACAATAAGTTACCACTGATAACAAGTTGTACAGCAGAGGGATACGCCTAGTGCCCAGTTCATATAGGCCCTAAAATCAGTTTACATTATTCAGTATCGAGGATACAAAGACTGAGGTATGTAGCTAGGAACAGCCTTATTATGATGTTATACGAGTTATTCCCATGTTCGTATTTTAACGAAACATACATCCATCTCTGACTCTTAAGTCCAATGATTAAAATGTAACAGTTTTCGTTTGAACTGGGCATGATGTGGTTTATGAAAGCCTGTATGCAGTTAGTCCCGTTTTCTCAAGAAGGATCCTAATTTAGCCGTGTGGTGTGGATAGGTGTTTATGCTAGAGTAATGGATGACAAATAGATTATCCTCTCTTCGCCTCAACAGTATTCAGGTATGTGTGTATTTGGGAATAAAAGTACCTCAGAGACGCATTCGAGAGTTGCTCAATTTCACTGCTGTATTAATACAAGCTGGCCGCTGTGATGTTTATAATACCGTACCAAATAATTCCTCATTTTATCCAATCAGTCTCAATGATTGGTATTAGAATTTACTCGACATTATTCTCTAACTTGTTATTAAATCGAGTGTAATTATCGAGTAGGATTTCATCTTATCCATAGGTGAAAGTTATATTCGGAATACCAATATCACATTTGGAGGACTAGGATTAGCCTACCTTATTTTGATGTACCATACCGTGATATATGTATATGAGGCTATTTTGGCGTGGAATTGTGTATTTAATTCAATTTCAAGTGAATATCTGTGTTCTAGTTTCCTCAACATAATGGAGGAGCAATTCTTTATCAAAAGTGAGCCGGAATGGTCGACACAAGCAGATGACATGGTCGACATTGTAAGTGTATTTTAATTCTGCTTAGGCTATTTTGTAACATTACAATCCTAGTGATGTGCATATCAATTGTTTTGTAGTTAGCAAGGTTAGTATACACTTAAGCGATACTTATAATACTTGCTATCAAGCAGTAGGCCAATTAGAGGTCATATGGTGTCTGTATACTTTTGATTTATATTTGTGAATTACTTCCCAGGAGTCGAATGGGCAGGTTCCCACTGATTACCTGCTGGTTGAGTCTGCAGATATGTTTCAAGATGAAAGTATGGGTGTCAAAGAGGTACATCAAATACAGGTGATTGTATGTTATACAGTTCATCTCCTATAATAATATGTTCAATTTTCACATTAAATTTAGTTTTCATGTCATTAACACGCAATGTAGTTTTCTATTTAAACAGTCGACAATAGCTTATGTTATTGTACTGATACAGCAGGACTACTCTTGTAGCAACTTGTACACCACAAGACACATTAATATTGAGTGAGTACGCCCGCTGTGCGTGACCAAAACCAGGGGTGTACATACATATTAGCTACCTTGTAAATATTGTTCTAGGCAAAACCGTTAGTCAGGATGAAGATTATTGCAGGAAAGGCAATCCTGCATTTGTCCATAATTCACACATGTAATGGTGGAATCAGTAATTTTTTTTTCTAGGCCTATCTAACTCGAGTTATACACAGCAGAAGAGTAAACATCTATTACTACATCATTCGCAGATCTTAGTTCATTTTTACAGACAGTATTTTGACTAATTTCAGTAGTTAAAGAAATTTTCTACCCAGGATTATGTCTCCAATGTTATTAAGTGGTTGTGTTAATACAGAATCACACTACTGGCGCACTGTAGATGACGTTACCTTGAACTGGCTAATGTAGCCTACTTGATGAGTCAACAATATACCTCACCTCCTCTCACCATTCTTCACCATCCAGTTGTTCATATTGAAATGGTACCAAGTATCTTTGTCCTGCATGTACTCTTCATGAGAGAAGCAGAATATTAGCCCAGAGACATTGAAGGTGTTGTTCCAAGTAATGGAGTTGCATAGATACAACAAAGAGAGGGACTACCAATTATGATTTGGTGTACTAACGAGTTACGAATCTGATCAGTAATTACAGAAATTTCCTCTTATCTGCTCAATTGGCCAGGCCAGTAAAGAGAGAACATTTAAAATAATTGGCACAAAAGACAGAAAATAAGCTAAAAATTAAAGGAAAACGGTTTTTAAACAATATGTAACAGTTGTGAATGTTATTGTATTGATAATACAGGTGCATTCTGCTGCCATCCTGGGTGCTATTGTAGAAGAAGCCTACACCATGATATGCCACCAATAGGTACAGTAGGCAATTGCATGTATTAGTTATGTTCAATGATATAATGGGTGTGTTTGTAGGAATAAGCGTTTCGACCTTCAAGCTGTCATCTACAGATCCTGATCACTGAGTTGAGGTTTAAATTTATATGCAATATTATCTTGTAACGTTTCTTTATCGATATCCCCACGTTGGGGTGCCATAATATAACGTCATTACTTCCTCTAGTCTAGGGGAATCCAACAACAAAAACCCCATGTTGGTTCTTTGTGTTGTAACATTTTATTTTCAATTTCTTTCGGGGTAGTGGTTGATTATACTCACAAGGGATATTTTATTTTAACAACAGGGCAGACAGACATTACATATACCTGATATATGTGATGGACATTCCTCTATTAACCGTTCATTACTCAGATCACCATCAATTAAAATGTAAAGGAACCTGCATCTCACCATAGTAACACAGGTATTCATTTAATTCATTAAGAATCCTCACTATACATCTTGTCATGCATCTATGAGCAATCCATTATTATAATCCAAACATAACATATCCCTTTCTCTCACTGCTGATTCCCATCATCTAACCATAACCTAGCATAACATCTTCACTTTTTTTCAACACATCACCATAGTGACATCTCTGATGACCAAAGCCCCTTGCCACCTCATTACTAGGTCACCATAGAAAATCCAATATGCACAAAACACTAAACTCCCTGTAGTGCCCTAGCAAGAGGTGACCATGCTACAAACTAAAAGTAACTTCATAAAAAGAACCGCCACAATCTAACCACATAAAATTTGTAGTGCATATAATTGGTGTTGGTTCTTTGATTCCTAGGTCTCTTATGCCTTAGTTGTATGCACCATCTAAATTTCGCTCTCAATTCTATATCCTTCACTTTCATTCTACAGCGAGAAATTATGAATGCAGAGGGCAACTGAATATTATAATGAGAATGCTACCTAATAAAACAAACGTCTAGCATTTAATTCATTTTGTGAACTTACGAAAAATAACTTCTTTCCTGTTCGTAAACAGACCTACTAATCTAGGTCTTCCATGAAGCATGTAAGGAAATGGGAACCAAATGAATGTGTACACTATTTTTAGCCTACTTTCCATATTTTGTGAAAATGAGGAAAAAGTAGACTTTTGAGATCGATCCGGGCAAATGTGTGTCTGTCTGTCCTTCTGTGTGACCGCGCCCCCCTGTCAACTCCTAAACTGCTGCAGCTATCGAAACCAAATTTGGTGTGAGTAATGACCTATGGCTGAATATCTCACGGCCATATATTAAAATGACATCAGTACTACCAACTGCTGAAAAATCACAATTGAAATTGTAGGTCTATGTTGGATTTCTCGGAAGATATGCATGGGAATTGTTCGAAAATTGACACTCATACATATAATATTACATCAGACTAATTTACAGGAGCCCATTCACGCGATTGTTGCCAACATGATTCCATGCCTGCTGATCAATCCAATCTTTAAATGCTTGTAACCTCCATACTATCTATTGGATTTCAACCAAATTTGTTATGTGTTTTGCGCACTAGAGCAGACATGAATATGCATTATTTTAGTGTCAACAAGGTTGCCAACTGTTGAAAAGTGCACACTCTTTATTTTTATCCTAATCTCAATATATCAGAAAGTATGCAGGCCAACAGTTCTAAACTTTGTGTACATATAGTACCTGCAAACGTAGGATAATTTTCAGTGATCGATATATGATAGTGCTGCCAATATGAATTCTACGTGTGCTGATAGGTTTAACGTTGAATCATAAGTAACTTCCATACTAATAAATGAAGTTCTTTCATAATTGGCGCATATATAGATCATAATATTTCAGTTTAAGTTCGAGCATCCCTTTATGGCAGTGTCATCAACCTAATTTTATGCATGCTGATAAATTCATTATTAGGGAAGTAGGCTCTTTAGTTCGTCACGGAACTACTTGTTTTATTCTATCATTGTTTACAAGCCATTTGTAAGTTGTAATTCGTTCTGCCCCCTACCATTGGAAGTGGAAGAATGCTGGGATATGTTGTGGTTCCCATACCCCCGTGATATCGGAAGAACAGAGAGATGTAGGTAAAATTTGGATATGAATGGTTCCAATTTCTACAGATATTTAAAATAAAAGTAGAATAGATTTGAAAAATAAAATGCATTTTAATTAACATAATAACATTAACATAACAATAACATAATATAACAAATCCAAACCTTATATAGCAAATCCTAGTTGGTTCCACATTTAATCTCAACCATTCTCATCATCACAGTCATCAAGGAGTAAGAAAATAACTCCCCAAATATTACTGTAACTCGAAAAGGCAAATTAAAATGTCTGGAGGAAAACGGAGAATTAGGTTTATTAAATCATAAATATTATCTCAGGAATCAAATTGCCAGTCTTAAAAATGTTCCGCCATCTTAGTTCTATTGTCAGAGATGACAATTCCTGCAAAAGATCGCAGAAGGAAAAAAACCAAGTAACAAATACCCAAAGATATTCTAACCAATAAATAAATTAAACGGGATCCATAGGGGACCAAACTATGCTCTAAGTGCTAGGTGATGATGATAATTGTTGTTTTAATGGGCCTAACATCGAGGTTATTGGCCCCGAAATAAGTGCTAGGGTGGAGGGAAAAAGCTAAAGATAAGAAACAGCACAAGAGCAACAAAAGGGTAAACCCATCCCTGAAAAGGGGTAAATACATTTAGGAAAAGGCAGATAAAATCTAAAGGAAGAGAATCCAGGACAAAGAGAAAGTAACCCTCATTAGATCTTAGCAGTCTTGAAGGACAGGAACTAAACAGTTCTAAACTAAGAACCAAGACAGAGGAAAACAAATCCCCAAAACCCGGAACACACTGCTCGCATAATTAATCCCTAAAATAAGCCGTCCGGAGTTTACAGAAAAATTGATCAATGCTCCCAGATCCACATCAGACCGATACTTGCAATGGGTCAGACCTATAGGTCACCAGTCTCCCGTGATATCATTCAGTGTCAATATCTTCGAAGAACATCATTTCGTGATTAACTTGATAACATGGGCGAGACCGTCTAGTCAACGTCCAAGTCGTCTCGTCCTTCCCGTTTTAAACGCAGACTCCTTTCTAGTCCCAATCAGGATTACATTCCTTTTACCATCTCACACAGTTCTGTCCTTTTTATTATTCAACAAAACGGGCCTTTGTTAAAGAACAATTCCAAAACTCTTACATCTTCAAGTAAAATACGGTATTCATGGCATCATCATAAATGTTTTTCACACACTTCTACCGACAAGCAGCAATATATAGCTTCTCGAGGGAACGAAGGACATCCGGTTAACCAGACAGAGGATATCCGGTCATGCGGCCGGCACTCCTGCTATGCTAAGGAATATCTTTGTTAAACAGATAATATCTTTGCAGGATAATACTGAACTTACTGGGGATATGCAGACTGAAAAATATCCCACACCAGAGTTTGTTCCATGCATCAAAATAGAAACAGCATCTTCGGATTTCAGACAGGTAAATAGTTTATAGTGTTACTACTTTATGTCTCTTTACAAGACGTGACCTGTTCTTCATTTCCTTATCACCAAATGGTATTTAGGGATTCCGGAATTGATTTTCACAGCAGTATTGATGATAAGTTTCCATTTATTCTATTCGGCTGTTAGTGTGGAGTAGAGAAAGTGCAAGTCTTTTGTAGGAAACCGTACAATATCTAGCCTATGTGGGATTTGAACCTGTGATTTGTGGCTACACATGCTGTATTCAAAACCTCCTTGTCAAACACTACAGAATGTAGTTTAAGTATTGTTTATAAGTATATATACATTCTTCATTGCTTGACTAGGCGGTTTTGAATAAGATAGTACTATCAGTCAACACGGATATTAATTATTACCATCTTCATAATGGTTAATGTTTACACATTTTACACTTGCTGTTGCTCTGACTACTGAACTACAGTAATTAAGGATGCATCATAATTCTCATTGGCTTAAGTTATATTATGTGCAGGATTAATATGAAAGAGGATTTTAAAGATTTGGTCAAATATATGAATTCTAGTTACAGGGATGTCATAAGATGCTGTCATAAGGGCAAATGAGGGTAGATGGGTTTCACTACCTCGGCAATTGTTGAAGTATTCTTCAAAGGTATAACTTCCAGGCAATTGCTGTGGTGGTTCTGACGAATGACATGGGTCGCCCCCTTCCCACCCTGAGCAGCACAAATACATACACATGGATATGAGATGAAAATGAGAGAAATGTTGTAGTCACATGGATAACTTAATTAATCCTACTTCTTTTTATTACATACTGAGAAATCTTCTTTCTTACCATCTATGGCTATGTTGTTATACTTAATTTTGTATGTAGATTGGGCTATTTCTCCTGCGTAAGGAAAGAGGTGAAGGGAGACTCTGTGTGGTAGTAATATTTACACCTGCATGCCCTCTTGTCCAACCCTTAAGCTGTGTTAATGCAGATTGGAATGAATCCTATATGGTATTTGGAAAGAAGTGACCATTGCATCATGTGCTTAACAGCCCCATCATTTGCTTGGAGATGAACTTTGGGACCATGTAAAACTATTTCTAGTTTGGCCGAGGGTGGGGATCATTACCACTCATCTTCTGACCTTGCAGGTAGACTGAGCTAGTGGCCTGGCACATTTAAGTTATGTAGTATTGGAAATCTGTTGAGCTCTTAGTCTTTCTTAAGGCAGAAACCATTTTCCCGAATGTCTGTTAATACTACTGACCATAGGAAATCTGTCCTTGAAAGGATATTAAGTCACTCATAAAAGCATTTGAAATAGACCTCTCTAATTCACCAATCTCTTCCTTGGCCTGATTTTCCATTACAAACTATGTGCTTCCATACACCAGAAGACATATAAAGCTTGTAGCATTAAGTTGTTGCAATATTGATATTATATACTCTACATAACACTCGCTCTCCTGAAGCACGTAATTGACATACTGTAGGTTCTTTTGAAAATGTATTAGCTATAACTGCAGTGTTATGTGAATAATCTCTAGTAAAGTATTGTACATGTGGTGTGTTTAAATAATGTATAGAATGCAAATACATTTGCCATTGAAAGCACAAATGTTTTAAATATCTGTATTGAAAGATGAATTCAAAGTTAAAATTATACGCCAATCGATACTCACACAAATATATAGATTATATATCGTACATGTTTCGACCTGACATTGAGGTCTCCTTCAGCTCAAATCTATTAGGTTAATTCATGCGACGCACTAACTGGTTGGCACCTGATCAAAATTCTAACTCCGTATTTGGAAGAAGATTTATCTTACTCATTTCAAGCGCTGATGTGAAGTATTTGCTGATATTCGGCACTTGATTTTCTGAATTATTTATTTGTCTATATTTTGAGTTTTTAATATAAAGCCCAAAATTTATTTACAGTCACTATTAAAAAAAATCTTATTTTTCTAACTGCATTTTGAAAACAAAAAACAAAAATTATTGTTAAGCCCAATATTAAATTTTATTTTATTTCCACATTGTAAGGATATCATTTTTATTACAATTTTTATCATTAACATTTCACTTCAATCAAATTTCGACTTAAGTACATCTATATTATGTTATTTTAATTCTTAATTGATTTCATTTAATTTGAGCTGAAGAAGACCTCAATGTCACGTGGAAACATATACGATATATACTATATATATATATATATATATATTTGTGTGGCGTATAATATACATTTTTAAATAATGTTATCCCTTCATTTTCTGAAAATGTGCTGGTACAAATATTGCTGGCCTAGTCGCTTGTTACTCAATGATACATTAAATAATGTATAGAATGCAAATACATTTGCCATTGAAAGCACAAATGTTTTAAATATCTGTATTGAAAGATGAATTCAAAGTTAAAATTATACGCCCCTTCTGATGTTCCAGCTGAAAGTTTATTTTTCAATAATGCTTAAGAATATTATTTACATTAAGGCAGTGATCTCAGCATTTTCTCTCACACTATGATTCACTTGGTTATTTTGTTATTTGTGTAAAATGTATAAGGTGATGGCAAAAAAATAAATTATTCCATCTCATTCCTAGGATATGAAAGATGAAATCCAGTTGAAAGAAAGTGATGCAAGTGGAAATCATTTGAATCAGTAAGTGGACATATAATGAGTAAAAGTGTTTATGTGCTTTTATGAATGCATAACTGAAAATGTTGGATATAAAAAATGTTTCTTTGGAGCAAAGGATTTATGTCTTATTGTATTTGCCATTGAAATTAATTTTCTTGATGCCTGTGTCCATCTTCTCTGTCGTTTAGGCCTTTTGAGGACACGGGGCTCGTTATTATCTCGTTGCTTGGGCCTTCTGTTTTGTCCTCATTCAGTACTCCTTCATCCTCTGACTTTGAGCCAACTCTCTTTCCTTCATCCATAATGGTCTGCTGTTCCCTGTGTCCTTCCTACTAGTACGTGATGTGGGAAAATCTCCCCGCCGATTGGCTTGCCGGATCTGTGGCCTGTCATGTACCAACTGAAGTGTGTCCCCAGTTCCTCGAGATCTGACTTGAACGTAGAAATGGTTTTTTTCCTGGAGGCTTTCCCTCTACCTGCCACTATGAAGATCGTGTGGCTCAGTCTGCAACGGCTCATGCGGGTGAAGTGCCCATAGAAGGTCAACTGTCATTTTCTCACACTCGTGACGATGTCTTCCTGCTCATTGTTGTGCCAAATCATGTAGGAACCTCCCTCTGCTCGTATGTGTCCAGTATTCTCCGCAGGATCTTCCACTCCTTGAGTTTCCTGAGAGGACCTTTCTTGGACATCACAAGGCATTCAGAGGCGTCGAGTACAGATGATTTTACTACTGAATTGTAGTTATTTATTTATCGTATGGCTTTTAGTGCCGGGAGTGTCCGAGGACATGTCCGGCTCGCCAGCGGCTGTAGCTGCTTCTAGTGGACACCCATAGGGTGAGCTACAAGTTCCGTTCAATTTTAATTACTTCCAACTTTCGCTACCATATGTCACCTAGTGGTGAACGTTGCAACTTTGATAGAGCGTTCTAGCGAAATCTAACCTAGAAATTTAGCTTCACACAAGTTTAGTCTGTGGAAGGATCTTATACATTCCATAAATATAAGACATGGGACCGCCGGCTTTACCTGCCCTCCGAAGGAAGGCATACTGAAGGATTTTAATGCTCTTAAAAATCCGAAGATTTCGGCTGGGTTTGAACCCGCTATCTGGGGAACAGCAGTTTAGCATGCTACCAACTACGCCACCGATGCCGCTTACTGAATTGTAGTGTCTGAGTTTAAGGTTCTTGGAGAGGCAATTTGATGTGTTAATGGAAAAATGGTGGACCCTCACAAACTTGGTGCACCTGGTGTCCATGGCTAGGTTCTCACTCTGATTCCATGAGATCTACTTTCCTAGTTACTTAACTGTGGGGACTTTTCTGATAGTGGTGTCTTCGTGTGGAATCGTGGAGGGGGTTTCCTTGATGTTAGTCATGATTTCAGTCTCCTTGATGTTGATATTCAAGACAGTCCAAGTCGCTACATCTTGAAGGCTCTGCAGATGGTGAGAAGTGACCTCTTTACCGTTGGTTAGTACGGTGAGGTCGTCGACAAAGGCTGGGCATGATACATTAAGGTTGTCTGTCTTGTATCGAAGTTTCAGCCCAGCTATCCATTCTCTTATGACCTTCTCCAGAATGTAGTTGAAGAGGATGCCAGAGAGAGACCATCTCCTGGTCTGACTCCTGACTTGATGGGGAAGCTCTCAAAAATTTCACCTCTCTACTTGACTTTAGAAGTGGTGTCATGCAAGATGGTCTGGACTAGCATTAAAGTCTTCTCATTGAGGCCAAATTCTCGCAGGGTGGAGAAAAGGGATTCTCTGTCCACCGAGTCGTATGCCTTCTGGAAATTAACTAAAACAATTCCCCAAAGTTGTCCCCCACGATTCTTAGAGGTGCGAATGGTCTTGAGATTTTGTATCTGCTCTGGGCAAGATCTATTGGTACGGAATCCAGCCTGGTATTCACCTAATTGAGAGTCTATTTGGCTAGTGACTGTAGTTAGCAGGGCTTCTGGAAAGAGTCCTGAAGATGACCTGTAATAAGGAGATACCTCTGTAATTGTTGAGGTTTGTGTTGCTTCTCTTCTTGTGCAGTGACGTCCATCCGTCCGGTAAGGTCATTGTTGTCCAAATGTCTTGTCTGTTTTTGTGGATGCTCTGCAGGGACTGTTGGTCTGCGTATTTCCACATCACTTCTAATATGCCATCATCCTGTGAGGCCTCGTTATTCTTTAGGTTCCTGATTATATCCGATATTTCCTTCCTGTCGGGTGGTTGAGAATCAGTGTCCGTAGTTAATGGCTCATGGAAGATTAGTCTTTCTCTAGGTTCTTCTATATTAAGGAACTTCTGGGAATAATCTGCAAGGACGTTGGTGGAGCCTTCATTGTTTAGGTGGATTTTCCCTCCGTTCCGCAGAGAAACAATGTAGGGGCAGTGTACTGGGTTGACGGCTTCTTGAGTCTCTTCTACACGTCTATGGAATTCCTCTTCTGCCTGTCGCAGCCGAGTTATTAAGTAATTCCTTTTGGTTCTACGTACAATGTTCACTGTGTCATTTCTTTGCGTAATGAAGTCCTGATTGTTTGACTCACTTTTGTATTGGTTCCACTTGCTCCAGGCCTTACACCTATACTCTACGGTCTAATCACACTCTGTAGTCCGCCAAGGGTGCTTGCCTTTGTTGGACGTGGCAGGGATATTTTCTTGAACAGCAGCCAGTAGAGCTTTCTGCAGGGGCGTCCATCGTTCATTCTGTGAATTCTTCCCGAGGATATCTTGGAAGTCACATGTTTCATCTCGCAGTCACAGTGTATTGAACCTGGGTATTCTAGAGTACCTTGGGCGTTTTGCTGTTTTTCTGAGGTGCTGAGAAATCTCTGCCCCGTACTTCTCTGGTTTCCCACCTTCTCTTTCACATCATGTTCCTTTCTAGATATTAAATCAATATCATATGCTTAAGCAAGATCGTGCGTCACTCAGTTAAACAACGTTCCTCCCGGGTTGCCCTCTTGTATCCTTCTCATTACTTTCTCCAAGGCAATATTAAACAGTAGGGAGGACAGAACATTATCCTGTTGTAATTCATGATTAACTACGAAAGTGATAAAATAGCTTCATCCTTAATTTTACATGTTCTTTCCAAAGACATTTTTACCAATCTTGATAATTTATTAGGTATTTCTGCCTCTTGCCTTTCCTTCAATTGCTGATTCCTTTCAATACTATTATATGCTTGTTTAAAATCTATAAGCAGTTGGTGTATATCAATTTTCAACTCATAACATTTTTCAAGGATCTGTCTGATAGTAAAAATCCGGTCCGTAGTAGATTAATTCTAATGCCACACTGGTAATCTCCTAGATATTTCTCTACATATATTCTCAGTCTTTCTTCTATATTTTATGTTACAAGTGTAGGTCGCCATGAGGTTTACTAGAAAAATGTTCAATTTTGGAGGATTTGCTCTTCATAAAAATAGTTTACACTTGTTTGAGCATTTTTGCCAATTGGCCTTAGTGTGTAAAAAAATGAACGTTTGAAATCACTCCTCAAACATTTGTTGTCTTATTCCTGCATTGGTTCCCGGCTCGTCTCCGTGGCGTAGTCGCTAGCGTGTTGGCGTTGAGAATTGACGTTACCGTGATTGAAACCTACTTTGATATTTCTTAATTATTTTCTATCTCTATATTTGACATTTTTTGTTTTAATTTTATGTTTATGGTATGTAAGTTGATCGATTACATCAAGTACTTGATGATTTGTTGTTGCTTTTTGTATTTACTATATTAATAAATATTTACGTTACCGTATTGTTTACATTATCAGAAAATGTAACACATTTTCACTGGTTGTCTGAGAATGAATCGCTTGTACTTGACCAGTTATTACACTTATTTGGGTGGCATTTTTCATAGAAGCATTGGAAACAAAGCGTTTCGTGACAACGAACACATTTCATAAATGCAGGTGAGGAGAAAAAATAGCACCTGGACCACATTACTTCATGCGGAAAACAGTTGTTCAAATTTCCGAACACTGATCTTTCGTCTCTTAACTTTGCTGCAAAGAAAGCATATTTTATCATGTCTACGAAAGCATTAGATGAAAGTTGGTGATGAATCAGTGAACGGATTTTGATAGTATCTTCTTCCGTATACTGATCCTTGTCCCCGTGTTTAGCATGGACCGTGTTTTGCAGTTTCTTAATGAGACCATTGACCTGCAATCACAAAACAGAGTATGCTTACATATTTATTTCATATAAGCGAAGTATTCAATAGTCGCACTTATTTTTTATTATTTGTCGAGAAAAGTACATATCGCATGGCTGGCAGAATGGGGTGCAATATGGTGAGATGATTTCTATGCCTGCCGAGCACCTGCCATCTTCTATCATGATGCCGTTCAATAGGTTTGGATCCGTTTGTCCTCCCCATGAGTCCCAAATCATTGGACATTCTTATTTTCCCACAAATGGCATTACAAAATTTCAAGATAACTTCTGTAGTGATTTTTTTGTCAACTTTCCAGATGTTGAAGCGGTTACTAAAACGTTGCCATATTCTACGGATAATTTCTCTACATTGCCGGCTACACGAGGGCCGAACATGCTCCTTGGTTCTTGCATGTAGAGGAAGAGCTATGTGTATCGTTATTAAAATCTCCCAAGTACATATCTTTTACTTTTTCTCGTTGAGTAGATAACGTCGTTTGTACATCACAACCTGTCTGATCCGTATTAATCACGAAATCTTTCTTATATCTTCCTGAGGCTAGTTTCATTGCAACACGTTTGAGAAACATTCCTGCTTCTTTCAAAATTGCATCCAAGGGCAAACCTCGTTTCGGTTTGATGTAACGCGTTACTTTACTTTGTCGGATTCTGTATTTCACCTTGAATATATTAACCCACGTATCGGGCTTCGGATCTAGTGGGACGTGGGTTGGCGACCACGGGACCCCAGCTGTGTCCGGCATTGCTTCCACTTTCTTGTGCCGGGCTCCTCTCCGTCTTCTTTCCTGGTCAACTCTTGTTCTCTTCCGACCCCGACGGTATTAGTGTATCCGAGGCCTAGGGAGTCTTTCACTTTCCCGCCTTAATTGGGCCCTTGTCTCATCTTTCCTGATACCCTCATTCTTCGAGGGGTAAATCTTCTCTTTCTTTTCATGTTATCTCCTGCCTTCTGCATAAGGCCCTCAAGGGGCAGGGTGTATGTAACCCTACCACGTCTGGTGCACCCTGAATAGTGCTACACTCTGAAGGGCTCACGGCTGGTGAGTTTGGGAGTTGGCGACCCTGAGGCATTTCTGAGCTGAGTCCGTTTTGTCCCCTTTATCCTCTGTCCTTGGGGCAGGCCCTCTCCTCTTTCCCCTTTCCTATATGCCTTTCATGGCTCTACTTCCTTCCAAGTCCCTCAATCCTCATTCTTCGGGGGTTGAGGGTATTTCTCTTCATCCTGTCCTTTATTTGCCTTATCCTTCATTTGTTTACCCTTTTTTCTTCTAGTAAGTAAGTTTGTAGTTGGTATTAGTTATAGTTTTTCATTCTCATCTTTCACTATAACCCAAACCATTAGCGGCCGATAACCTAGATGTTATAATCATCATGTTAACCCACGTATCGGATGCTGTGAAGTGAAATTCTTGGACTTCGTTGCTGGAATGCAGCTTGCGATGCCCATGTGTCTGTAGCATTTTGGTAGTTTCGGGCTTTCCTTGCTCCCGTGTCATGTGAAATCGATCAAGGATCCATTTCGTGATCAATACATATTTTTTTCTGCAGCTACCACCTCTTGAAATTTCCGCTACCCACCTTTCCACGTGACTTTTGTTAGAACAGCAGCTCCCCCATGCCGATGAATGGTTTTTAGAGACCAGCTAGAATGCTCTTTCACCATGGTGATAATTTTGATCTTCACGTCCAAAGGAAAGGAAGTAGGTGATTTCGGATGGTCCGCCTGCACTCCCTAATCTTCTGTATGAGTTGAGCTATATGAAGGGTCTGATTCTGGGCTATTGCTATGTGTTTGAATACCCGTCTTTTCCAAATGTTCTTCTCCCTGGAAATCATCATTGCCTTCCACAAAATCCATTTTTGTCAATACCTTCATAATGGTCTCTGTAAAACTTTAACCTATAAGCGTTGCTTTACGTGTGACATTTGACGGAGAGTTAAAATCCTCAGGGATAAGCTTGCGCGATTCTAGAGTCTGCATGCATATCTTGTATGCATCGGTAATGTCCTGCCGTGAATAAACTCGTCGTCTTCATCATTTATAAATATTTTTGAAGTTGGCGGCGGCGATCCCATTTTACCGTCGATAAACGTGCCTACCGTGTTCAAGATACTGTTGATTGTAGACAACCGCACACACGTAATATTGAATACGCATAAGCGTCGATCAAGACCTCTGACTTATGGAACCCGCTTTTACGGCACGAAAAGTGTACCGCGATGTTACTCACACGAGTTCCGTATCGAGTTTAGGATACGGAAAGTTTAGCTTGATGGTGGAACCGAGGGAAGGGCTCTTGCTTTCATGCATTAGACTCGGTGCAATGCGCATGAACGTAGCGTCGTCGGTTACGCTGCATTAAAATTCTAAAGAATAAACTTACGACACGTTCAAGCGTCAAGGCCGAACAATGATGTCAAAATATTGTACATAGCTCCAAAACCGAAGAAACCAGTGCAAATACACTATAGAAAACTTAAAAGACATTAAGGGATGTGACAGTAAAGAAAACAAAAGTGCTGACCAACTCTACCTCGAACTCGAAACCTTCATTTCCCCACGACAACGCGCTAGCGACTACGCCACGCAGACGAGCCGGGAACGTGTGCGTGAAAAAGGCCACAAAAGTTTGAGGATTGATTTTAAACGTTTAATTTTGAATACACTAAGGCCCATTGGCAAAACCGCTCAAACAGGAGTAAAATAAAACTCAGCAATTTTTTTAGGGGTCAAATATTTTCTTTGAAGAGCAAACCCTTCAAATTTGAACACTTTTCTATTAAACCACATGACGACCTCTCCTTTTTAGACTTTATACACTATACACAGCAACGTCATCCCTCTATAATAACCACAGTCAGGTTCGTCATGTTTGTTTTATATATAGGGCAGAGTATTGCTTAGTTCCACTGCTCTGGCATTTTCTCCTTTAGGCATATCTCGACCATAATCTTATGTCACCGTTATCTTAGTTTTTTCCCCTCCATATGTTATCATTCGTGCTGTAATGTTGTCTTATCGTGGTGTCTTATTATTTTTGAGGGCCTTAATGCCATTTTTAACTTCCTCCAATGTGGGTTCCTTGACTGTTTCCAGGTCCGTCTCTACTCCACTTTGTTCCTTTCGCATCTCCTCCCTCTGTTCAACTTCTACCTCACCTTCATATCCAATGTTCTGCATTCACCAACTCACCCCGTGGTGTTGGGGTAGCGTGCCTGCCTCTCACCTGGAGGCCCCGGGTTCGACTCCCGGCTCCGTCAGGGATTTTAGAAACTGACGTGAGGGCCTCGTGCGGACAATTGAGTAGCTGTCGGACAGTGAGGCAGTGCCCCGGTCACGAGAAACAAGTTTAACGGCCGAGGGTACCCGATGCGCTGACCACGCGTCACCCCAATATCTGGACGCCAAATGGCTGGGCAGCGGTGGCTCTTCATGGGCTGTAATGCCCGGGTTTATTTAATTCACTAAAATACTCCACCCGTCTATTTGGCATATGATCTTTACCTCCAATAAAGTTCCCTCCTTATCCTTATCCTTATCTTTAGAGAAAGCTGCTGAGATCCTCTCTTTATATCTTTGACCCTTTGAGTAGAATTCTCTGGTCTCCTGAACCTTCGTTCTCTCTTCTAACTCCTCAATCCACTGTTTCTCAAAAAATCTCTTCTTTCTGCATTCCTTTTCCGCTTCTTTTCTCTTCCCTCTATATTTCTGTACAGTAGTTCGTGTTCTTTTCTGTAACAGTCTTCTTCTTGCCTCATTCCTTTCTTCACTCTTCTTTCTACCCTCTCCATTAAACCTATCCTGCCTCCTCTGTTGCTTCTTTCTGCCCTGAACAGTATGTTTCTGCCGTGTTGAGTATTATATCTTTGACCGTCTTCTTCTTCTTCCATCTCTTCTTCTTCATAAAGTTTATTTTTCAAAACCATTGTATATTGCTGAGCTATGCTTTCATTCTTTCTGAATTAGCATCATCACACCTCTTAATCTCTCTGTACATGGCTATCCTTGGTCTATATTAAACCCTTACCAGATAATGGTCAATATCTCCATTTGCTGCTTGACAGCTTTATCCACTTCCAACATATCTGAGGCGTGTCGTCTGTCTAGAAGCAGATGATCAATTTGGATTTCTGAGATTCCATCAGGGGAGCACCATGTTACTTTCCTCATATCCTTCCTTTGCATCCACGTGCTTTTGATAAGCATTTTACTGCCAATAGCAAAATCAATGAGTAAACTCTCATGTAAACTCTCTTTTCCTGCTGTACGCTTGTAGGTAATTTCTCCTCTATGTGTGCGTTAGGTCCCCATAACCACTTTAACACCATGCTTTGCCACTCGAGCTAGTTCTAGTTCCAGTTGTGCATAGAAAAGATCATTTTCCGCCTGTTTTGCATCTTCTGTTGTTGCGTATGTACATATGAAGGATATATAAAAGAAACGGGCTCTCACACTTACTACACACATCCTTTCGTTATCAGACTTAACATTCAGAATAACATTTTTATACTGATTTCCAACAAGAAACTCTGTCTTTCCATTTCCTATGTTCCCACAACTATAGAACAAGGTGTTTGTCCCCTTAGCAAGTGCTCCTCTTCCATTCCATTTTACTTCATGTATTGCTGCCATCTTCGCATTACAGCATTAAGTTGAACTATTTCGTCTCCTCTCGTTCTGGAATAGCCTCGACTTGAACCAAAGATCCAAATGTCCACATCTGCTTCAGACATAGTGTCGCTCTGCGCTGTCATCGGTCTTCTTAGATAAAAGTTCTCGAAGTTTTCCCGTCGTTTTTTCATTGTCGATCGAAATTTCGAATTTCTAGGCCACTCCCTCCATTCTCGTGACATTCAGCTATCCAGTTTCCCAATCTATAGTAATTTAGTACGCCATCTTCACGTTCTAAAACATAGCCGATTTTCTCCCCCTCAACTCACAAAATTCTGGAAAACCATTTTCAATTTTGAAAATAATTTTGAAGTAGAATTGTAGGTTTTTCAAATGTCTACGGGTTGATATATTGTGGACTGTCGTAAAAATATTTTTAGTGCTTGGAATCGAAGAATAATGCTGCCTAGTTCTATTGATATATTTTCCAGCAATAATTTCTTTGTAGATGCTAATAATATTAAGTATTTCACTAGTACAAATACGCCGTAATGTTGCTTCACATTCGCAGAATATAATGTCAGTGTACAGGGTGCCAGGGAATGTTCTGTAGTATAACATTTCTCTGAATTGTTCAATTACTTTCACACAGAAATATCGCTGATAATTATAAGCAAGGGGACTTACAACCCACCCATTTTATTTGTACCCGACTGTACATGTTAAATAATTAATATCTGGTGTACCCATGGTCGGATGTTGACAAATGAGGTGTCGTTGGACTCGAGCTGACGTCCTCTTTCCTATGGTCCACCCGTTATATTAAAAAATGAAATATTTTGTTTTGATAATAGGCGATAGTTTAAAAACCAAATATGATAGAACGTTGTGCCATGGTTGAAAGGAATGGTCTTTATGTCCTCTATTTTTTATAATAACTTATTTTTATTTTTCATGTTTTTTGAAAACAGTCCAATGTTGAAATTCCTATATTTTTCAAACTAGGAATTTTACAAATAAGTTTGTTGGACATAAATGAAAGGTCCCTACACCCTCTACCCCCAAAATAAATGTGAAGTCTCTATGGTAAAAATACAAAAAGTAGTAGTGGGGTAATATGAGTTCTGAGTCGCCCCCTACTTTCATATAAACATTGCCAATATCTCCCGAACGCATGATCGGATTTTAACGAACGAGGTGTTGTTGGCGTTGGGACGACGTCCTCTTTGCTTGGAATGTGTGTTGGTATTTAAAAAAATTGAACATTTTTGGTTTTGAAATAGGCGCTATTTTGGAAACGGTGAATTTTTAAAGAAAGTTTGTTTGACGTAAATAATAGGTGCCTCTGCCCTCTAAGCAGAAACCAAGTTTGATGTGTGTAGGGAAAAAGAAAAAAGAATTTTGAAAAATGCTGACTATTTTGGGAACGGTGAAGATGAGAAAAAAGTTTGTTTGACATAAATGAAAGGACCCTACCCCCCTCTACCATGAAAATAAATGTCAAGTCTCTAGAACCAAAACTATGCATTTTGAAACTATTTTACCTGTTTTTTATTTTAAAATAAAGAGTGTTTGTAGACAGAGAGAGAGAGACGATACCGTTGGGCATGTGTTACAGCGAGGCTATGATCGGCCATGGTGAATACAGGAAATGGCTATTTCGACGGCGCAATGTGTGGCAGAACGATAGAACGAGGGGTTGATTTTCGATATTTTCCTATGACAGATGAATGAAGGTGAATATTTCTAAAATCCCTCATGGTGATGTTTAAACATGTTAGTAATAAGGTAATTGACAAATAATAATAATAATAATAATTACTGCAAACATGGCGGACAGTGTAAGTTCACGTCTAGAAGCTGCTCTCGTGAAAATAGTGAATATAGCGGATGCAGCAGGCAAATATCTAAAGAAGGAGGCTAAAGAGGATATTAAGGAAGCGGTGAGTGTTATTCGAGAATGTTTTATTACAATGAGAACCACATATAATGATATAACTAATGAAAACATGCTGACCCGCAAAGAGGTTAAGGAATCATACATAGATATTACACAAGAGGCCAACGATAATAACTTCACGCGACACGTGCTGCTATCTGATGACATCAATCCAGATTCAGATCTCTTGGCGCTTTGTCATGATGAAACAAGCCTACAACCAACGACATCTCGCGGAGAAGACGAGAAATTCTGTGCCAATGAGATGACAATGGAAGATAAAATATCTGCAAAACTAAGCACACAGCTTCAGTACATGATCGAAAACCTGACATGTAACCTCAAATCAATGATAAAAGATGAAATAATGAAATGTCATACAGGAAATGAGGAAATCAGAAAGGAGAAAGTAATGGAAGCAGACCCTATTACTCAGAGAAAAGATGAGACCAGGAAAACTGGAAACGAAAGACTGGAACAATTACCTCGAGAGCAACAGCCTATCGATGAGAAACAAAATTGTGACAAAGGAATATGGTCAGAAGTCGCAAGGAGGAGACGTGGCAATACGCCGCAATTCATACAAACTCCTACTATTGTAGGAACCAAGCAATCCTTCAACCTTCCCTCAACAGAGAACACAAATGTACCATTGTATCAAATTTCTTTGTGAATTTGTTAATGTACTCCAAGCTGTCTACCATAAAGCCTGGTTTTATATAGGACATCTTCACCGCAACACAACTTGTGAAACGGTGATTAGCCACCTGAAGGGACTGAACATATCTGAACTATCAGGCTGTGAAGAAATCCAAAAGAAAGGTACCCTAAAAGCTTATAAAGTAGGAATACCCCTTAGAGACCTGAGCAAGATCACTAATCCGGACTTATGGCCGGAGGGCGCAATTATTAGGCGATATCGATTTCGTTCGCATGATCAAGGAGCAAGACTTGATACCCAAGAATACTTCAGCGCACAATTGCCACGCAAACAACATCAGCTACAACCATACTAACATAATGCTTTGGAACGTAGAAGGACTGAAATCCGTCCATGACATGAACTCCACTTTTAACTTACAGGATTACGATGTACTTCTCTTCACAGAAACGTTCAGGACAAGTGACATAACCATTAACAATTTCTACGGAGCCCACTCCCTAGCTAGGAAAGGGGACAGAGGAAGACCTTCAGGCGGAATAAGTTGTTACATAAAGGCCCACTTACAACCAATCAAGGTAATAGACTGCACTGCGAACACCCTATCCATATCCACACGAATAATAAATATAATAGGAGTATACTTCAAGCCTAAGACACAACCGGAGACAATTATCGATGAACTAGGGAAAGCGCTAGAAAGCAAGAACGATGACAAACCTATCATATTAATGGGAGACCTAAATTGTCGTATAGACAAACAGGATGCAAAAACTCTAGAGGTTAAAGATTTCCTCATGGAGTACCAACTCAAATTACTAAATAAGGAATAAGAATACACTTACATAGCACCAAATGGAAAAAGTACGATTGATGTAATCTTCACTAACAATCAAGGCCATGGGCAGCTAGAAACTGGAAAAACCACACTCAGGAAACATCTACTCGTGATAGCCAAAATCCAAGTAAAGGGAACGATGCAGGTCCTCACAGACAAAAATGTCAAATCGAAGGTATCAAGATACATAAATGAAGAGAAATGGCAAGCATTAAGAATCCAAATACCATTAATAATGAGTAAGCAGAAAACCCTAGACGAGACTACTGAGGCCCTAAACGAAATAATTCTGCAGGCTTCCACAAAAACGCCAAGGAACAATCGGATAGCGAAACAATGGTTTGATTCTGAGTGCTATGCTATGAGGAAAATAACTCTACAGTGCCTTAATGCAGCTAGAGAACACGGAAATGGTGCACTAGCAGAGTACGCTTCAGAACGTCGAAAATACAAGCAGCTACTAAAAGAGAAGAAACTATCGTATGATCTCCACGTCGAACAGAAACTAATCGCAGAAGCAGAAAGGAGTCCACATAAGATCTTAAGGTCTTCGAAGAAGCAAAAATCGAGTTATCCAATAAACATTGATCAATGGGAACTACACTTCAGCAGCCTTCTAGGAGAAAAAGATAAAATATCAAATGAATTCACATTGACACCAGATCACTCCCAAGACATTGACTTGATCACATGTGATGAAGTCATCCATCTTATAAGAAACGGCAAAAATAACAAAGCAGCTGAGCCAGACGGAATTTACATGGAGCATTTAAAAGACACCTTACAAGACATAGCAGAACCTCTAACTGCTCTATTCAACAAATGTCTTATGGTGAAATCAATACCGCATCAATGGAGAAGATCAACTATAATAGTACTTTACAAAGGCAAGGGAAGGAAAGAAGACCCGAACTCCTATAGAGGAATTGCTCTAGAGAGTGTAATGTTTAAACTGTTCTCCAAAATACTATTAGGACGCATCGCGCAAAACCTTTATGCAAATATACCTACATTTCAATATGAATTCACTCCAGGCAGATCAACACTGCACGCGGTGCAAGAAATTATTCAGGAAATAACTCTATCTCTAGCTCATCGCAACTCCCCGATATATGTATTCTTCATAGACTACTCCAAAGATTTTGATAGCATCAGCAGATCAACATTGGTAAACAAATTGGAGAGCATATTAGGCAAATCAAATCAGGAGCTCCAAACCATCAAGTCTATCCTTGATGCAAACCATATAGCGGTGTATGATGGCATAACTACATCGAATGACATCATACAAACACTAGGGGTCTTGCAAGGAGACCCGATGAGTCCGGTCTTATTCAACGTCATGACAGCGGATATCGGCAACGCTATAAACGTCAATGTAAAACTACTGATGTACGCGGATGACATGGCCATTCTCTCCAAAAGCCCTAAACATTTACAAACGGCATTAGACGACATCAGGAACTGGGCAACATACAACTCTATGGAAATAAATGGCTCGAAAACCAAAGCAATGAAATTCAGGAGAGGAGGCAAACTTGCAAAGGGGGATCATTTCACTTGTGGCAACTCTCCCTTAGAATTCGTAACAAATTTCAAATACTTGGGGGTCACCCTCCAAACTACGGGAATTACGTTTTCACTACACATACAAGAACGAACAGCAGCTGCAGCAAAAGCAATATATGACATACCCAACTTACAACTACTGTCAGTTTCAACAGCAATGGCACAATTCAAGACCAAAGTTATGCCGACGGCCACCAATGGAATACAACTAATCTGGAACTACCTGACGGTCGGAAATCTAAGAAAGCTGGAAAGCGTTAAATCTAGCTTCCTCAAAAGAGTGTTATCCATCTCAAAATTCACAAGAAATAGTTATGCTTATATCCTTGCACAGGAATCTCTCTTCGTGGATGACATAAAACACTGCTTTAGTTTATCGGAGACACAAGCATATGCAACCTTCATCGAAGAGAGGAGCAGCAAAGCAAGACAGATACCGGAGGGGATTAGAGAAACAGACGCAATGACATCAGACTGCTGGAAAGGACCAAACTTCCAACTCCGACACCTGTACACACGATTTGCAGTACACGGCTTTCATGGAAAGATTTGCACAGAAAGCACCTACCATGATCCTAAGGACAGCTGCATCTGTAAGCTATGTAATGAACGGTGCCCGAAATATCACCTGCAGGAGTGTAAAAATAGGACTGTTTCACTAATTGAGCTATCTAAAGATTGGTGAAATCACGACAATGTAACTTTTCATTTTTATTTTTTTTCTCTCAGTACACATTGTGTTTAATAAATATAATATAAATACTAATAATAATGGTATGAGGGGAATGAAAGCGGGTAATGTTTGATAGTTGTCAACAACTTTAAGAAGAATTTGCTTTGTATATATATGTCTGACTGGCAGCCAAGAAAGAAAAATGTACTCGAGGCATGGCTAGCCGGCTAAGAGAATGGAATGTGAAACCTTATTACAGGACGCGACTTGGCAACACTGCTGTCAGGTGATAACATGTTGGAACAACTGACAACTCTGTAACGGAGATAATATTTCGCATTCTGTCAGACAGCCGAGCAGAGCGGTTTGCATGAGTGGACAGTAGCGGTTAAAGGGGGGAAGAGGGAAACCGCTACACAACAGGAAATCACGTGACCACTGTAGAGCGGTGAGGGGCGGGGCCTGAGGGGGCTTGGAGAGGTGAGGGGGAGGAGTGGAGAACCCATGGCAGCCAATAGCTGAACGAGTTGTATGTCAACATGGAGTCGAGGATGAGACATAGGTAAGGAGAGAGAGAGAGAAAGAAAAAAACAGTTGTGAACATGCATAAAGTGTTGAGCGCCGTACACAGGGCTCTCGTACAACATGATTCAATTAATAAATAAAAAGTGCACAGGTCCACACAACATGTAATTTATTTATCCAAGAATTAAAGGATGAGTTAAATCCCAACCATTTTACATATAGTTTATTTCCTTTTTGTTTCAACACTTTTTCCACAAGATAATGTTTAGGAAACGCTGTTTTCTGAAGTTCATAGAGATAAAATCTACCTTTTATGGATTGATGGTTGAGGTCCTCGAGTAAGTAGGTGACTGGGCTGTCCAAGTTGACTTGACGAATTTGAAATAGTTCGGCCCCCACTGAGGTGTGTAGCCCTTATTGATGGCAGACTTAAATTTGCTCACACGAACAAAATCCCCTATTTTCAGTCGGTGATGTTTAGGGTTTGCTGTTTTTATGGGGTTAAACAGTTTATCCAGTCGCTGAATATGTTTGGTCACGAGCCGTGGCTTGGTCCCAATGGTTCTATGTTTGGTGTCATTGTAACGTGACACTAGCTCTGGTAACATGTCCAACCAGCGATAAGTGCCCTGAGCAGTAAACGCTTTCCACATATGGGTTTTCAATGTTCGGTTAAACCGCTCGACCACACTAGCTTTGAGATTGCTGTACGTGGTGTAGTGGTGAATATCCTTTGATTTGAGAAAACTGGAGAAATCCTTGCTAAAAAATCATTTCCCCTGGTCGGTTTGTAGCAACTGAGGTTGACGTTTGGATTGTTGAATAATATGTTGCAAGGTCTTGAGACAAGTGGACCAGACTTGCGACGCACGGGTTCAACAAAGGCCATTTTGGAATATACATCATTGACGGTCAACATATAGCGTACACCGTTGTTAACGCTAGGGTATCATCTCAACCAAGTCAGCCTGCCAAAGTTCATCCACACCTCGTGAAATCACCTTGAGTCGCGGATAGTGACGCCTAGCTGGGCGATGCAACTCATGAGCAATACTCATTTTAATGGGTGAGGGCTTAAACAATAATTTTGGCATTTCGAAATACTTGTTCAATTTCTGGAATTTCCCAATCGTGACCGGTATGGCCGGCTTGACGTGAAGCATGCAACAGCTGTAGTCGCTGGACGAGCTTATTGGGATTGTGCCAGTAGAAAACATCCACAAGGGGTTTTAATGGTTTGAATGTCACTCCCGAAGCGGACGCTTTACGATGACCACTTTGAATGGTGGGAAACGTTTTTGCAATGATAGTTTTATATTTTTGAGATATATTGGCATTTACTTGTTGGGTGGCATCATACTGTCTTTTGTGGGCTTGGGTGTCCAATAAAATGGATTTATATTTGCCAAGGTCCTCTGGTGTATAATCATGGAAAGAGGGTGCACGAGAGAAGAACAGCTTTAACAGTCCTGGTGTGAATTTATAGTTGATGATCTTAATGACAGCCTCAGTACGAGCAAATTTAATGGATGAATCCCCAATTTTAAAACTATCATCCTCATAGCGAACACCATTCGTGGTATATGTGTTTCCAATAAATAGATCGGTGAAATAGGGTTCCAGTGTTGCTCCATAATATTTTATTAAAATGTTTTTCAGTTGAGCTTTATGTTGAGGGGTGGCCAAGAGTTGCGAAAACGGAGACGATCTGGAAGGACAAGGTGTTTCGACCTTGACCAGGGATTTCTTTTTTCTTAATAACTCTGCAAGGGGTGAGGACTTTTTTTGAGGCGTAAACACTTGTTCCTCATCATCCTCAACCTCGCTAACACTAGTCAAATCTTCCTGTTCATGTTCCTCTTCCTCTTTCTCAGGGTCCTCATGGTGCGTCTGCGTGGCTTGTGAAACGGCGGGTAGCGTTTCAGATGGCATGAAAGAGGGTTTCAACATGGCTTTTAGCGGAAGTGCCAAATGTTGTTGAATAAACAATGCATGATCTGCACGTGATCGTTTCAATTGACGAAACTTTTGGCGAATAGTATGTTTTGCTTTAATAATATGCGTTTTCAATTGACACTCTGCTAACGCCATGGTGTCTTGACAAATGACTTGAGAGGGAATGAGACAGTACGTTAAATAGCAATAAAATGATCAAACCCTAATCGATACCGTCCTTGGTTGAGTTCACTTTGTTTGTCAATGACCAATCAGGCATGACGTTGAGTGTTCCAGCACTTGGCACACAATTCAGTAAATATTTGAAAGGTCATATCTGGATTCACATGCTCATTATAAATGTGACGACTGTTCCTCTCGTCCTGGCGAAATAGAACAATGACATTGGCATTGTCACGAATCAACTATTTAGACATTTTAGAATACGTTTGTCCAAGATAGAAGCAATCGATATGTTTGTGACGACCCATGCTAGCTTTGAATGATGACTTGATGTTCAGTGGGCACATCATCGAAAATCATGAGTGAATCAGGCTTTACCTCATCCGGTGAAATAACATTCTCTTGCATGGAAAATGTAAAATAACCCATATTCTCAATTTGTAATCCAGACATGACTTGATCCAGAAACACGTAGAGGGGTTGGTAGAGAGATTTTGCAAAAATATAAATATTTTGAAAACGCAGACCATTGGGCGCTGTAATGAGCGTTAACAAGAGATTTGTCTTTCCACAGCCGGAAGGCCCCACAATGATGCAGCGAATGGAAGATGGAAACAGTGAACCTTGGCGTTGTTCACGTGATGTGGGACAGAGATGGGAAACCATATCCCCCATGGGGAATGACTCTTGCTGCTTAATAATCTTCATATCAACTAAGGCTTAGAGAGGCTGGCAGGCTGTCTATATACATGGCACCAACCCTTGCTATAGAAACAGTAGACTCGTACTACAGGTTGACGATGGATATCTTTGGACGTGCGTTCATGGCCAAAGCTAGGTCTGTCCCCATACATGATCCTAAACAAGAAACATATCCTGCTAATAATCACTGTGTGGATAGGTATCTAGTGCCACGCACTAAACAGGGAGATTGTGACTTTAAGGGAAAGCGGTTAACCCATGTGGAACATCCTCAAGTTACTACAAAACGTATGTGGATAACAAAGTGTATGAATTTTATGACAAAGTGCCTCAGCTTACGGTGAATGGCTATACAGCAAATCACCATCGTATTATTCACGTGGAAGACCCGCAAGACGAATACGATGTCTGTACCAAGCGTTAAGTGACCT
Organism: Meconema thalassinum; assembly: GCA_946902985.2. Taxonomy (NCBI): domain Eukaryota; kingdom Metazoa; phylum Arthropoda; class Insecta; order Orthoptera; family Tettigoniidae; genus Meconema; species Meconema thalassinum. The sequence continues at coordinate 249,766,514 of OX336388.2, read as the reverse complement.
ATGAAATGAAAAGACTTTTTAACTTATCCCATCTGTATTTTTAGTGTATCTGGCAAATGAAAAACCTGTGAATAACTGAAACCAGTTACCGCTAGCCCATGACCAGCACTTGACCTATGTGCTTGCTTCGGGTTTAATCCACTATCGGTTACACTATGATGGAACCATTCACATGAAATATGCCATGCCTGATGAGAACCATTTACAAATATAGATAAATGGTCATAGGATGTTGGTCCATAACCATGAAATGGTCAATGCAGTTGACGAATTATCCTTTCATCTCATGTTGACATGGGATGAAAAGCAAGTGGGAAAATCCATAAACGTTTTCCCACTCTATGTGGAATTGGAATATACAGCCATGAAATAACAACCTGACGTTAGTTATGACTTAAACTTTCTTGTAAAAGGTTGTTGGTCATCATCATCATGGTGAAACAAAGATATGTGGTAAGAAAGACTAAAAAGTCTAAAAATAAGACCCTGTCATTGTTAAAGCCTTGGCTTAAGGCATTAGTGGACAAGCCCTTGCGAAAGAAAATAATAAAAAATAATGTGTTGACCATAAGAAAAGTCCTTCGAGTAGCACAGAGACGTGTTATTACAAAACGTCGGCGACAGGGTTCAAAACAAGGGCGAGTGATTCCCGTCCCCAAACGAGCGGGATTTATACCTGCTTTATTTGCTGGTTTGGCTGCTCTGGGTTCACTTTTCGGCGGTGCCAGTGCAGTGGAAGAGACCATTAAAGCCGCGCAGCAGGGCAAGAAACAACTCAAAGAAAGTCAGCGACACAATGAAACCATGGAAGCGATTGCTATGGGGGCTAGATGTGCCAATTTAAAGCCAGTCTTTTATCAACAATGATTTGGGATTTTTACCGTTTTGAAATATAAAAAAAATAACCTCAGCCCTGCCCTGACGCATCAACAAGTGGAAAGCTATGCTAAACAACTAAAGCGTTCTCATTTTCGAGGTGTGTTTATGCGAAACCAATTACCCCCACGACCCTGGAAACAGGAATGCGCTGTTGTCAATTTGGATGATCACCGTGGACCAGGAACGCATTATGTAGCTTATGTCAAAGAGGGATCACCTGTATGGTACTTTGACAGTTTTGGGAATTTGCCGCCGCCCATGGAACTAGTGACCTATATTGGAAACAGGATCAAGATATATTATAATGTGAAACGTGAGCCATCGTTTAACAGCCAACAGTGTGGACGTTGGAGTTTTTAGGTAGAGTTCATTAGAAAGCTAACTATTGCAATGGGTACTGTGCCTGTTTCTCCAATGGGACAGGCGATCACCCGGCTAGCATCCCGGCCCCGTTAGAAGAAACAGCCAAGGGAGTGGGTACAAAAAAATTAGGGCATGAATCTTGGTTCATACAGACAAGACTATGAAAAGCTCCAGTGAGCTAGAGACAAAGGGTCTCGGGTCGTTTACGGGTCGGGATGGTAAATAGACTGAACCAGGATTCACAAGCAAAACCCTAACTTGAATTGACAAACAGAAAAGAAAGGAAAAGCCCTCGTAAAATCACATCTGCTCCTTTATTGGCCAAAGGATAAATAAATATGCAACCTGCCTATCACGCACGAGTATAACGTTAGGGTGGGGCAAAGTCCGGAAAAGAAATAAAGTTCATAGTCCCTAAACAAAGAAAAGAAAATTATACTTATTCAAACTCGTGGGTGTCCTCTCTTAAAGTTCCGACAAGGAGATCGCCTTTCAAAAAGCTAAATTAACCCTTCATTTATCGGTGCACACGCATGTAAACATCACTAGCCACTTAACACAAAGTTCACCTGCGGCAAAAAAAAACTCTAAGAAAATATCGAATATCTATGTAAATTACAACTGTCTACCCTTATACAGTAATGGACGGATCTCCTCCATCGAACTGCAAATTAATAATTAAAGAGCATCATGTTACATCAAATAGCACTCAAACATCGACTCAGCTTCACATACTATGACATTTCAACAATTAATTATAACCTATCATAAATTATTAACACACCCAGATTGTGCTTACATATTTACACTACTAATTCTTATTCTTATTATTAATTTATCTTCGCCTTTCCAAGAACCTTGATCCACTCGGTCATATTTGTCATTGTAATTAAATTATAGCATTGTCAAATGTTTATGAAAGGTTAAGAACCTCGCAATAAGGCGCCCTAGCGTATTTCATACTCACAACAAACATTTAATCGTAACCCTTCCGCCGAACACTCTGTGTGAAGATCCAAACAACCTGACTGTCGAGCGCACCATCAATTACACCCCTGCGCTATTCAATACCACTCATCAATGAACGTGGCACGTTCGTCAAGAGGACCCTGTCCTTACAAATACAATTCCACGGACATCCGTCGCCCCGTGAATAATCTCGTCACATATGACGGAATAATACCATATCTCATCACCACATAATTATCACATAATCTTTACACAACGTCATTACAAAATAAATCATGCATTATTAGCATGTCTCAAGAACACACACTAACAGAGCATATCAACTTTATCGGGACCACGAGGTCGTATGATCATATGGCATCCTATCCAAGGAACCTTATCCGACACTCTTCAACCATATTCATTTGCAATAAAAATCTATGCAATCCGTGACAAACCTTTCAGAATAAAATTCGAATAATGACCTCTGAAATCGTCATGCTAGAATCTCCCAGCAAAAATGGGCATCTCCTATTATCGTTACCCAATTTCAAATTATTATGATTATTATGTCTCAGAGAATAAATACATGTCTTACTCCTACCATTGATGCTGTAAATTTGTGTAGGTCAAATGACCCGAAAAGAAAGACAAAAAAACATCTGCACGACCCTATGAAAAAAAATGATGCTCTTATTCAACCTGGAATAAATGATTATAAAGGGCGTTAAGTTACACGATCTCAGGTTATCTCATGGCATGGCTATCCGAGGTAGAAGTTCTCTTCTTTCTGATGAACAAGGATGGAAAGGAAACGTCTTACTTTATATCCGGTGTCCTCGGAATTCCATGGCGTCGGCGTCGTCATCGTCTGCGGCATCAGGGCGGCGGCGTCCCTCCAGCGTCCCCGCGATGTGGTCTCCCAGCGTACTGGTAGAGGTATCCGCCTCTGGCAACTCCCGATCTCCTGGCGACGCCCATGTCTGCCCACAGGTTGTCCCCGGTCACCTTCATCAGCGGCGTCTCCCGACGTCCCAACCATGGTCCACTCGTCCATCTCGTTGCGACCGTTCATCCCATTATAGCCCCTTTAGAAGTTCAGTGCAGCATAATTCGCGTGTTAATATGCATGTTGATGCCCAGAATATATGAGTCCATGGTTATTAAGTTCATGCCGCCGTGTAGCAATATTACATTTCACTATATCAGAGCACATTCACCCTCGCACACTATGGCGTCTAGTTCCTGGTTCACTTGAGTTATATGTTTTCACTTCCTTTAACCCGGTGACACACTTCCTTCCACGAGGAGCTATTTCCAGCTGGCCTTGACCGACATATCAAGTTGCCTACGGCCTACCGTCTTCCAACACGAGCTTAAAGTAGATGTGGCCTTTCTTACTGCGTTCTCACTGCGTTTCTTAAAACGCCGTACTGCTATGCTATTTCCGAATGGATGTCTGTTACCATATAGGGCCTCGCGATAATGCTTCGCCTCGACTATCGTTATATAGTTCTTCCCCTGATACTCGTAATTTTAAACACCTCCTGGTATCAATCTTTAATAAACATAAATTGTCGGCATAAACGGACTTTCTTTATCAGTTCTAACTGTTTCCTCACATACTAGCGAGTCCGAAATTGTCTTGAAATTCACACTGTTCGACAAACAAATTGACATACTTCACTGAAAAAAAAACGCACTGGCAATACATGCACGCTAGTTTCAGGCTTCATGACCTGTTGGTCACTCACGAAAACCACTCAAGTTCCCGATGTAAAATCACTGTCTACATGACATGGGCCAATCTTCCGTGCTCCGCTGTGTGACATTCTCGTCCACGCACTACCGACTCACATACTGCTAACTCACATACCAGCATTCCGGAACTCCGTCCTTCTTCGAGAAAAAAAGTGGGAGGGGTTGGAACCTTCTGGAGCATTCCCCTACTCTCGCGGTTACCTCGCCGCGTCATGCCATGACGTCATACTGACTCTCCGGTTCCCTTCCGATCTTCTGTCATCCGGGGCCGGTAATTGACCCTGACTGGATCGGTCACAGTACCATGTTTCGACTTCCGGAAAATTTCGACATATTTTCGCGTTTTACATCCCCCTGACACCAAAACCACCGTCAGTTCAAAAGTTTATATATAATTTATGAATTTATATATATATATATATTTATATATGTGTAATATCAGTTTCTTGTGGACACGATAACTGCCGTAATTTTGCACCAATCACTTTGAATTTTTTACCGAATATGTATACCTATAAAATCTCGGTCGAGTTCGTTACTGGGCTAAATCGGTCGAAGGGGGTGAAAATGATTTTTTTTCTTCGAAAAAGTGAAATATTGCTATAACTCTCTAAATATGTGAAATATTGAATCCGTTCAAAGTTCATACTATGTGTCGGATAAAGCCCAAATATTTATGTTTGAAGAGTTTTTTATAGCACCAACCATTGACCAAAGGGGTGGGAAAAAGTGGGTTTTTCGGGAAACATTAATCATAGCTCTCTTAATACGCACAATATTAAAACCGTACAGAATGGATAATATTCCCTAATAATTACCTAAAACTTCTGTCTGAAAGAACTTTTGATATAACCCACCATTACGCCAAGGGATGAGAAAAATGATTTCGGAATTATATGAAAATGCCAAGATCTATCAGAGGTTGCCATGGCAACACTACTAAATTGATGAGGGATGAGCCATCAGACGGTTGCCATGACAACGCACTTGCACGAGATCAGTTTCAGATTACCATCTGTCTGTGGGAAGCGACTTCGGTATCGGAACTGGTAGCATGCAGAACTTCTATGCCCAAGGTCGCGGGTTCAAAGCCGGCCGAAGTCATCGGATTTTCTAAGAGCGCTAAAAATCCCTCAGTATGCTTTCCTTTGGAGGGGAAGTTCCAACGTTCGTTGCGAGTTGCTGATTGCGGTGGCATCTAGTAGCCACGTTCACAGCTAGGTGTCGTTGACGGTAGTATCTGGTGGCAACATTAGGAACTACTGCTTGAAATTGACCGTCTGCAGACCTTACCTGAATTACAGACTAATAGAGCCATCAAAATTCACATCGTTTATCAGACAGATTCTACACACACCCAAAGTACACGGGGTTACATGACTGCGTTGTCGCAGCCCCTAAACTGAGGAACCAACCAAAATCTCTGCGGGAGATAAAATTTTGCGTGAAGACGTAACAGACCGTTAGATAGTTATTCATCAGTGTCGAAACCTTGCAGAAGGACAGTGTGACCACACGTATAAAAATGGACCCCAAATGACAAGAAGGTTACCGTCCCCATAAGAAAAGAAAATGTTTAAAATATGCATAAAATGACGAAAAACAAAGTTAATTAAGCTCCAATTATAAAAAACTTTCTCGCAATCAATGAGGTCTGATCCTTCTACGAAAACCTGCATATTCTGCCTATTTTCGCCTATCCCCAAGTTTGCCCAGTGAAATATACCTCCGCCTTCCGGCGTGCCGAGAGGACTTTTACTAAATTGATAAGGAATGAGCCATCAGCAGTTGCTATGACAACGCCACTGCACGAGATCACATTCAGTTTTTCCATCTGTCTGTGGGAAGCGACTTCGGTATCGGAACTGTGAGAAGCGGCTAACTGGTAGCATGCTGAACTTCTATGCCCAAGGTCGGTGGTTCAAAGCCAGCCAAAGTCGTCGGATTTTCAAAGAGCGCAAAAAATCCCTCAGCATGCTTCCCTTTGGAAGGGAAGTTCCAATTTTCGTTGCAAGTTGCTGGATGCGGTGGCATCTAGTGGCCAAGTTCACAGTTAGGTGTCGTTGACGTTAGTATATGGTACGAAATTAAGAACTACTACTTAACATTGACCGTCTGCAGACCTTACCTGAATCACAGACTAATACAGTCATCACAATTAACACCGTTTATCAGACGGATTCTACACACACCAAATATACACGGGGTTACATGACCACGTTGTCACAGCCCCTAAACTGAGGAACCAACCAACATCTCTGCTGGAGATAAAATTTTGCTTGAAGAATTAACAGATTGTTAGATAGTTATATATCAGTTCCAAGCCTTGCATAAGGACATTGTGATCACAAGTATAAAAAATGAACCCCAAATGACAAGAAGGTTACCAACCCCATAAGACAATAAAGTGATAAAAATACGCATACAAAAACGAAAAAAAGTTAATTTACCTCCAATTGTAAAATACTTTCTTGCAAAAAATGTGGTCTGATCCTCCTACGAAAACCTGCATATTTTGCCTATTATAGCCTATCCCCTAGTTTGACCGGTGGAATATACCTCCGCCTTCCGGCGTGCCGAGAGGATTTTTTATATAAGACGATAAGCAAAAACGTCCACAGTATGTCGGCAGAAAGTAAATCGTTTACACTGCATGGACGTGGACCTGAAGTCAGCATAGACTTTTACCCGCCTATCGAATTGAGTGAGAGACCTTATGGTTTAGGACTTGTTTCACTTGAAACGTACAATCGAATATACAACATACGTGAAAATGTGAACAACAAGTTTTACTATGATGATTCTGTGCTCACCCTGAACTCTGGTGGATACACGATAGATGATATTTATGAACACATTTATGTGGTGTTGATCAATGAAAATGTTTAAAGTCATTTCTCGATGGAACGCGCAAGTTTGAACTTGTAGGAAATACCAACACTCATAGCTGCAGTATTTTCTCTATATTCAACATTGACTTTAAAACACGTCCCGATTCAATTGGTCCATTACTAGGATTTAAACCACGCGAGTTGAAGCCCAACAAAAAACAAGAATCAGACCATGAAGTGAAATTCATTGAGGACCATCATGATTTGGTAACATGTAATATTATTAGCCAAGTGTACACGTATCAAGAACCATCGCATTCGCTTTATGACTTTATTGTGACATCGCCCAATGGGTATATTATTCGTGAAAACACTCCAATGGTGGTTTTTCATTCCGTGGCTGTAGATGGTATTAGTAATATAACTTGGATGTGGTGGGTGTAGAGCCATCGGCTTTGGTGAGCCGACCTTGAATCTGAATAGAGATCAATAGAGATCAACAACTCATTCAACTAGATTCTACCACACCAGTGACTTACAAGTTGGTGCTAAAGCCACTAAGAAGTTTGTGTATAAAGCAACAACACCGTCTAGGAATGGTGTTAGTTGTTTGCCACGTGAATACACGTTAACATCTAAGGACAAGCAGATTTTACAGCATTTGGGTTACCACGTCAACCCCCATGATGAATTATATCCTAGAGGTAGCGAACCACATCGAGGAGCAACCAGGAGTGTTAAGAATTTATCTCCATTCCTATCAAGCTCAAACACCTGGACTCAATAACAATGATGAAATTCAATTTGTTATCAACAACCAAGATATTTACACCCTACCGCATGTAAGTGTCATTCTGATTCAAGGTCGGCTCACCAAAGCCGATGGCTCTACACCCACCACATCCAAGTTAGCCAACCATGCTTTTGCCTTTCTGTTTTCTGAAGTGCGTTATGTGATTACCCATATCGTAGTGGATAGCACTCGAAATGTGGGTATTTCCAGTGTCATGAAACGATACCCCTCTTATAGTGAAGAAGAAGGAAAAACACTTTGCATGGCAGGTTGGTGCCCTGACTCGATCAATGACTGGATGGTACACACCGATGGCACCTTTACTGGATATTTAGCTCTTAAACTGATTTTAGGTTTTGCCGAAGATCATTAGCGCTTTGTGGTCAACGCAAGGCAAGTGCTTTATCTGGTGAGAGAAAGGAGTGAAAATAATGCACTGAAGGGAGCCGACAATGCCCCCATAGATTCAAAAATTCAGCTGCAACGCATGCTACTAATAGTGCCCCATGTGACCCTTCACGATAGCAAAAAACTGTACATACTCAAAATGGTAAAAAGAGGTACGCCTCTACCCATGGAATTTAGAAGCTGGGCACTCCAGGAGTATCCGCTATTGCCCACCACCAACACACACAGTTGGTCTATAAAAACAGTCCGCTATACAGAGAGACCTCTCTACATGATCGTGGGTTTTCAAACGAATCGCAAGTATCAACAAACCAAAGATGCCACGCAATTTGATCCCCTGCAATTGAGAAATGCACGTCTTTTTCTCAAAGGAGCTGTGTTTCCCTATGAAGGACTGGCTTTGGATTTTTCAAAAATAAGTTTGGTCCCCTATACGACTTGTTTTCTAAATTTCGATGGTCGTATTATCAAAAAGAGAACAGCCCCATGCTGCTACCCCAAGCGTTGAAAGCAAGAGCTCCACTGGTTGTCTTTGACTGTTCTTACCTGGAAGAGTCTGTCAAGCCATCCAATATTGACATCCGGCTAGATTTTGAAACGAATGACAATGTACCAGCCAATACGACGGCCTACTGTTTGATTATTCATCACAAACAAGTCAACTATTATCCACTGTCCAACCAAGTGACGAGTGTATAAATAACAGGTCAACCCACGTCAAGCCTCTCAGTCATGTCTTGCTTTAAAGCATCAAGAGAAGTCACATCCATGAATTTAAACTCTGAGGAACAACTTTTCAAGACTTTTGCAACGTGGCCTGTGCCTTTCATAAACCCTCAAGCCTTGGCGGCCGCTGGATTCTATTATTTAAAAACATGAGATGAAGTGAAATGTGCCTTTTGTGCCATCACCGTAGACCAATGGCAAGAGAGCGATGAACCCATGCAGGAACATCAGCGCTGGTCACCCGCCTGCCCCTACCTGTGCAGAATGGAGGTGGAAAATATACCCTGTCATTCAAGCTATCCCTCACTAGTGCCCCTGACTGATGAAAAAACAAGTTACGATACGTGTGGACTGCATGGTGTCAACGGTGCTTCGGTGGGCAGCTCACCGTCAAACACGCCTTGTTTAGAGACATTGGGACATCATCGGTGTTATGGACGTTACAAACACAAGAGCCTATATTGTTGTATGAGTTGGTATCGTCCCTATCCCAAAATGACTAAAGCCTGTAAGACGCCTTATGACTATAAAATGATGTAATAATAGATAGTTTGTTGTTGTTAATATTATTTTTCATGACCCCTGTCCTACACTAACCTCATTTCTTTTTCAAACTAGCATGGCATGTAAGTCCATGTCATGGGCACACTTTAGTGGCCAATGGTCAGTCAGTCGTCAGTTGAACTTGGTCCAGGCAAGCGGCAACATGTTGCGCACACTCATTGTGGATTGCCAAGGGTTTAAAATTGGTGACAACAAATTTATATTTAAACAAGTGTCCATTATCGATTGTACAACTTTTTGGACATCGCAAGCTACGCATTTGGTATTTAAACCGCCCCATGCTTTTGATTTGTTGTGTGAAAAAGATCGTAAACAAACCCAGTGGATTGAAAATCATAGGCAGGTAGACTGGAATCAAGAAACCACTTCCTATAAATATTTGGATGTGGTCATGAAAGCACACTTGTCCTCGGTCAATGTGGTATTTTTGAAAGGTAATGTAGGGGGCGTGGTGGCTCAGCAGTCTAGCTGTATGCCTCTCACCAAGGCGGTCAGGGTTCGATTCCCGATCAATGCATGTGAGATTTTCGATGTGATATGCCGTGTCCTGTGGTTCGGATTCCACGTAAAAAGGATGTCCCGTGGCTCATGATCTCAAGATTAACGGTCACGTTAAACTACAAGCTTCCTTCCTTCCTTCCTTTTGAAAGGTAATGAAAAACGTGAATGGTTGCAACCATTTTTGGCGTCATACTGTCAATGTATCGACCTGGACTTGGGCTGCCCCTCATTGCAAACGCTCATGGATACTTGTCCCTGTGCCAACATTACCCATACAGCCCTAGCACATGTGTGGCATCTCTTTCATTGCTTAACCACCCATGCTTGTTGGGAGTTTTTGAACAAAATTAAAACTCAAGATTTACCGTGAATTACGCCAGTGAGAGTTCTACAAGCCACGTGTAAACATCTACAGAACGTGATACCATGGAGAGAGGCAATGCTGCGGACAAAGCCATCGGAAAGTTCTTTGTGTGCAAAAAGAAACTAGACAGTTTTACCAAAGAGTAACTATTGGCGCTCGCCAAGTCGTTTATTTATTATGTGGCCGCCAACGCGGTGAACGAAATCTGGCAACATGTACCAAAATCATGGACTCAAGACCCTGTGTTGAGTGAACTGCAAACCTGTACGGATTATGATCACCATAACCAAGTGATCATGGCAAAAATACCGTATATTCGGCAGTACGCGACTTGTCAACTGGTCAAACTGTATCACGGACATAATAGTCCGTGTTAAGACTTTGTTGAATCATTCCACGGGTGTCATGGCGAGAAAAATCAACAACAACAAACACAAACATCGTCCACAGAGGTGGAGGAAGATCAAACATTTTCACCATCCATGGAAAAGGATATGCCAGACCTGTACTGGCAGTGGCGTCATTGACAATGTGAATCAATACTTACCTTTTGAAATCCATCACCCAGGGTATCGTTTTTGTGGCCCTGGAACTCATCTTGAAAAATGTTTGTAGCGTGGTGATGTACCCATTAATATTTTGGATTAAGCATGTATAGAACATGATCTTTCTTATCACCATAGTCATCTTGGTTTAAGACATGTGGCAGATAAATTGTTATTGAAAAAAGCTAAATAACGTTTCACATCCTGTGATGCCTCAGTGGGTGAGAGGATGGCAGCCCTGATTGTAATGAGTGCTATGAAAGGAAAGTTGATTATGCGTGGACATAAACCATGAGGAATTGAGGAGTGAGAAATTGGGATTTGTTTGTATTCTATTTTCATTTTTCAATCCATATGGTTATGAAATAAAAACAAAGGTTTACGAGAGCACGATGTTTTATTTAATAAAAATAAACAATCATGATGTTGATGTGGTTCATTTTTCATTTTCACATTTTCACACATTGCCATTTGCCAATTTGCAATTTACAGTTTTTAAAAATGTCTGTTTGAAGTTTTGTGTTTTTGATGATACGGATGTTCCATTTTGTTGATTACACTTTTTTTTTAAATGTCCGTTTGAAGCTTTTTAATTTTTATATTTCACACATAGCCATTTTCAGTTTATAAAATGAGCAGTTTTACGTTTTTGAATTTTGTTGATACCGAAACATGGATTTTCCATTTTGCTGTTTACACATTTTTATTTTCCCATTTGGTGTGTGTCGAAAGTTGAGATTTGTCAATGATGTTGATGCGAGTGCTTGACCACGATGATGATGATTCAGTGCGTTTATGGGTTTGCGGAAACGTGCAGGTAAGACTGTTTTTACCAAAATAATGTCTATTAACCGCTACATTTCAAAGAAAAAAATATTGACAAAACAAAATGACTATATAAGTGACAATTTCCCCCCTCCCCACCCACCCTACCTCACCATGTTTGCTCTGGTCATACATACACACCAGCTTTCACTCTACTCATACATTCACACCTGTCTCTGGGAACAATCACAACCACTTTATTTATTCCCAAAAGCACATTCTTGACACGCACACTTATCCCAAAAGAGCTTTTTTAGTTTACCATTTATAATTTACATTACCAAAAAAATTAAATACTAGTCATTAAAGTTATTAAAATACTATTACTTATTTCATATTTACAAAAACAACAATTTTTTACGGCTTAAAAAATTCAAACTATTTACCATTTACCATGAGAGATTTTCAAATTCCTACCCAATCAAAAATTTAAAAAAATAAGGTTGCACAGAACTTTTTAAAGAGCAAAAGGCCTATGTAAATTGCCACTATTTAGAAAATCTACTATTTACAATGACAAAAGCCAATATTTACAAAATACTAAATCTACGAGTTACAAAAAGAACAAAAGAAAAAAAAAACAGAAAAATAACACCTCCTCCTCCTTGCGATCATAGCCCCAGGGCAGGCTTGTTATCCATGGAGGCGAGGGTGTGTTTTCTCTGTTCCACAAGATACAAATGATGGTTGCTGGATTGTATTCTGTACTGTGTATGGGACATAGCTTTGCCAGTGCGTAAAACCGCTAAGTAGACGTCTACACGTAGCGATTTTACCACTACCCTACCTACACCTTTTGCTCCTTTAGCTTCCTTACAGTCTAGAGTGGAATAAGGATACATTTTCGAGGCCAAACCTACGAGTTCCGTCATGACGGAATCACCGCATTCATCCATTAAAACACCCATTTCCTTTTGTTTTTTATGGGCTGCTGAAACACGTTGTCAGCGCTATACGATGAGGTGTCGAACCAGTCACTATGCTGTCTCATGTCGTCATAGGGTTTGCATTGGCAAATGTGGTAAATGAATGAGTCCGTATCCATATACAAAAGAGAGACGTCCTCAAAATGACGTTTGGCAAACTCATAGTGGAATCGATACATGACCGATTTGGAAAAGTCTAAAATGACTTGGCCAAAGTAAAAGGGCCTATCCATGGTCACACTGGTCCTACTCATTTCAATAGTGGCCAAATCCTCATCGATAATTTTGATCGATTTAAAATTTGGTTTGGTAATGTACCGCCGGGCACCGGAGCGTCCTTCCCAGACATTGACCAATTTGATGTCACGGTATTTGCGGACACATTCCATGGACTTGCCATAGATGCAGTTGTTCATTAAATTAAAAAAACTAATTTCAAACTGCTGTGTTGCCATTTGTCGGTGCTCTGTGTTGAGTCGCATGTATGGCTCGAGCCATGCTTTTTGAGCAAAAGAAATACCCCCTGTGGATTTTCTTCACCACTAAGCCTTGGGCGAGGCATTGCACCAACATTTGGATATGCAGCACATACCGATTTTTGTTGTAAAGTGTGCCCATGAGTTTTTCAATTTTCACTTTACTGTCAGGGTGGACCATTTGCTCAAGGCAGAATGGGAAATCGGCATGTTCATCATACAAGGATGAGGGATATTCAATTTCCACTTCTAAGACATATCCACGGCCTGTTTCTTGGCTAGCCATGTTCACATCAAATACTGACACTTGTTTCTCTGTCAGCCAAGCAAACTCTCCATAGGGCAAAGGGTGACTTATGGCGTAGCCATACAAATTATTTACGTCATAGTACATTAAGTACGATTCTGGTTTGTCTGGTGAATAATCAGGCATGTAGACATTGTTCGCTTCGGCATGGCGCTGGTTAAGCGACACAAATCCACCGCGAATGCCCTTTTCAAAAAATAGAACCATGTCTACATCAGTGAATAAATCCAATTCCACTTGAGTGTATTTCTAAGCGTCATCGAACGAATGCCCAGGACTCGTATAATAGTGAGCCGGGTCAAGACCATAAATGTGTTGACACAACTCACGGAATTTTTGAAACACATCGGTGAGCATCAATACATTCAGTTTTAGGTAATGCATAGCATATTCACTTAGTGTCTTAATGTCAATTACTCGCCAAACTTGACATGCATGTGCATAGTCTTCATCGGAAACGGTACTGCGTGTTAGTTTCTAGTAAAATTTATCTTGTGGTGGGAGTTTTTTTGCTTTAACTCGTCCCAGCTGTTACAGGAATCGTAGGAAAACATACCTTTCCGAATGCACAACTGAAATTGCTTCGGATCATTAAAATGCATTCTAGTATTGTAATTCCTTTTCATCCAAGCCATTCACAAGACTATCTAGCGAGGATGCCATAAACTTACTGGAATCCAAAAATCGAATGCTAAAGTCGCTCAACCGCCATGTCAGGGCTGTAAAACGCTCATGGTTTTGGGGGATAATGGTAAACGCCCTTGATGACATGAACCAATTCACGAACCAAAAACGGAATGTCATAATTCGCCAGATTGTGGAAAAATACACTGATAAAACGAGGAGCTGAAGAATTCAAATTGCATTTGCTGTGCGCAGCTCCACAAAACTCTCCCGTAAAGTGCGAGTGATCACGCATGTTCATACCGCTGCTGCTGTTCTGGAGATAGGCTCATGGGTACTGGGTGGTCCAGTAATCCCTGTACATGGTCGACCAACTTAACAAGTTCATCCAAAAACCATCTGCCACAATCTGGCCCCTCACGGGATTTGTAAAAGGATTGTGTGGGTTCATAGGCACACTCCACATTAAATCCTATGGCAAAGAGTTCATGTTTTTGAATGGGTGTGGTTGAGCTAAACGTGGGATCTGGTTCACATCCCGCCATGGGTGTAGTCAGAGCTTCGAAATCTGCATACACCACATAAGGGACAGTGTCACGCTTATGAATGTCCTTAAACTTTAACACAGCCTTGTCCCCTTGTGGCTATATCAATCTCACCGCTTCCTGAGAAACACAATCTACCCTATGACCTTCCAAATGCGTATGGTTTCCAAAATATTGCAAGCAACAACCCTAAATATGTTTCTTAGGATGATGTTTGGACATTTGCCTGGTTAGCAATCTACTTAAGCTTTTAATAAGGCAATAGTGATTCACCTTTCCCACAGATAAATATAAAAGATGAATGTGGTGTTGTTTCGTTTTTTTTGTGGCATAAAGAGGACCCACAATCTCATTACCATCAAGGCCATACACCTTGAACGAAAAGTCATGGTTGTCTTGTTCAAACCTATGGATCTCGGTTAAGTTCATAGGGAACGATACTTGAGTTAAATTTAAAGTTTGTTTTAATTCTACAAACTTGGCCTTTTACATTACTGGTCTCTCAACATGACGTTGCACTGCCTGCAAATATCCAGCCACACACCACAGGAATCAATCATTGTCATAGTTCTTTATATTCACCACAGCCTTTTTCGATGGTGGTGGTGTGTCAATAAAGCTAGACCCAGCATTCAACGGGTTGAAATGACAAATGTTGATTTGTAGGTAGTGGATTTTGTCTAACGCTAAACCAATGGGTCCTTGTTGCAGTTTTTCCAATTTTGATAGCAGGGCATTCACCACATGGCTTTGATACCACTCATTCAGATTATTGGCTATCAAAAGCTCTTGCATTTTTACTTCCAATATAAAATGTTTTTCAAGCTCACCTTCCTTGTTTTTATATATGAAATCGCACACGAGTTGTGTATTGACCTTTAAAGCCATATGTAACCTTTGCCCTGTACAAATTTGTTCTTTAAAAATTTCGAAACAAGATTCGACAAAGTCTTTTGGGATTAAACTCTCCCTAACATTCACTACGCGGCCAGGGCAGACACTTGACTTCAAACAGGACTCCAGGGGCTCCCATAATGTATTGATATCGGTAAAAGACATGATTCTTCAAAAAAAAAACAAAAAAAAAAACACAATCTTACCCAAGTTTTCAGCCGTAGACTGCCTGGTAAACAATGGTCCCAAACACACACGTTCTCGGTTTTTCAACAGCGGTTGTAGCGAACAAGCGTTTTCCAACACACACTAAAAAATAAATGAATTAAACCACCATCAGTATATCCATTACAAATAGCATCTTTCATAAACAAAAATAAATATAATAATAATATACAATAGGTTATATATATAACAAAAAAATCTTACCTTGCTCTTTATAAAAGCCTTGCGTTAGCCTTCTCTCGTAGGCTTTAATAGAATGGTTTTCCAGGCTTTAATCTGTCTCCTACAACAGGTATGCAGATTATCTAAAACAAACAAAATAAAAACAATTCATCAATGAATTGGCAAACCAATAATAATTTAAACATTCATTAGCATTAACATAAAATAAACAGTGTTAATGTTACACTTACCTGTAAATATATAATGTATCCAATATAGTATCCAACTGGGGTTAAGCACGCGAATGCAATTACTTTTATACCCTTGAGACACTTGGCATATGTTAACACAGTAACGTTAAAAACAGGAATGACACGCAACGTGCAATGACAAGGTCAATACTGTCTTACATTGCCTCTCCCCAGCCCTCTGGCCCCGCCCTTGACCGCTCTGCAGTGGTCACGTGATTTCCTGTTGTGTAGAGGTTTCCCTCTTCCCCCCTTTCACCGCTTCCGTCCACTCATGCAAGCCGCTCTGCTTGGCTGTCTGACAGATTGTAAAATATTATCTCCGTTACAGAGTTGTCAGATTGTTCCAACCTGTTATCACCTGACAGCAGTGTTGCCAAGTCGCGTCCTGTAATAAGGTTTCACTTTCCATTCTCTTAGCCGGCTAACCATGCCTCGAGTACATTTTTCTTTCTTGGCTGCCAGTCAGACATATATACAAAGCAAGTTCTTCTTAAAGTTTTTGACAACTATCATACGTTTCCCGCTTTCATTCACCTCATACCATTATTATTATTATTATTATTATTATTATTATTATTATTATTATTATTATTATTATTTGTCAATTACCTTATTACTAACATATTTAAACATCACCATGAGGGATTTTAGAAATATTCACCTTCATTCATCTGCCATAGGAAAATATCGAAAATCGACCCCTCGTTCTATCGTTCTACCATGCATTTCCCCGTCGAAATAGCCATTTCCTGTATTCACCATGGCCGGTCATAGCCTCGTTGTAACACATGCCCAACGGTATCGTCTCTCTCTCTGTCTACAAACACTCTTTATTAAAAAAAACAGGTAAAAAAGTTTCAAAATGCATAGTTTTTGTTCTAGAGACTTGACATTTATTTTCATGGTAGAGGGGGTAGGGTCCTTTCACTTATGTCAAACAAACTTTTTTCTCATCATCACCGTTTCCAAAATAGTCAGCATTTTTCAGAATTCTTTTTTCTTCTGCCCTACACACTTCAAACTTGGTTTCTGCCTAGAGGGCATAGGCACCTTTTATTAACGTCAAATAAAATTTCTTTCAAAATTCACCGCTTCCAAAATAGCGCCTATTTCAAAACCAAAAATTTCATTTTTTTAAATACCAACACACATTATTAGCAAAGAGGACGTCACTCCAACGCCAACAACATCTCATTCATTAAAATCCGACCGTCCGTTCGCCAATTATCACCAATGTTCGACAGAAAGTAGGCTATCATTATTTCCCTCCTACACACTTGAAACTTGCTGTCCGCCAAGAGGGCATAGCCACCTTTCATTAACGTCAAACCAACTCATTTCAAAAGTTCACCGTTTCTAAAATAGCCCCAATGTAACAATCAATAAATTTCAAAGACATTTTTTTAAAATACCTTCACACATTCTTAGCAAAGAGGACGTTATCCCAACGCCAACAACTTTTTGTTCGTTAAAATCCGATCATGCGTTCGGGAAATATTGGCAAAGTTTATATGAAAGTAGGGGGCGACCCCACTACTACTTTTTGTATTTTTACCCTAGAGACTTCAAATTTATTTTCGGGGTAGAGGAGATAGGGACCTTTCATTTATGTCAAACAAACGTATTTGTAAAATTCCTAGTTTCCTAAATATAGGAATTTCAAAATTGGACTGTTTTCAAAAAAACATGAAAAATAAAAAAGTTTTATTATAAAAAATAAAGGGCATGAAGACCAATCGTTTCAACCATGGCACAGCGTTCTATCATGTTTGGTTTTTAAACTATCGCCTATTTTCAAAAACAAAATTTTTCTAAAAATGTTTGGAAAATACAACGATTGGTCCGTATGAAAGAGGACGTCAGCTCGAGTCCAACGACACCTCATTTGTCAACATCTGACCATGGGTTCACCAGATATTAGTTATTTTACATGTACAGTCGGGTACAAATAAAATGGGTGGGTTAGAAGTGCCCCCCCCCCCCTACTATTATAAAATGCAACCACTGTTGAATATTTACTGTACTGTTCCTTGGCATTCTACTGGTTAGCCGGAATACACTTCACAATCGCTGTCAACTTATAATTTTCCTGCACTGCTACATTTGCGAGCAAATACGTCTGACACGTTCGACGTTCGAAAAGAATTATCTTCCCCCTACTTGGCTTGTCGGCATCCTGGTCCATTTTGTTTGTCAGAAAGTCGGCTTAAACTCTCAAGCTAAATCATTCATCTTCTTCTTGACATTTCAAAACTGTCCATTATTAGATACCTTTTTACTCCCTCGAACCTGGTACTTCGAATACAAAGCATATTGGTAGTTCAGTGTGCTATAGAGGTGGAGGTGAGGTCATTAACATTAACCTCACCCCACCGCCCGAGATTGTTTTGATTCGCGTTTCCCGAGTATTTTTAAATCCTTACCCTTAACCTAAGTAGTTAGTATTCTATAGCACATTTACATTTCCTCTGATCCTATCCGGAGTGTATTCTTAGCAGTATTTCTAGCCGGGGACTAGAAGATGCTGCGATCCTTCTCAATCTGTGGATATTGGTGGATCATCTCCAGGTATAAGAGTATAGCACCAACAGCAGAAAGTCACTAAAATTGGTTGAAAATATTCTGTGACTCCTTTCAGAGGTAGCCATCGCAGCCAATTTTGGAAATAAAGTTTCCACATAGAACAAACATTTGTAAGATGGAGAAAAAAGTATAAAGTTTTCCTTTAATCAAATTCTGAGTCAGTAGGGCCACTGCACGTGAAACTTTATTTGGCTGTTCTCCCGGGCGCAATATTTCAAGTTAATTTTCATATTTTAGGGTCTCGGACGTCTTGATAATCGCATTGTTGTGTTCTTGGGTGTGTTTAAATTTTGCCAAGTAACCTATGTTATAACGTTACCAGTATTAGTTGTAGTGTATTTGTGACTAACGGTAGGGATGTTAAAGAGGTGTCAATTGTCTTACATTTGAATTATTCCGACATTTGCACTCTAGTAGAATTGGAATACTACGCAGGATCACACTTAGGATGACTTAGGTGGATTTGAGTACATGATGAAGATTATAAAATCAATTCTACACGCATGCAAGCACACTCCATTTTGTATATTTATAAATATAATCCTACCTAAAAATTCATCCACCAGGTGCTTATTCGATCAGTAGCTTCCTTTTCAAATTACTTCAGTTTCACTCTTACCACATCTTCGGCGGGAAAAGTCTTGTTATGATACGAGTGAGCTTAATACAATAACGTATTCCTCATTAGTGGGTTAATGAATACGTTTCTGTTATTTGCGCATAGTAAGGATGAAGAGTAGGTTTTACCGAGGGGTCACAGAGGGCTTTGATTTGACAGGTGTGCGGCCTGAGTGACTCTGATTTTTCCCTTATTCGTTATTGTCGATTATGCCGACCTTAAAAGAGTTCGTGTATTATCGTGATTTATTTAAGTTCTAGGATTATCGAGACTTGTGATTCTCACTCAGCGGAAAGCTTCGACCTTGAGTGCCATACGGCAGCTTACGATATCAATCGGAACTAGAGCTCGGTGTTTACACACATCTACTAGGCACATCCCAGAACATAATCTCTCACGATATATTCCAGTGACAAATACGTTGATATGATGCACATTCATTGAGAAACAAAGCAGAACGCTTTCCAGTCTTTCTTGACAGAAGACTACTGACTGCCAATTCGTTCCGCAACCTCGCTCGAAGACTGAGATGAACTGGCACACTTAGAACGGTACCTTCTGTTAGTGATAACCTTATAATCTCTGGTAAAAATGAAGGTGCTTTGGACGCTGTCCAGAATAATCCTCATATTAATACACTGTCTCATACACAACAGACCAACATCTGCCGGTCATCTGTCATGCGAATACTGGATATTTATAGGTTCCATCAATACCACCTGCAGTTAAACTAGCATCTCCACAGCCGTGATTTCGATTCTTGAAAACATTTTGATATTGGCTATTACGTAGTATGACCAATAAGGCAGCCCTTTTTTCTTTTCCTTTTTTCCAAGTGTCCTGTTCTCAGAGAAATCACGATTTCTCAACAATCGCTCCATAAATCGGCACAACATGCACTTTTAGGTCATTCCTTCCTTCCTTTAATGGAGAATCTTGTACGGAAGTAGAAAGTACTTTCTATCTCTGTGCTGTCATAAGTATGACCATCCGGTTCTTAGATATAGTTCACTAACATTTTACCATATTTCTATTCCCTTCGAAACAGTATATGGATTGTCACAGCACACCCTTTACCAACAATTGCAGGAGAATACGGGCAGGCATGCTTTCAGAGTCGGTAATATTCGTGCTGAAAGTGCTAAGATAAAAAGAATGATGGATTATATATGGTTCTAAAGACGTTTAGATAATCAGGAATACATCTTCATATGACCGTCTTTTTTTATTTTACCCAAGATTTCAATTTTATGTCATGTATGCCATTATACTCTTGGCATGTCAATCATAAATAATTTAGTTAAACTGCTTATAGAACACTTCATTGCAAAAATATTTCAGTTTTTTATCCCACATTTAAGACAATAGTACATTATGCAACGAGC
Source organism: Meconema thalassinum (assembly GCA_946902985.2). Taxonomy (NCBI): domain Eukaryota; kingdom Metazoa; phylum Arthropoda; class Insecta; order Orthoptera; family Tettigoniidae; genus Meconema; species Meconema thalassinum. The sequence continues at coordinate 249,746,009 of OX336388.2, read as the reverse complement.
ATATAATGGCTATAATTAAGACATGAGTATGTTTATAAAACGAGCGTATGCGAGTTTTATAATTTCCATTCGAGTGTCTTAATTACCATTATAGGCGAGTTCATACGAACTGTTTATGTTCGACGATAATTATAACTTTATTATATGTTTTAACATAAATATTCATAAATATTTGTTGACATTGTCGCTAGAATTTTGTGTTCGGGTGCTGCGCTGGGTAGGATATCTCTGATTTCCAAGCTCTCTGACTGACCGACGCATGCGCTCTGTGTGTTTCAATGCCATATGTGCAGATTGAGCACCAGTATTCACTAAAAATGTCACCGAAGTCGTTTGAAAACATAGCGCTGTGTAGAAATTGGATTTGGGGATATTAAGGTACAGTGCTATTTCTTGTCTCATAATCACCAGTTTCTTTACGCGAACATATGGACGGTGCACTTTCGGTAATTTATATAGACATGTTGGATTTTGAGCGCATGCGCGAAGGTATCTTTATCTAATTGGTCAAACAACTGTTTCTTGAGCTGTGATTGGTGGGAGAAACTGTTTCATAATTTAAAGTAGTGTTATAATGACCATCATTATAATACAGTTTTCAGACAGGGTCGAACGTAAGTATTATTTCAATTTAACAGCAATAAATACAAGAATGTAAATTATATACCGAAAAATTCATGCACAGTGTGTTTTGAAATATTATTATCTACTAGTTTCCAAATATATGACTTTTCAAATGCAGTTCACAAATTAAACTGAAAATTTTCAATAGTATATATAATGTATTTGTCAGAAACTAGAAATTATTTGAAACTAGATTTGAAAATGCCTGTACTTTATTTTATATTACATTTACAAATTAGATTTGAATTTTTTTATCAACCATTTAAAACGGCAGCACTTTTTTCAGACGCATATCCTCAGACATGTCGGATCCGATTTTAAGGAAGGTAAAACCTGCTAACTTGAAAGAAGACTCAAAAATAAATAGTGGCATCAAGAAACGTTTTCCTACGCCTCATTTTTGTGTTATATGCGAAGCCAGCTTTCGTGAGAGAAAAACATTGAAGAGACACTTGTTAACCCATACTGGTCAAAGGCCATATTCGTGTAGTGGTTGTCCAGCCAAATTTACTCAGATAGGAAATATGAAGAGACACATGTTAACCCATAGTGGCTTAAAGTCAGAAGACTCGCAAATAAATAGTGGCATCAATAAGCGTTTGCCGACGCCTCATTCGTGTGTTACATGCGAAGCCAGCTTTCGTGAGCGGAAAACATTGAAGAGACTCTTGTTAACCCATACTGATGAAAGGCCATATTCGTGTAGTGATTGCCCAGCTAAATTTGCTCGGATAGAAAGTTTGGAGCGACACTTGCTAACGCATAGTGGCTTGAAGCCATACTCATGTAGTATATGCGAAGTTAAATTTGCTCAGAAAGGGCATGTTAAGACGCACATGCTAACGCATAGCGGCGAAAAGCCATTTCTGTGTTCTATTTGTCAAAAGAAGTTTTCGATGAAAGCACACTTGAAGAATCACATGTTGACCCACGTAGATCAAATATCATACTCGTGTAGTACATGTCAGGTCAAATTTGCTCATAATAGTGACTTGAATAAACACATGTTAACCCATAGCGGTTTAAGGCCACTATCGTGTTCGACATGTAATGCCACCTTTACTCGTAGTGGAAATTTGAAGAGGCACATGTTGACCCATACCGGTTCAAAGCCTTATTCATGTGATATATGTGAAGTAAAATTTACCCAGAAAGGGCATTTGATGACGCACATGTTAATCCATAGCGGTGAGAGGCCCTTTCCATGTTCTATATGTGAAGTCATTGGAATTTAATAAAGAACACTGGAAGACAGAGGAAATTTCGAACTACAAACGAACGTGAAGGCAAGTGGCAAATCGACCTGAAAGAGGGTAAGATAAGTTAATTGCAAATTGTTAAGTTGGTTAAGATATCACAGCGAGGTTGAACAAGTGTACTGCAAACTGCCCACTAAGAGAGCGAGACCCGCGACGAAAACGCTACCTGGCGAAACAAGGCTTAAACGAGCAAAAGCCATAGGGGGCAGATACTGCATACATGTAACACAGGAGGCAAGGCATTCTCAACTGGTAACGTCACATGCGCGGAATGCGGTAAAACATTTTACACCACGCTGTCTTGTATTTTCTGAAACTCTTTGTATGACTTTCTAATGTTCTAATGTGTTTTATTTAAAAGTGAATATTTAATCGTGTGCAGTCGTCTTCTTTTCATAGTGTAGATATTATTACCAGTAAGGTAAGATGTCAGCGAATAATAAAGCAAACTTCAAAAGTAGCAATGATCAAGAAATCGACCAGTGTGAAATATGTAGTAAAGCAGTATCAGATAATGATAAAGCTATAGAATGTGATAAATGTAATAAATGGCAACACTTCGAATGCAGTGGCCTTACGAAAGGAGAATTCGACTGCGTTAATAGAAAAAATAGTAGACTACTGTGGCTGTGCACGGAATGTAACACTAGGATCTTGACAAAACCAATGCCGGACTCCGACAACTCGGATGAAATGACTAGCAGGATAGAGAAATTGCTTGTTGCAATGGAAACTAAAATACAAGATAGAATTACAATGGAAATAAACAATTTACAAAAGGTACTAGAGTCACGCATCCAACCCGCTAACATAATCAAACCTATGCAGAAGTCTCAGCCAGAGAATCAAAGTTCTTCTACGCAGTCTTCCCTCACAAAAGACGGTTTATATAGCCAACATGTTTCACGCGAGGACGATCTTCATAAGAAGAGAGAAGATAACAATACAATTGTAGCAGATATTCATCCAGTTGACATTAAAAACCAACGAAAAAGAACGGCACCAATAGCGCCGGGGCGAGACATCTTAATTCAAACAAAGAGAAACAATGTTCCCTCTAAGTCGGGAGGAGAGACGCACGTTGTGGTGAAGGAGTCATCGGCACAGGATGTAGTCGATCAAGAAGAAGAAGAAGCTGGGCCATTCAAGACACCCAGGAAACGTCGCAGTCAGAGGCAGGGCCTGATTATCGGTACCAAACAAGGTAACGACGAAGACTTACAGTCAGCAGACAAAACAGCTTGGTTGTATGTGGGCAGGGCTAAGAACGGAACGACCGAAAATGCAATTCGAACCTTTCTATTACGCAACAACATAACCGAGGGAGTTGTTTGTGAAAAGCTCAACACATTAGGTTCTAAGGAAGCCTTTAAGGTTGGCATTCCTTTTAATCATCTCGCCGAATTAGAGAAACCAGAGTTTTGGCCAAAAGGGGTGCTTGTTAGAAGATTCCTTTTTCGAGGCCACAGATTTACCGAAGGAGCTGATTTCGAAGAACCAAACTATAAAACTTCTTTTATGGAACACGGAAGGACTAAGAAACGCGTTACAACTTACGCCACCAAATCTAACATTGAACTATGACATAATGATTATCACAGAGACCTTTTTACAAGAACCTTTAGACCTACCAGGTTTCTACGGGGTACATGCCTATGCAAATGCCACAGGAGGCAGACCAGCTGGCGGAGTGTCTTGCTTTCTTAAACCGACAGCTGGAAGCATACTGGAGTACAAGACAGAGTCAAATGCCATAATAGTCAAAACAACAAGGCTCACTCTAATAGGGGTATACATCGCTCCAGTTACGGCAACAGAAGATGTAATAGACGCTCTTCTAAGAACAATAGGTCATGTAACAAATCACACGAATGTAATATTAGCAGGCGACATTAACTGCAGAACTGACAAGCCAAGCATAAAGACTGATCTAGTTTTGGAAACCCTAGAAGAAGAAGGGTTCACGTTAGTAAACGAAAAAACTTTTCAAACTTATTTCGCACACAATGGAGCAAGCGCCATCGATCAAGTGTTCTACAGGGGAAAAGCGATTCGCATAGTGAAACAAGAAGGATTATGGGCATCGGGTGCTTCTCCAATTCGAAAACACATCCCCGTGCACACTGAGATAGAAATAGCGTCACAGACTGCAACAGCATATCGATTTCCAGAGCAACTCCCTTCTAGGAACCTAGATCAGACAAAATTGCAGGACATAACATGTATTGAAGAAGCAAAAGCCCTCATCGCTCAGGATCAAATAGATGACGCGGCGCAGTGTGTTAGCTTGTTAATCAGCAAAGCCTTCGTCTACAGAAGAAAGAGACATGCACAAAAATGGTTCGATAGTGAGTGCTACATTACTCGGAAAATTACACTACAATCGTTGTACAAAGCAAAGTGCACAAACCACAAAGCTGATTTGGAGTATTACGCTACGAGGAGGAAAGAGTATAAACTACTACTTCATACTAAAAGAACCGAGCACATTGAAGCCGAAGCAAGGGAAACAGCGGAACTAGCAAGATCAGATCCCTACATAGCTCTAAGAAAGAGGCAAGCTCCTAAGGCAAGAGAAATACCAATAGAGACATGGGCGGAACATTTCTCTGGGATCCTCAACAAGAATGGAACATTGGAAGAACACCAAGTCTCTGCTACAAATTGCATAGCTGATGATTTCCTCCAAATAACCACAGATGAAATACAAACTAATATCACGTCATCTAAGAAGGGTAAGGCGGCAGGACCTGACAAGATATTCATAGAACACATAAAAGAGACACAAGATCTGCTTCTGCCCATCTGGACAGACCTATTTAATAAGTGCTTGTATACAGGAGTCATTCCTGTAAGCTGGAGAACGGCCCAAATGACAATTCTGTACAAGGGGAAAGGAAACACTGAAGATCCCAACTCTTACAGAGGAATAGTACTAGAGCCCGCGATATTCAAGATTTTCTCTAAAATTTTAACAAAAAGACTAGCCAAGGAGGTGGATATGTACATACCAGATTGTCAATTCGGCTTTCGAGAAGGACGGAGTACTCTACAAGCAGTGGCATTACTACAAGAAGAAGTGGAACAAGCTCTGAGGCATAAGAAAGGGAAATTTCACGTGGTCTTCATAGACTATCGTAAAGCTTTTGACTTGATAGACAGGAATATCCTCATAAATAAACTTAAAGGGATGCTAGGAAACTCTAACCCCCTAGCGAGAATAGTTGAGGTAATCCTAGCATACAACTATGTCATTTTAAATGACGGTGTAGTTCTGTCTGAAAAGGTCCGTCAGACAAATGGCGTACTTCAGGGCGATCCTATGAGTCCCCTACTTTTTAACATCTTGACAGCTGACATTATTAACACCGTCCAAGACTACCCAACAGTGAAACTTATCATGTACGCCGACGACATGGCTCTAGGTTCACATTGCATAAGTGATCTGCGTGCCGCTCTTCAGAAACTTGAATTATGGGCTGACGAAAACAGTTTAGTGATCAACAAAGAAAAAACAGTGCACATGACTTTTAGAAAAGGAGGCAAACTGGCGTTGGATGATCATTTAACTCTGCAAGGAGATATGCTAAGAGTAGTAAATAATTTCCGGTATTTAGGAATATATCTACAAACGACACTGTCGTCCTACAGGATACACACTCAGGAAAGGGCTTCAGCAGCTACGAAAGCCACTCATCGAATTAAAAATATCCGACAACTTTCTTTGCCCACTGCAATGTCATTGTTCAAAACAGTAATAACTCCAATTGCCTCATATGGAATAGAATTAATATGGGATAAGCTTTCGAGTAGCGATTTCAAACGTTTAGAAAGTGTTAAATCACGATATCTGAAGAGTGCTTTGGGAGTTGGGATTTATGCACCCTCAAGGATTGTATACGAATTAGCCAGGGAAAGCTTCTTCTTGGAAGACCTGAGACTGCAATTCACGCTGCCATCTACCGGCCCTTACCAAGCGCATCTCGAACTGCGGCGGAGGAAGAGAAATGACATTGACCCTGATTTTTATAGCACTAGTGCAATGATGGATAGGCAATGGACGCAGGCAGGACAGGATCTAAGACATGTGGTAACGAGACTTGCAACTCATGGTTTTCACCATAAGATCTGCTTAACTCAGGGTTTTCACCAGCCAGATGATGATTGCGTATGTTCGTTGTGTGACAAGAGATGTGACCGTTATCACTTAACTAAGTGTGTAAAAAGAACTAAATCCATCAGAGACTACAGTGAAAACTAAATAGCATTGTAAGATCAAATTGTATTTAGAATTATATTTTCGTTTATTATGTAGGTTAAGTAATGCTCTTTCGAGCGCATCTTATTAAATTAAATATGTGAAGTCAAGTTTTCCAGAAAAGGAACGTTGAAGATACATATGTTAACCCATACGTCCGCGAAGTTCATTTGAAGCCTTATTCCCTCAGCTGAATTCGCAGAGAGAGGTCATTTGAAGACACAAGCATTAGTACTTAGTGGCGCAAATGCATATTGATGTATGATGACGGGAAACTGAAAGTCGTTGAAAAGTAATTTCACGAAACATGTTAACCCATGCCGGGAACCGTCTATATCAATTTAACACAAATTACTTGGGGTTTGGCATTTTAATACTCGCTTCGTTACTATTAGTATATAGAATATCTATTAAAAGCAAGCTGAATTTACTATGGAGGGACATGGGTCGAGAGCTACCTTAATTGTAGTCAATGGAAAAAAAGATATAATAACTACAAAGTTAAGGATCACAGCTTACTTGTTAATCATATTGGCAACAAGGGACACTTATATACTGGAGGAGAAGCAAAATTCATCAGTCTAAAGATGTATATAAAGAATCATGTAAATTCTGGTCTCTTTTTGTAGAAACATAAATGAATATATATTGGCTAGAGATAGTAATTGTTGTTGAAGAACGTGGTCATATGCCCCAATGCATATTGCGAAGGGGCTACATTCATGTAATAGCTGTGAAGCATTTTCAGCCCTAAAGAATTGTCAGCTTGCTATATTTATCCTTTATATTAAAAAGCCACAATGACAGCAGATTTCACTCTGTCTTACAAAAGATAATAAAAGTGGGCAAAGGCCGTTCATTTGTCTTTACGTGGAATTTAAATGTTAACGAATATTTCAGGTAAGAAATGCAGACAATATTCACTTAATTACAGAAGTTTATTGCAAATTTACGTGACTTTTTGTAATGATAATGTCATTTCTGGAAGTTAACTTCTATAGCGTGATACTCTGTTATGCTCAATAAATGGACAGAATAATGTTCTAATGCGGATTAATGAACTTAACTGCTTATTAAGGCGATGTGGTTTTCGATCAGGTCACATTTCACTGTCTGATTTGATCTGAAAAGGAATTTTCGTTCTGGAGCTGTTCCCTCATTATCTAGCGACTTCCATTTTCTGCCCTCGCATTTTTGTGTCTTTAGTCTTGCTTGTGAGATATTTCTCTGCTAGCCAGGGCTAGAAACGCTCTGACAAATTGTATGGTACAGTATTTATGACATCAAATAGTAACGACAAATATGCTTTCCCACTGGGCATAATCTTAAGTAATTTTCAAACTCAAATAGTCCATCGGGAACGTCTTGAACTCTTTAAAACTGCCATGATACTGATCTTGGTTCTACTGAAAATAAAAAATGTTATATAATAAATCCCATTCCAATAACATGTTTCCCTTAATGTCTTCGTCATGCCATCCCCCTATCTACTCTGTCTAAATTGTTATGGTGTTTCCTGTTCCTTACCATGGATATATTCTAGTAAGTTGACGTGGGATGGTTTCTCCATGAATGTGGGTTCGTTAAGGATGTAAGCACTATTTGATTTAGCTAAGTGCATCTCAATTGCTTCAAATATATCGAGGGTTCTGCCTTTCAATCCATGATAAATGATTTTCAAGTTTGTTTCTTTGTTGCTGAATTTGTTTCCTGCTTGGTTCGTATGTTTACATGCAGCCAAATGTGAACCGGATTTTGCCTCATTTCTGTGTTCATTGTATCGTGTATCCATTGGTTCGCTGAGTTATCTTATGTAATTTATTTGACCCCGTAAGTCTTGGAATATTAAGGAGTACACCCCAGATTTTGAGAGTTAGTCATGTATATATATATTACAGAATTGAATATGCTTGGCGGTAGTGTTGTTTGTTTCGAAGGGAATTGCGATGCCTTATTTCTTATATGTAGATTAAGGCTTTCACGGCCCGGATTACTATATACATAGTTGATGAATTATGAATGTGCCTTATTTCTTGATAAAATTCGTGATTTTGAATGTATTCGCGTTCACGAATTTTAACCGATTTTTTTCTCCGGCTTTTGAGTTGTTTTATTTCTGTCTGAATATAATTTGATGTATCCTCTTGGACCAGAAATTCTTTTCGTGGGCTATTTGCTTCACTGTTCTGATCTCTCTTTCGAAGTTTTCATATTACTTTGGTAGTTTGATGCCCTATACCATTTTATTGAATCCCACTAATTTATGTGTGCTAGGATGGTTCGAGTAATTGTGAGTTGCGTGTGATGTTTGTGTAAGTTTGCGGAATATTTAATATAGGCATTCATAACCTTTCCGTTTTATAATTATTTCGATAAAATTTATTTCGCTCTCTGCTTCAGGTTCATTGGTAAATGCAATGGAGTTGTGCACTTTCGTGATTGCTTGGAGTCTGGTTTCCTCATTTGTTATTTCCGTTTCATAGACACATGGTGCAATATTTACGAGTCAGTTCCACTGTATCATTCCCTTTGTCGAGTTATAGTATTTGCTAAAAACACAGTTTGCACTGCTATTGTAAAAATGTCTGCTGTTGGCACGTTCAGTGGTGACCACATTGCTAAACCTTTTCTCTGTGTACATATTTTATTATTGAACAGCGCTTCGATTGAGGTCGTCTTTGGGTAGATTCCTCGTCTCCTCCAGTATTTTCATGAGTAATTTGATTTTAGTTTGTTTTCTATTATAATGATTGCTTATTTTATTTGTATAAATGTGTACTTCTTCATGTTAAGTGGTACTAGCCTCAAGCTAGGTTCCTAGCAAGGGCTTTGATCTCTCCCCAGCTGTTCCCCTGTTGTTGACCTTCCTCTACCACGGTCCGTCACCATGCAATCCTGGGACAGCCATTTCCCTGTTTTCCTTGCGGGTACCAATCGAGTGCCTGCTTTGCAATGTGAGCTCCTCAGTGTGTGTCCCTTCCATTTCCGCTGCATTATTTCTAAGACAATGGGATGTTTGCCATTTGTCTGATACTCAATTTATGTTGTAAGTGGTTCAGGCGTTTTTTCACTTTCTAGACAATTGGTAACCCTTAAAAATATTTGTAATTGCATTCTCTGGAATAATTAATATTCTGTTCAGGTAGATAAAGAAATAGGATCATTTTATTTTATGTTCCTGAGTATGTAGCATTGATTTTACGTATAAATATTAAAATATTCACTTATGATTATTACTTTACTGTATGATTTAAAAATTATAATTCTGTAATTTAATGGAATTTGCTTATTTAATGTTGAACCACTACTCCCTTCCATCGAAAAAATCCTGACTATGATAAATAACTTAGTTTGGTTTAGTTTTGCAATGGTTCTGTCTTTCTATCATGTATACATTGGCTATTGTTACTACTATTTTGTAACTCCACGTTTAGGAATGACTCAGATTTTCTGGAGCCGACCCAAAGCCCGGATAAAGGAGGAGGAACAATAGTTGGTTTGTAGGCCATGAATGGTGCACTGATGCCGAGTAACTGCAACTGTTTAACCTCAAGAACTGCTCTAGTTGGGGAGTCCATCAGCTAATGAAGCCAGTAAATGCTGCCCTTTAGGAGAGCACGTTGAGGCCAAGTACCTGGCGTGAAAAGCGAGATTCTCTTGGCTTAGTATTGCTAACCCTAACGGAAGAGTGCCTAGTCTTCTAGGTTGGGGGATTTGCTTCAGGCTAGTAACGTGTTCAAAGAAAAAACACTCAGAATCTCCAGAAAGAATTAACCGGAGCGATCCTTCGATGACGACCCTTGGCCGGAAAAGAACTATCACTTAACAATTCAGATACGTGGATTAGAATGCCGGAGGTCCAAGTTAAAAACAAAACATTCACGAAAAGGAACTAAGGGCATCAGATTTAGATATAGCTGTCATTCCTCAACCGAATGAGAAACTGAAGGCCTCCCTAGAAATGGAAGACTATGTACTACTCTACAGTTAAGTACCCAGCAAAAAACAGCTGCAGCCGGAGTGGAAAAATAATGGAGTTGAATTCTCTTTTCAACTCCTATTATTTTAAGTTGAAAGAACCCTCCACGTACGAATGAAGACTGCGCAAGGTTTTATGTATATATTTGGGGTCTATACACAAAAGGAGGGCAGAAGAAGTGGTAACAGGAGAATTTTACTATTGCATGCAGCAATAGATAACACAAAAAACGGTATTGTGGTTGGAGATTTCAATGCAAGGAATGTCAATCTGCATGTTGTTTCTAATGGAGAACTGGGGATAATGCAAATGGATAGTAGTTCCTTGAACTCAGATTTGCCAACATTTTATTGTATCGTTCCATGTGTAATATCTCTGTACCTCAACATACAGAAGAGTGCTTTCAAAATCACGTCTTGTGTAAATTTGGGAAAGGGTAGTGAGAGTGGTTAATGGCGGAGTGGATACTCGCTCCATCTAAAATATAGAAAGTTATTTATTTATCTCTTTATTTCACGTAGTTATTTAGTACTACACTATACCGTATCATATGCCAGAGCCTGGGCAAACGCTCTTGCCATTATCATTGTAAATACATTTTTGATACCTCGAGAACAGTCCGCCGAAGGGAGCCCATTTATATAAAAGCATTCCACCGGGTACAGTTAGTCCTTGTATCCAGATGTTTTTCATGCCCTTAGCCCGGCAAATGTCATTTATACTGACCTACTTGTCGCGAACGCCACGCACTCTTTAATAAGTGAATGAATTAAGAAGGCAGTGAACTGTACGTTAGCAGCCACCGCATGAAACCTGTTTTGACGCTGCACAAACACATGGGAGTGTTTCTTTTGTTTTATTTTTATCAATTGACAATCTGACGACTATGAACCAATGCGGTAATTATTAAGATGAGCCAAGCAGGATATCTTGGGCTCGATGTGAGGGGTCATTTTGTAACTGTAACGAAGACCCAGGTTTATTATGACACATGTTTCTTGACTGCATAAGTTTTTGATACAATCGCAGTTCATGCACACTTTAAGTACGTTTAAAAGTACAATTAAAATCCACAGCTGATTTGTACTGCAGATTATAACCTTGTCCACAGGCTGGAAATGTATAAGGCTAGTGAATACCATTGTTACATTTATTAAGCACTACAGAAGTAGGATCTGAATACCGTACCCTTAGTTGCAAGGTTCGCTTTTTGCGACATTAGCCATGAATTGCTCATGCCGTCCCCGACATAATTCTCTCTCGCATACATTCATGACCCGACTTCACAAAGAGTGGAGCTACGAGTAGGCAGGTCAGTGGCGCCAATTGCGCAAATTTAAAGAGTGATTTGTAATAAATGTGTGTTGTACACTAGGATAGCTTTTTCCAATTATTCTGTTAGGTTCAGAATGTGCTTAGAATTTGCTAGGTAATACATTTTGGATGAAACGCTTCTCGTTTACATCGTTGCTACATTTAACGTACGATAGGTATTAGCTTAAATTACTGTAACGTTAAGTGTTAGAGATGGCATAGTTACCATAATTGTTAAACTTAGTGTGCAGAAAATGTAACGAACAATTTGCATTGTAAACAAGTAAATATCCTTCTTTGTTGTAAATTCAGGCTTGTATTATTATTATTGATACGTGACTGTATCTTGACTTATAAACTCTATCTTGTACTGGATTGGTTACCCTGCTCTATCTGAGAATGAATATTTGAACTACGTCGCACTGGTGCGTGGCCTGGTGATAATTCTATAAAAACTCTGTATGTAGTGCCTCTTATGTCTCCTACAGGGCGGGCAGTGTTCTATTCCGCTAGTACTGTTGCGTTGGGCCGCTCCCTGCGTGAAAACTATGTACCTGGTTACCTCTAATCGCTACCAGAGGGCGTGCAGTGTTCTGTTCCGCTAGTCTGACTGCTTTGCACTGCGTGAAAGTTGTGAATTTGGTTTCTTCGTAAGTGAAGCAATCCCTGCCGATCTAACTGTTTATTTTAAATATAATTTTATTTGTAACTTAGTGTTACGATATTGTTGGAAATATCGATTGATTCGAGAAACCATTGTCAACTGTTCGTAAGTGTTGCAATTTAATGATTAAATGATCGAAGAGGAGTGAGCTAAAAGAAATATTTTGGGGCTGGCTGGCCTCGTGCTAGCCTTGCCGAATTACTGTCTTCGTGGGAGCTTGATACTATTGAAAATGTAATCGGCTTCGTGGGAGAGCTTATTTAATTTGAAAGGGGGGAATTTATTTAAATAATTTGTTTTGGCCATCATAAAGGTATGTAACTTAGAAATGTACTAAGTAATTGCATTTATTATGAAAGTAACTGGTATCTGCGCAGTATTGTTTGTAGTTCGACATGGTTTGTATTATTTGTAATAACATCTGTAAGAGTTTGGAGCTCATTGTTCTATTTTCTAATGGTGCTGTTTTTTCCAGTTGTATTGTGCCTCTGATGTAAGCTGCGTATTTGTTGGTTAGGGTACTGTACCCGAAATACCTACCGTCAACCTGTTGATATCCCACGATGGTAGCTGGATTGTAGAACCTGCAAACCCCGGCTAGAAACCCCCAGATCCTACTCAACAAGAGACGGGGATAATGGGGCACAAGGCTAACATAACTGAGGGAACGTTAAGAAAGACCATGGCAACAAAAGAAAAATCTAGCTCGATAGAACACAAGAACGAGAAAAAACTTAATCTCCAAAGCGTGGAATAACACTGAAATGCCTGCAATGGTTTTCTTAACGTGACCTCCTATTGCAGCTATAAAGTATCACTCTGAAGGAATTAAAATGAAATTCTCCAAAATTTATTCAGAAATAGCATTATAGCAGAAATTGCTATAACAATATTACAAGAAATGAAAAGCAACTGCAGCTTCAACCGGAAGCTCAAATCACTGTGACCTGAATGCATTTTCTAGTCATCACTAGACGCACTGTATTCTCCGAAAAAAATCAGTTGAACACTCTTTAAGTTAATATCCTACTATGGCACAAGTAATGCCTCAAAAGCATTATTGAAAATTAATTCCGCATTTGTGTAGGTCATTACTAATCCTACAGATAGCAATATCACTTATGTACAAAATTTACACTAATATATATCGATGGTCCACAAGAAAAGTGACACAAGTCAAAATACATACTTTTTCAGGAGAGCCATTTAAAGATTTGTCATTCTTTTGAGAGCGAGTTTCTTTTGCTCTTTCGTAAAATTGGTTATTCCTATGATCGAGAAAGACTTAATATAATATAAGGTTTAGGAAACCATGGATAGTTGAACGTCAGTGTTATTCAACCCTTGTATATATCAATAAAATATACCCTTCTTCGACATATGACACTTTTCTGGAAAATAATACTAAGACTATATGATAATTTTATCTTGATACATTAGTAATGAAGTGCATAAATAATTAGTTTCCTAATATTTTGGAATTTTATTATGCAATATACATCAAAAGTTTACAATAAATACTAAAATAAGATCTAAATTGGTAATCTAGGAACACAACATAATACTGTAATAATGTTAATACAGACTGACGTCAGCTGTCGTTTCGTACGTAAATCATTATAGAGGAACTATAACAGCGTAATTGCATAGGTACATAATTGCGTCAATCACCAAATCTTTAACTACAAACTATTATAATACGAATAAGATTTAGGAATTAAATTTTTAGACATTAATTTTAATAAGCCCTGTTTTTTAGTTCCTTTGATGATCAGTTTGTTATTATACACTGCCTTCAGCTGGATGTTTCCAGTAGAACCTGATCGTGTCTTCCTTACTGCAATAGCACAAAACTCCGTATCTGCGTAAGAAGTTTTGAAAATAATTCTTCTCTTCAAATCGAATTGCTGAGATGCGACTAATGGTCACATGTTCAATTTTCATTTTCAGTTTTTAGAACATTTAGACCTATTTTACATGTCAAGTCCTTCAAGTCATAGAACATTTCGTGGTTCATTTCTGTGACTAGGTAAGGCTTCCCCGTCTTCTTTGCTGTACGAATTAGTGTGACATATTGCTGCGGAACATAAATGGGTCCAGATTTTAGAGATTTTGTTACCTCACGTTCAATGGTTGCATGTGCACAATCGCCTTCATTCTGGCTATGTCCTTTGACCAAAAATTTGTGTGTAATGGAGTTTATAAATGGATAGTTATTCACAGCAAACAAATACATTGAAAAGATGAAGCGATTTTTTTGCTGGCCGCAACAGTTATCTGAATAGAATATTACATCCAGTTTTTTGCTCTCTGTGTTCTTAGCTCTCTCTCCTAAACCTTCAAGATATCTCAAGACACAAGTTCCGATTTCATTAGCACCCCGGTTCCCTTCGGTCTCATCCCATACGAAACATTGGACTGTATTACATTGAAGCTCAAATATCGTAAAATTGAAAACATTGATTTTTGAAATGTAGTAAAAACTGGAGGCATCACCCCTGGGGCACTGAAGTACTGCCTGTAAATCATATACAGCGACAATTAAATTGCTGCTCACACTTTTCTTATCATTATCTTTTTCCGTGCGTGACAGGTCCTTTTCTAGAAGTGTCTGTGGTATTTTTACTTCTGTTTCTGTTTTTCTTCTTCCGAAGCATTTATGAACATCAGGCAGTCTTCACACATATCCTTTTACGGTTTAAAAAAGAAATATTAAAATCATTTGTAAAAATCCTGGAGTACATTAAGTAATTTGCAAATGACAGATTCGTCTTCTTGAATTGATCAACATAATCTCTGTGCAGGTCCGCTATTGCTCTACTACCGTCAATGTATTCTCTCTTCGAATCTTTTCGGCAGTAATGACTTTCTATCCTAGGAATTGAATTAATGTGGTGACGTTCTCCTTCTTTTACATCATCACTCATCAGCAATGTGGTGATGCTTACTGTGTTTGCCTCTGAGGTCTGAATCAAGTATTCCACCTGTTGCACAAATCTTCTTGTGTAAAACTGTTCTTATTGGCATGTCTGTTATGTCCAGTGTGCTTTTAAAATATGTTTTACAAACTGTGATCCTTTTTTCCGCAACAGTAAAATAAAATGTGTTATTATTTGAGCGATGACTACCTTCTCTGATGTATCTGTACTTAGGAGAAATACTCTCTATATTGAACAGAAGGAACTCACGTTGTCTTTGTAAGTCTCCCAAATTCCAATATTCATCAAATGTCTTCTGACGGTCTTCTTCTTTAATTTTTGTACTGCATTTCAACCTGCATTTGTCCTTACAACTTCCTCCCATTATCTTCTTCTTAACGACTTTTCCACTCTTGGAACTGGATACATACTCTTTCCCAGAGTTCCTGCACTGCTTTGCTAATGTTTTCTTCCATTCCAGTGGTCTCGCCCGTCTTTTCCTTCCTTTTCTTTTTTCTACGTCAGCATTATCCTCCACAGCAGGGCCTTCTTAAATTCCGCACCTGCGGACGAAGAGGATGAACTAGTTTGTCCCTTGTAGGTAGGATCTTGAATGTCATCATCAGATGACATGTCCGATTCTGATTCCGATGTGTGAGAATTAGCAAATGAGCTGCAACTACTTTGTTTGTTCACATCTGAAATAAAACAAAAGGATATTTTCAACCATTGAAGATTATTTACGTACATTGAGATTTAATTTCTACAGATCGCAGCATGATTGATTTATCAGGAAGAATATCTAAACAAGGTAAATGTTCTAACCTTGTTCCGGTGATGGCAAAGCCACTTTGTCTTCGGATGCGACTGAAGTAGTTCCATTGGCATCTGAAACGAGGTTTAAAATCTAATCTGAAATGTTAGCCGGGAACCATGCTTTGTAATATTAATCTAATTCACATTGTATATTTATAAGGAAACACCAGATAAAATAACAATACAGATTATGAATATTTTAAACTATATACTAACCTGCTTGATGAAATGCTGATGTAACTCTTGGATCTACTGATGTCAAAGTTGTCCACTCACAGTTCTTATCAGTTGACTCACCATTGCCTTCCAAATGATCATATTTCATTTTTGCCAGCTTCAAGATAACTCTTGTGTGCTGGGATGCCATTGCTCATAATATCTGATGGCTTATAAAACAAAATGAAAGAAAGCACGAGCAACTTGAAATATACATATCAACATCGCGGGATTTCATATTAAGAACTATGAGGAAATGTGTCACAAGTTCAAAGTTTACTGCGGAATTTTCCCACAGCAATGCTCTGTTTATATGGAAAAGTGACACAATTCAAAATATGTCGCAGAAGGATTTCATTCTATTGGAGAAAAATGTCTTAAATAAAAATAATTTACGACGATGAAAAAAAGATGTGTTGTGTTAGGCTTACCTTATCATGAAAAACGGCTTAACTCGAAATATGACACTTTTCTTGATAATAAACTATAACAATATTGTCACAACTTGAGATATGACTTTCTTCTCGACACAGCTGCGATGTTCCCACTTCCGCTCCCAGACCTCAAATGAGATGTGACGTTATTCAAGATAACAGCCAGTCGTGATTCTTCTGGCGGAAAAACGACATTACTCCCCTCTGGCGGCCAATTTTATAGATAGAGTTATGACGATTTTCTATATACAAATATGCAGTGAAAGCAACATGTTCCACTTCTTAACTCAAAATTGCTCATTTTTGACTTGTGTCACTTTTCTTGTGTACCATCGATATATTTTGAGTGGCACACTCCAAGTGTGTTTTTCTTTTCATTTCGCAAGCCTCAGTTTAACATTCTTCCATTAGAACACGATCATTAGTTTCCTTTAAATAATTTGAAAATGTATAAATTGGTCCTTTCCAATCAAGTGACAAAGCTCAGTAGAGGTAATCCTTTACTTTAATAATTTTTGCACTCACCAAAATAACTGATCAGGATAACTTTAAAACCTTCGTCAGCATGGTGATTAAATCCAGAATATTAAGGTTGACGTCATTTAATACATGTTTTAATCTTTTACTTTGTAGCTTGCATGCTTCTCTACAACAACAAAAACGCTTGTAGAAAAACGCTCAATTAAACCTGGAAATAAGTCAAATTATATTTGACTACACAATAACAATTATCATGGATTAGTTTCCATGAAATATCTTAATGTTTATTTCATTCTTTTAATGCCCTCACGTGGCTCTACTCGAATGCATATGTACTCCCCTGAGTACTCGATTCAAAATTAATTTGTTATAATCATATATACTGTATTTTAGCGTAACTGGTTCACCCTCATTGGTGAATGACGAATTTTATTCTCAGCTGATTATTGTTGTTACTACATCGTTGTTTGAATTTATACATAGTTTACATTAGTTTTCAATGATGTTGATTGGATTTTCTCAATAATAAAATATCCTTTTAGAATTAACACCTATGCTATCAGAGATTGCAATTACAGTGACTTTCCTTAATCAGAATGTATTTATACATTTATTAAATCTGGGATATACGTTGGTTGAAAACGTGAATGATGTTTCAGAGTTAAATTATAGTCAAATGACTACAATTAAAACAATGATAAATTCCATCGAACATGGATCTCAACTGTGCCTTCACGCGAGAGGCTAACGTGAATCAAAATGCAAGTTAAATAAGAATGAAGATAAAGTTTATCGAGCCAACGTTCGGTACACCCCTGCACGGATGAATTCATGAAACAAAGTAATGTCTCTACACCACTGGACATGGTAATCATAACAATTGGGGCAATTGTCTGGTTAGAAAACATTACCAGCCTCTGTCCTTCAACAACACAAAGAATGGTTCCTAACAAAAGCGAATGATCGGACTCCTCTATATTTAAAAAACTTCAAAAAAACTCATAACTTGCTATAAAAATCTGTATTCTATTCATAAACCAATCACTCGGATGTATAATGTTCGAAGATGCAGTAGGAAAATGTAGCTCAACAAAAACACAGTCTAACGATGCGAAGAATGTCACAAATTGACATAATAAAGAGTTCACCACGTTGATAAACTACACTGAATCACAAAAATGCCTATCGAAGTCCTCTTCACTACCCTAAGGAAGCTTCATGAAATATTACTGAATTTATGATGAAATCTAATTAAACATACTTAAATACAAGTTGAAAATGGGTTGCACTTCTTATGGAAGTCTAAAACCAGTCGATTATGAAATCAGTCATGATTAGAACGTCATGCCTAAATTCCACAGTTCGACATACTACTCAAAATTAAATATACTAGAAATAATGGCAAAAATTAACATTGAAATATCTACACTTAGCTACGAGTGACGAAGTTGTGTAAGCTGTACCTTGTTGATAGATGAATTTCCAAAAGCGAGCATTGATATGCCCTGCATATCACACCTTTTCCATATGTAGCTGTAACTAGCACTCCCCAGGTCGTCGGGAATCGAACCAGAAAACCCCTTCTCCAATTCGCACGTTCTTCCCGGTTCAGAAGGCTATTACCCATCCTGGATAAATAGTTAGGAATCGCTACTTCACGTCTCCAACATCTTCCAGTACACAGTTCGTTTCTCAGTAGTATCGCGTTATTCATATCGGGCCGAAATATCAATGAACGGAAGACGAATGACTGCCCATGCGAATAGCATTCAGGATTACTAATGAAGTAGACACAAGTGGTCACACAATCAGTATCAGTCATCACCGGATCCATGGCAATAGTTCATTGAAATGTTCGATACTATGTCGGTCTAGTAGCGCTCATGCTGCTGTGTTTTTAGCCTGCCATTATAGAAGAAAAGTACAGCACTAAAATTATTCCTCTTGACATCTTGTTAGAGAATATGTCTGTTCGCGATTAGGAATAATGTTTAGAGTTCAATAACATTGCTGCGCACTCGATGTCGATGCAGTAGAAACAGAGACTGCTTTTCAATACGAAAGTTCACTGTGGTGAATGGCAGCTTGCTGTGTTGAGATTAAAGTTTCCAATACTGCTTACCCTTGTAGCGGTATAGATTGCATCTCGTGAAAGCGAACAGAGTCCTTCGACACTGGCTCTGTATGCACCTTAAATTGTTTGATATATACATCGCGTCACACCGCAATAACGAAACGCGTTCTCAAGTTTTAAAAAGAGATATGTTCTCATGCGCTCCGTAAAGCTATCTGCTCACAGCTGCCTGTGTGTCAATCCACCTAGCTTCAAGCTACCCCCACTCAGACGTGTCAGTGATCGAACTGATCTCTCATTGGTGGATGTAAATCATAATTTATAATGTCTCAGACAGATAATAAACATGTATATATAACAAAATACACATTATGCTCTGTTCCAGAGTCTCGTATAATGTTGCAAATCTTGCATGTTATTCTCTTTTCTTCTTATTGCTGATAAATGTGATCCTGGTGTACGATCAATAAACTGGGCCAATGATCGCCATGTTGTAGCCATCTTCGCCTGACTTCGTGCGTGCACGTCGATACTCGGAAAAGACCGTAATCGCGCAGCTGGACCCTGCTTCGGTTTGCAACTTGTGGATCGCGCCGATCTTCAACATAAACTTCAAACATAACAATATGAGGTTAATGGTACAGTACCATGCTTGGATCAAACAAGGCTGCGTAATGTCAGGTTATAACTGTAATAATTCAGTTGCTTACAGTTTATTTTATTGCATGTAATTTGTGAAGGTTTTATTTGTCATACCCAGGCGTGCAGTCCTGTAGTTCAACTGACATACATTTTTGCGACTGTCCTATCCGAGTTTTAATAACCTCTAAATTTTATTTATTAATTAATTTATTACCTTTTCTTCTGGATAGGACATGAAAAAATATTCCTTGGAATACTGTATAACTACCATCTTCGTGATGGACATTCTTGTTTTTGGTCACGTTACCATGTGAACCATTCGACATTGTTCTTAGTGTATCATTATTAAAGTCATGTATTTTACAGATTGGGTCTTGAACATTGGATTTCACTGGAAATAGTCACACTGATAAATGGCTCCCATATTATCAACATTATTTAATTATTTTCTTCTTGATTTTGGGTTCTACCTTGGACTTAATTAATTTGGTTGTGTGGTTCTCACCATCTTAAGGTAATTTATGATTTTACCAATTTTCGTTAGTTGAATTATCAATTAACTTCATGGAATTTCATATCTTGTCTGGTTCGGTACCAGCCAATCTTTTAGTTTCTGATATGGATTTTCATTAGATTCTTCACTTATCAAAGACAATTAATTTGTTCATCATATTGCTTAGTGGCATAACTTACTGTAATTTGTTATTTAAGTTAAAATATATTGGTTACCCTAAGAGTATTTTTCTTGGTGTTCTCTGTTCACAGTAGACATGTATTTTGAGTCTCTTATTATTTTGGGTTATATTCTGCCCATCACGCTCTTTCCACATTTTAATTAATCTGTTTTGTTGGTACGGTAGCGTACCTGATTTTTATTTATCTCTTGTTTTTAAATGATCTTATCAGGTCATTATCGGTAATCAGTAGCGTGGTTACAGTTTTCTTAATCGGAATTTATTGGAGACTTAAATACAGTGTTGAAAGTGATAGGAACACTAAGAAATATTCTTAGGCATGTCTATTGTGAATTTTTTGCTAATTCTTGGTATCATTCTTTGTTTAATGGTCTTATCAAGGGATGATGGAAAACATAATACTAACGTCAGTCTCCTCTCTAAACAAGGACGAAATCTTTCACGAAATTATCATTAGGGGTCAAACTCCCTGTAATCATCGTGAGAAGGATTTGATCCTGTTATTTTCGCTGACATATGTTCCTGTTCGCATTCCAAATTGGGATGAATTTGATTGGACTATAGGTAAGGACCTTGTTGTACCAAGTATTAATAAATTATTTACCCTGTTTGAGTTCTTGTCCACTGCTGATAATAGTTCGGTTAGTCAATTTAATCGTTTTATGTTTCATTTAGTTCATTGGTATCATCGCCTTGCAGATTTAATCGAAGTTTGGAAGGAAAAAGACCGTGGATATGGTGATAAATTGATTTCTTTGCGTGCTAGGTTATGCAAGTGCTATAATTGTTTGTTTGATGATACTAAACGCAGTGATAGTACTAATCGTGTTGTTAATTCTGACAAGGTTGTACCTGATACTGGTGACTGTAGCGAATTGACAAATGTTAGTCGTGTCGAAGGGGAGTTGTTGAATAATTTAGGACC
The DNA here is from genome assembly GCA_946902985.2 of Meconema thalassinum. NCBI lineage: Eukaryota > Metazoa > Arthropoda > Insecta > Orthoptera > Tettigoniidae > Meconema > Meconema thalassinum. Next base: position 249,724,711 of record OX336388.2, on the reverse strand, counting down.
AATTTCTTCGTCAGTTGAATCAGTGAACATGAATTTTTTGGAAGGTACTGCCCCCGTAAAATGAATTATTTGGGATGAAAATGGGAATATTTGTCGAAGCCCATGATAAAATTTAACCAAGCAATATCGAGGCTGGATGTTTGCAGAAACCAGTCTAGTGGTGACGTCGAGCAGGAGGGAATTTCCGTCACGTGATTATATTGCGCAATGGAAGGTTCGAGAAGCCGAGAATCGGCCTAGCAACAGCGAATTATCCCAGGAATTGTTTAAACATTGTTATAAATTATCTGATTGTATATGAGCCTACAGCCAATAAGAAGAAGTTTTAGAGGAGACGGAAGTTTCAGCAACTAAATTTTATGAACATTTATCGCATTTAAGCCCCATGAGAGAGAATTGATGTAATGGTAAAGTGAAGAAAATTATAATAAAATATTGGAAATATTTTATAAGCCGACAGCAAGTCGCAATTCGAAGGAATAAGCAATTTGCTAGAGCCCACTGAAATGTTTGCGGCAACGGAAAAGGCGGCCAGAATCGGTGACTTGGAGGGGAGACGCCAAGCATCGAGGCTCTTATTCATTGGAAGTTTGAACTGATCAGACGTGTTTTATCGAGAGAGATAGGAGTCCCGAGTGCATCATCGAGTCCGTGAAAGGTTGACTCGAGGAGACATGGTATCGCAAGGCTAGGAAAAGGAGATTGCCGCGCCATAAAGTGAGTGAAGTTGCGCGGAATATAAATGCCGCAATAACTTCGAACTGATCAACTTCAGAAACATTATTTCTACTACAGATTATAGCATACAATCTTGTGAAGTATATTACGAGCTTTTATTGAATTCGGAAGAATATTTTGGGAGATATAAACATTTTGTGAAGAGTTAGAAAAGTGTCTGAATCCAGCGCTATAAAACACTTTTGTCCGAGAAGACTACAGCCAATGCACAGATTCACGTGAGTAACAGTGATTGTTAGCATTGCTAGTGAGGAACTTTATGGTAACACCAGTATGATGACGGTGTATTCTCAACAGAAGAACATTATTAAGTCTTATAATAAGAATATAATTATGGACTAAATTAGTATGTGCGCCAGGAATACAAGCAGATAGAAGCAATATAGTCAGCGATGGAGCTTCGTTAGAGGAGTTTGTTCATGACTGTCTACTTTACGAGCAAACATGAGACGTTATGTACAATCACATTCTAGTGCATTATCGTCAAACATGAGCTCGATGTTAACACCACCGACTACAGAACGATATGCATACTCCATATCTATGAATATTCCTTATACGAGTGAGGTCCACGACTTCTTTTTCGAATTTATTTCGGAAAGTGAAGCTGAACTATCGACACTTCTCGTTGTTTTAATGAAACTGTACCATGACGGAGTGAGATGAGACATGAAGACTATCAAGCGGTCCAGGGTATTCCCGGTCACAAAGAAGATGATGGTTGGCGGTCCGCAGTTCGGTCCCGGTCGGAGCTTGCTGTTTTCCAGTAGGGGACTTAGTTCCTTTCCTGAGGTCGTGAGTTCTTGGAGACGAGCTAGGATCCAACCCGGATCCTTGAAGGACGTAACAACAGAGTATTTTATAATACTCTATTTGAACTTCTAAACTCCCAGACAAGGTAGCTGTGCTCATTAAACTTGTAGTTAGAGCATTATAGTGGCATTCTAGAGCAAGTCCTTGATCCATATTTCGTCGCAATATTTATGTATTCCATGTATAGACATTTTATTCTTGGAGATCATTTGTAGTGATCGTCTTTCAACGTGTTTAGCATTGTTTGTTTGCAATCCAGTTTCTGAACTGAGATCTTAACTTGTGTGAGGAACTAGTATTTTTGTCATTTCCTTTAAAGAACAGTAATGTATTTTCGACGTTTATGAATTCATTTTGAATTCAGGTGATAGACATTTTCGTCTACGTTACCAATTAAATTATTTTATTAGTTTAATTTGGGCTTTTTATTCGTCGTGAAGTAACATCAAGAAAGAAGAAAAAACGGTGATATATTGTGAAATATCACAGCCTCGTAACGATCTTAGCATCGTATTGGAGAGAAACATTTAACGTGGAAACGATGATTATCGTTAGAACTCATAGACATTCGTTCAGAATGGAGATAATATGAATATGACTAACTGTATGTTTTATTGAAGAAAGCTATGATCTTTCAGTCAGTTAAAATAATTTGAGAATCGAATCTTCTTGGAAGAACTTTATCATCCGACGTTAGGGAAGTTCTAGTATGATTACCTCGTCGAGATTGATCCTTATCGAACACACACAAATAATTTTTCAGATCATGTATTCACGATGAGTAATATAATGTCTCATTGTAGACATGATATTCCTTCATCTGTGAAAGTGAAACCAGAAGTATGGAGTAACAAGTACAGTATTTTTTATTAAATGTATACGCAACAGTTTAGAGATATCCTAGTAACGTTTTTAAAGTAATTGTGAGGAGGTCTTTCACGCTTAGTCCAAAGGTCGTTGACATGTATAAATTAGTGGATTAACAACTGATGTTATTGTTTGTTATACCAGCGGTTGGTTTGACAACCCTGAGGAATTATGCCCTTTTTAAGGAATGCCAGTTTGAGGAAATGAAGATGATAATCTTTTGATAGTGGTTAATATGTTTGTAATTCCGTGTGCTATTTGGCATGCGAGAGGATTTTAGCGAAGGAGTTTCCGCATTATAATACAGTCTTTGCAAGGGCAAGGCTATTTTTGGCAAGGCATAGGGTGAGTTAGTAGAACTCGTTTTATTGCATACACGACTTTGGATAAGTGAAGATAATAGGGTCACAGCTGAAATTTAGACGGGAAATTGGATATTGATGTCTGTTACGTTTACTCTTATTAACTTTTATTAAACCCAAGGATGTAAATACGTATGATTAACCTTTGCTGGTCGAATATATTTGACTTATTTTGACGACAGACCAGAATTGAGTATAAGTGGTAGTATTTCTGAAATTATGGAGAATTGTGAGAATCCCATTAAATTGCAATTAGCATTAGTGCGAGATCGGAGCTTTTGCTCGAGTGTAAATAGACATTACATTTTTATCTTGATAATAGCGCATGCTATTAAATGTGTTTTAAATTCATTTGTTGTTAACTTTCATTACTTTTCAATCGCGGGTACAATGTGTTAGGTTTAGGAACTTATTTGATGTTTTAGCATAGTGGATAGCGAATGAAAGTCGATGTGGTTAAATGCGGTTTGTTTATTGTTCAGTGTGTATGAAAACAACTCCGTTGGGGTATCACAACGCGAGGGAGTGAAAGGAACTGTGTATGGAAGTTTCTGTTTGTTAACATGTAGGGTGTATGATAGATTTGCGTTTTTGTCTCGCGTAAATCAGATTTTATAACGTTGCTTGTTGGTGACAGATGTGTGCATTCTCGGTCAAGGGAGACAAGCGAGGGTCTTTTTAAGAACTCGCTTTTCCAGCCAAAGCCAAGGCACCGCCACATAAATGGGTCGACATTTTGCTTGCCAACAGTGTCAATGAATGGATCAGCCGGTGTTGGAGATTGTAAGGGGCTGGATTATATAATCTGTCGCGTGGCTTGTGTCACGCGCTGCAAGGACCCTGGTGTCCAGCGGAGCGTGCCACAAGAATGTGAAACACGCAGGTGTTTTTGATTGTTTTAGCTTGTTGTAATAGGCTTTGGTCGCCCCCAAGATTTTGTCACAGTGTTCGTGGAACACAGGAGTGTCAGTGGCGTAGATGTGAAGAGGTGAGAATGGGTATGCGTTTTATTAAGTGTAGGAATGTTTAGATATAGTTTATTTTTTGTTATTAAATTGTTTAGTTTTGTTAGACGCAGCGTCGTTTCGATTTATTTTAGATATAAGGAGATGCAACTGTGAAACCCATTTTAGGTCCAGAAGCTGACCACGAGATCCCCGAGAAGGCAAGGTAGGTGCTCTCCTTTGAGCTCAGTGCATATTTGTAATTCACAGGTTCATCGTATTTCCCGCTACGTATATTCTTGAGGGTCTTGTTGGAGTGGACTCTTGACTAGTATTTAATCCGGAGCAGTCAGGGTCTACAAATCCAGCGGTGCTTCGGATATGTGACAGACCGCCTCTCGAATATACGGGTACAGTACGTCTGCATTGATAACAGAAGACCTGAAGTTTATTCTGATAATCAGAGGCTTAATTTTTCCAGATGGTTACCTGATGTACCCTTGTATGATGCTATGAGTAACTTGTCAAGGAGATATTCTACAGTTTCTAGGCCTGTACCTTGGAATGAAAGTATATTCGAATATGCTAGGGTTGGACGGGTTAATCAAATGGCATCTTCCCAAATGCCTGGTGCGTCGATGCATGATAATATGCCCATGGTATTCGATTCGTGTAATGAAGTTAAGTTTTCTAGCCTTCCACATCCTCTTAGTGCATGTCTGACGGATTTGCAAATATGCAGTGCTAACTACAGTATCCAGTTAGTATTTTTTTGAAAGTTGTAATTTATTTAATTGATAACGCCGTTGTATTTAGGTTATCGAATGCCAACATTTTTCAAATCATTGTTCCTGATACGGTTGGATTGTTGAGAGAAAAGATTGTGGAGGCAATGAGTTCTCAGACTTCATTAGTAGATTTTCATGAGGATGTTTTAGAATCCTTCATTCCCCTCGTGCCTTAAGTGTACTTCGACATAACTTGTTTTTCAGAGTACAGAGGTTAGGAGAACCCCTTAAAGATTATTTCCTTGACATTAAACCCCTTTTCAGAGTTTTAAAGAGTTAGTTGCTTCGATCATTGCTGGGGTCAATCCCGAATGTCGCTCCTATTTCGTTTTAGAATCCAAACCTATTACCTTAATGGAATTAAACGAAATTATTAGGTATGCGGGAACTATCAGAGATGCTGATTCATTGAGAGTATGCAACGTTCCTCCACCAATTAACTTGGGTAATGTAATGCAGTCTGCTTATTTACCTAATTCTGTGTTTCTTCGCCTATGATTTCCCCAACTGTGAGTCACCCTAGTATGTTTGCTAGTCCATATGTTTCTGCACCTATGAACTTTAGTAATCTTATTCCAACTGTTGGTTTTCCAAATATCAATGTGCCTACAAACATGTATGTACCTGAGATATCTCCTCTGAGCTACCCAACTGGTAGTAATTTACGGTGGCAAATGGTATCTTCACCCAACGACCCTACGACCATATTGCACGATGGTGTGATAGGAAATTTAATTGCGATAAATGATGTCATCAAAAGAATATATCCTTGGATTGCCATATATCAAAGAATTATGCTAACAAAAAAGAGTTTAAAATTTTTGATAATAGTGATTATGACAGAGATGCCTATAAAAGTAATTAAATTAGTAGTCGTATTATGTGTGCGTCTAAGAGTAACTGCCCGTTTATTGAGATCTGTATTAACAACGAACCTGTTTCAGCATTGATTGATTCAGGCAGTACTTATTCCTTTTTTGATAGGAAATGGTTTGAAAGTATGAAATCGGTATGCAAGTTCGGCGAGTTGTTAAATGAATTCAATAATGTTATCTCGGCAAATTCTACTGCTTTAATGTATTAGGTTATGTTAACGTCAAGATTAACATTGCTGATTTCTCGTGGAAATTTAAGTTCTGGATTGTTAATAATTTGTCCTGTGGTGTGATACTTGGGGCCAATTTTATTTCTCATACTGGCTTATTAATTGATTTGAGGGCAAGATTATGTTGGTTTCAATTCAAACTTAATTTAAAGATTAAATTTAACCAGATGCATGATAATAATGTTGTTAACTCAGCTCAACTGGATACTAAACCTGTGACTTTTGATGATCTTGGGTTTAATAATTTAAACGAACATCAGACCAAGCAATTTAAACTTTTATGTCCTGAATTCCCCGAAAATTTGACTGACTAACTGGGTGTAACTAATCTTATGGAATATGAGATAGAAATTTCTGACACCATTCCTGTACGCGCTTCTCGATACATATTATCTCCACCTAAAATGAAGGTTTTAAAAGAAACGATAGACGATATGCTAAAGTAGGGAATTATCAGGAAATCGACTTCAGCATATTCGTCACCTATTTTCCTCGTACCTGTTATTGATTACCGTGCACTTAATAAAAAGGTTATTTGGCAATCTATTCCTCTTCCGGACTTGCAATCTTGCTTTGCTTGGTTTCGGGGAGCCCATTTCTTTACCATTCTTGACCTCAACACCGCCTATTTCCGGGTACCCTTAACAGAAAAGTCAAAAGCCATTACGGCATTCACGACAGACTGGAATCTATTTGAGTTCGAACGCCTCCCGTTCGGTTTGTCTAGTGGAGCTGCAGTGCTCAGTAGATTGTTAGATAATGTTTTCGATGGAATTAAATTTAAATCTGTATACCACTATCTGGATGACGTTGTTATCTTCAGCAAAACCTTCGATGAGCATATACAACATGTAAGAGAGGTGTTATCTAGACTTAGAAGAGCGGGACTTACTGTTAAGCTTTCTAAGGTGTCTTTTGCAAAGCCTCAGATCTCCTTCCTAGGGCACATAATTTCATCTTCTGGGATATCCATAGATCATTCAAGAACCCAGTCTCTTAGGGAGTATAGACCACCAAAGACAGGCAAATCGAGCTGCACCTATCAACAAATTAAGGAAAATGGGAGTCGAGTTTGCTTGGGGTCCTGACCAGGATGCTGCTTTCGAAGATCTGAAAATGGCTTTAACCATCCCTGATTTTTCTAAGAATTTCATCATTCAGACAGATTATTCTAATAGCGCTGTCGGTGCAGTCCTTTTATAAGAACATGCATTAGGACGTTTACCCGTTCCATACGCTTCTAGAACCTTGAGCGATGCCGAGAAGAAATACCCAGCGTATGAGTTAGAGGGTTTAGCGGTGATGTTTGCCATGAAAAAGTTTAAGATTTATGTGGAACATATTCAGTTTGATTTATAGACCGATAATCAGACCTTAAGTTGGGTTCTGGGTAAACCTAGGAAGACCGGTCGGATGGCCAGATGGGCTACTCGCATCATTTCATTCAATGTTAGACATATAAAAGGATCTGATAATGTTATTGCAGATTGTCTGAGTAGGATGTACGGAGAAAATGATGTTGATTTGGTGAATTCTGATGAAGATGATAACATCCATAACAATCTTGCTAACGTTATCCTTTCTAACTGCCCTAAATTATTCCGAGAAGTTTCGAAATGCCAAAGAGAAGACCCTGTCATCGGTGAGATTATTGGAAAACTGTAGAGAGGAGAAGTAGTAAACCTTACTCTTTGAAGGCTAATGTTCTGTGTTGTAAAGCTCGGAATGATAAACTTCCGAAAATTGTCATTCCATCTGTCTTAATTCCTGTGATCTTTAAATACTTCCACGAGTCTGCGATTGGTGGACATTTGGGAGTTTTCAAAACGATAGAGAAAATTCGCCAAAATTTTATCTGGAAAGGGATTGATAAAGATGTGCGCAAATTGGTGAGCAATTGTGATACTTGTAAGAGGGCTAAACCCCTTAATAACTCGAAAACTGGTTTGTTGTCATCTGATATTGCCAAGGTTCCTATGGAAATAATTTTTGTCGATTATGTAGGACCTTATACGGTATCTAAGTCAGGAAACCTCTTTGTGTTGGTATGCACTGACGAATTTTCTCGTTTTAATTGGTTATGCCCTACCAAAGCTGCTACTACTCAAACGGTAATCTCTTGTCTTAAACAAATCTTCGCGTACTTTGGTCCATGCCAAGTTTTGGTTTCCGATAATGCGAAGTGTTTTACTTCTGATGTTTTTAAGAATTGTTTGTTTGAACTCTCCATTTCACACGTCACTAGTACGCCCTATTACCCTAAAGGTTCGTACGCCCAAAGGGTGAATCGAAATTTACGGGCTGCCCTAATTGCTTTTCACCATAAGGACCACAGTCTTTGGGACACCAGTTTACCTTGGCTAACATTTTCCTTTATAACTGCTGTTCACGAGTCGCACAAAACGACTTCCTTCTCTCTAATGTTCTCCTTCGGACATAATTCTCCAATTTCAAACTTATGGTCCGTAAATCAACTATTGCCTGACTAGTACACCTTTAATGATGTAAGAACGATCTGGAAGAAGGCAAGAAGTAACATGAAGGTGGCTTACGAAAGGTTAGAGAAAAGATACAACGCAGGTCAAAAGCCTTCATCGTTAAAAGCCGGTGATGAGATTTACATAAAAAAATTCACGTTGAAAGAAGTTGGCCCTAAGGAATCAGGTAAGTTACGGGAAAGGTTTCGTGGCCCTTATAAGGTAGTAATATATCTGACACACGTCACCCTTTTGTTATGCGACTCGGTAAAGAGGAAGTTTATCAGAGTCCATCTATCCCATGTGAAGAAAGGTACGGATTTGCCCAATAGTGAGAGTAAATAATTTTCTAAATTGTGTACTGCAAACTGTATGTGTGAGGCATGTGTGAGTTTGGTGTGAATGTGGTAAGTTAGCTTTGCATTTGTGATTGGGTGTGAAATTTATTGTTGTTCTTGTGTCAAATAAGGTTAGGTTTTTTTAAAACTTATCGTTTAACTCTGTTTTGCTTTGATACCTAGTATACAAATCACTATTTCGTTGAAATTCTTCTTACGATCCTTATTATATTCTGGTATTGAACTAGTGTTTTAAGGTGACATAAGGTAATGCACAGAATACAAGGTAAGTACCTTAGGGAAAGGTTCCCATATGTTCTCCAAGCTGGTGTACGTAAGTCATCTTTATTGATTGCTTGATCTGGGAGGTAAAGTTTACCATAAGTATGGTTTGTTAAGTTTTGGCAATGTTCGTAAAAGAGGGATATTTGATGCTAAAAGGTCCGTTGTGTTCTTTCTAGATGCGTTCTTTTAGTTCGTTTTATTTCTGTCTGAACTGGGTAAGCATAGTGTGAATGCAATGTGTGAATTAATAATATGGTGTAAGGGAAATGCTAATAGGGCTCATTTTGGTTCTGATGATGTACTTGCAGTGTACGTTTTTAAGTAATTGTGTTTGATCCGAGTCAGTATTTATGTATGTGAAAGTTGTCTGTTGGTAAGTGTGTTGTGCAATGGTATTTTGATGGGTAATGATTTATATTCTGGTAGATTTGATGGGAATATCTTCTTTGTGGGTGGTAAATTGTAATTAGTAATCTTGGGATTTGTGAGGTTAAGTGTGAGTGTATGAAAGATTTGGGTTTGTCTGCACGTGTGATATGTTTCTAAGCTTTTGGTCTTTTAATTATTGTTTCTGGTAAAATTATTTTTGTCCTTTCCTTATGTTGGTTTCTGTTCCTCATTTTCTTGCTCAATTATTTCATTTCTGTCGTTTCTTGGCATCATAAGAATTTTTCATGGTTTTGGCTTAACATTTTCTTGGTTCTGGTATTTTCTTTGCCTAATACTTTGGTAAGGGTTCGGTGGTGAGTTATTTAAAATTTTGTGAATGTCATTATTCAAGTAGATGGGAGTAATTGTTTGCTCGAATTTTGAACTTATTGTCATCTGTTTGATTTTTCCTGGTTGTCTTTTGCTTTTGGCCTTTCTTATCGTCGATTGTCGCTTTGGGACTGATGTTTTCTGTTAAGTTAATATAAGGTACAATAAGGTTCTAATGCCTAAGTCTCTGTCACCTTGTCATGTAAGTTTGTTTTAATAGTTGCTCTTGAAATCCAAGAGTTTTGTTCTTGAGTTCAGCGACGCTGATGTGTGGATTTCGTGATCCATCTCTTTTTGTTGCATACCTTCGTTTTTCTGTTCTTCTGGTTTATGATACCAAGAAGATGTAAATATTCTCAATATTTGTTTTGTTTACACCATGAATTGTGTAAGTTAATCTGACATTTATGTAAAAGTGAAGAATCTTTGAGCTTATTTGAGTATTATCTAATTATTTTAATGGCAATTTGATTATTGTAATTTTATGTTGGTCTTTTCTTTTATAAAAGGGGATAACCATATTATTTGGGTGGGTAATGTAAAACATACTGATCATGACTTGTCATCAGTCTTAAGAATAAACTAGGACATATTCTGTCGCAGTCCATATTTGTTTACAGTGGAAGATCTGAAGACAATCCAACCTGGTCGATGTGCAGTACTATTGTGAAGATCCAAGGGCCCGGAAACTCATGATGGAAGCTGCAGTCTCTCTCTGATCGTACTCATCTTCGCTCTACTGGAAAACTATATATATATATTCTTGAATGTAGTACCATTGTATTCAAGAAGATCGCTTTCCATGTATTTGAAAAAAGTAAGGCGTTGTTGTTCTAAGCATGTATGGGAACTCGAAAAGTGACGGTTAACGATCAGTTAAGAGTACTTATGCATGTTAATTGTGGATGAACTTTATTAGGATATCCACCTACTATTTACCTACCTAAAGTTACCTTGTAAATTCTCTATCTCCACTTCTGAACTTCCACGTGTCCAAATTTGTGGATTATGGCCACGATTCGATGGGAGGGAGTATTGATACGTGACTGTATCTTGACTTATAAACTCTGTCTTGTACTGTATTGATTACCCTGCTCTATCTGTGAATGAATAATTGAACTACGTCGCGCTGGTGCGTGGCCTGGTGATAATTCTATGAAAACTCTGTATGTAGTGCCTCTTATCTCTACTAGAGTGCGGGCAGTGTTCTATTCCGCTAGTATTGCTGCGTTGCGCGAAAACTATGAACTTGGTTACTTCTTATCGCTACCGGAGGGCGTTCAGTGTTCTGTTCCACTAGTCTGACTGTTTTGCGCTGCGCACTGCGCGAAAGTTGTGAATTTGGTTTATTTCGAATGTAATTTTATTTGTAACTTAGTGTTACGATATTGTTGGAAATATCGATTGATTCGAGAAACTATTGTCAACTGTTCGTGAGTAAGTGTTGAAATTTAATTATTACATGATCGAAGAGGAATGAAGTACTCTATGTGAGCTAAAATAAATATTTTGGGGCAGGCTGGCCTCGTGCTAGCCTTGCCGAATTACTGTCTTCGTGGGAGCTTGATACTATTGAAAATGTAGTCGGCTTTGTGGGAGAGCGTATTTAATTTGAAAGGGGGGGGGCAATTTATTTAAATAATTTGTTTCGGCCAACATAATGGTATGTAACTTAGACATATCCTAAGTAATTGAATTTTTCATAGAAGTAACTGGTATCAGCGCAGTATTGTTTGTAGTTCGACATGGTTTGTATTTTTTGTGATAACCTCTGTAAAAGTTTGGAGCTCATTCTTCTGTTTTCTAATGGTGCTGGTTTTTCCAGTTGTATTGTGCCTCTGATGTAAGCTGCGTATTTGTTGGTTAGGGTACCATGCTTGGATCGAACAAGGCTGCGTAGTGTCAGGTTATGACTGTAATAATTCAGTTGCTTATATTTCATTTTATTGCATGTAATTGTTGAAGGTTTTATTTTTCATACCCAGGCGTGCAGTTCTGTAGGTCTACTGACACACATTTGTGCGACTGTCCTATACGAGTTTTAATAACCTCCAAATTTTATTTATTAATTTATTTATTAACTTTTCTTCCGGATAGGACATGTAGAAATATTCCTTGGAATACTGTATAACAACCATCTTCGTGATGGACATTCTTCTTTCTGGTCACGTTACCATGTGAACCATTCGACATTGTTCTTAGTTTATCATTATTAAAGTCATGTATTTTACAGATTGGGTCTTGAACATTGGATTTCACTGGAAATAGTCACACTCATAAATGGCTCCCATATTATCAACATTATTTAATTATTTTCTTCTTGATTTTGGGTTCTACCTTGGACTTAATTAATTTGGTTGTGTGGTTATAACCACCTTAAGGTAATTTATGACTTTACCAATTTTCTTTAATTGAATTATCAATTAACTTCATGGAATTTCATCTCATGTCTGGTTCGGTACCAGCCAATCTTTTAGTTTCTGATATGGATTTTCATTAGATTCTTCACTTATCTAAGACAATTAATTTGTTCATCATATTTCCTAGTGGCATAACTTACTGTAATTTTGTATATTAAGTTAAAATATATTGGTTACCCTAAGAGTATTTTACTTGGTGTTCTCTGTTCACAGTAGACATGTATTTTGAGTCTCTTATTATTTTGGGTTCAATTCTGCCCGTCACGCTCTTTCCACATTTTAATTAATCTGTTTTGTTCGTACGGTAGTGTACCTTACTTCTGGATTTTTATTTATCTCTTGTTTTTAAATGATCGTATCAGGTCAATTATTATTGCAATCTCCGAAGTAATTGTGTATGGGTGAATTACCTGTCATTCTCTTAGCCTTATTTGTTGATTTCTTCATTTGTAGTACGACATCGAGGGGCTTAATTTTTAGGATTTTTCGCATGGAGACGAGTACATTTTTATATGAACTGATTAGCACGGATTAGCCGTTTTTAACCTCTCGGAAGTAGGTTAGGGATCTGCCAATTTTTGAATATTTCGAGTGCGAATTGAATGTAAGCCTCACCTCTTTATTGTATTTTGTGTTTGTATTCCTCTGGATTGGTAGTTTTGATCTCTCATTATACCCGACACCCCCGAGTACAGTTTCCTTGTGCATTCCCAGTCCAAGAATGCTTTCCTCCCCGTCCTATATGTCTTCTCGTTGGAGGAGGGTTTCGGAAGGGTCATTTAAGGTCTGTGGCTCCCCGAAATCCTCGTCAAACGGGCAAAATACCAAGTATTGTTTCTCGGATCGAGGGGCGTAAAATGAGCTATGTCCGGTATTTATGCGACAAACTTCGATATTTTGTCCGAGTTAAGTATTTTGGTGACTTTTCAGTCACGTTGCCCGTTCCACCAAACCAATGATTTACTTATGGATGAAGGGCAGTCTAAGTGTTAATCGAGGGTATAAGCTATCACCGTTTCAAATTTCATCCAATTCCGTCCAGCCGCTTTAGTGTGAAGAGGTAAACAACTAACACCTGGACACACACAAACTTTCACAATTTTAATAAACTAGCTCTTAAGCCCGTCGTTGCTCGGATATTGTAGCTTTGCTCGCTGTGTCGTATTGTGTGCAACCCGGAGGAAGGTCGTTGTTATAATGAGCAATATTTTGCCACTCAAAGTCATTGTGCGTACTTTTAACTGATCAAAAATTGTGTTGAAATTGTTAAGTAGGTGGGTACGACGGCTCTCTACTGTTTGTAGCTTATAATAGATTAATCTTGAAATTTCGCTAATATTACTGAATATTTAAGGAGCCTATTGTAATCTTAGTACGCACTATTAACCTAACTATTACATTTAAAGGCCAATGATTTTCTTTTCCTTCATTGTATTGACCTTGCGTGCATTGTGGAACAGCAACATTTCAAGATGATAATTGAAGTCCGTAGATAAACTCTTAGAATCCCAGCTTCATAAAAATGTATGCATTCGATTAGGGGAATAACGAATACTAAAAGAAAATAAATAAATAACATCTAAGAATCTATATGTCCACACTCACGTAAATAAGAACCACTCACAGGAGTGCAGAGACACCTTGTGGGCACGAGACAAACTAATCCTATTCAGAACACCATATCACCCAGATGACCAAATTTGGAGGAGAAAGCAATACACCAAAAGGACCCAAGGTCTAGATATGATGACGAAATTAATGACAAAAATTAGAAGGTTAGTAACAAATCAACTCTGGAGCTATATTTACCAAAATTCTCATTCTTCAGATAAAATCAATACTGAAACACTCGTAGACTAAAAACAACACACGAAGTATAAAAGAAGACCCTAAAACAAAAAAGAATCAAATAAAGTATGCATAGAAGCAAGGAAAATATTTTTTCCGCTCATACTCTAAAATAATGAATCCTCGCCAATACTGTGTAAGTCCCCATTGCCGTGATGACGCCGTTAATTAAATTATGAAGCTTGCGGGGCATGGAAATGCAGTTTTTGTGCCAAAGGGCCTAAATGAAGAGAACGGAGAGCGCTGTCCAAAATTTCAAGTAGATAGTGTTACTCTTCTTATTCGAAATGTTTAGTACGTAAAATTTGGTTCAAATCGGACAGACAGTGTAGATCATGGTTCGGTGAAATGGTGTAGATTTTTTTCCAAAGGGCCTAAATGAAGGGAATGGAGAGGGCTGTCTAAAATTATTGGTGCCAAAAACCTTCCTTGGTGTGTGCACTACAACCCTATAAAATGTTAGTGCAATCTCTTTAACGGTGTCGGAGTCCATTAATCTCGGACAGATATGCCTAGGCATTTCCATTTTTGTACAGTGTGGTCCACCAGCCCCTTATTTTTTTGGAGGAAGGCAGCCCAAATAACGCGTATATCAAAGTCATCCAAAAAACATTAGTAACTGCTCCTTTACGTCCATTGTACAAGTTAACCGTTGAGTACATCCTCGCGAATAGAGTAGAAATCAATAGTGGCAGTGTTCTTTCAATGACCTCATATATAATGCATCATTGAAACGATCAGAGCTCGGAATAACACCTTCTTACGTTTGGACAGGAAGTGTCTACGAATAGATTCAATACGTGCGAGCAATACACCATGGTTCTCGGTAGCTATGGTGGCTAAATCAAGAATTGCCAGAGTAGCGTCACCGAAGTCGCATTGTAGTAGTTTCAAACCTTGAACTAGTACATTTTTTTTGCTTAATGTCGTTTATTGTGGATGTAAGTAGGGGAGCAAGGCGGTTTCTGCTCCCCCACCACTACTCCACTACTGCCAATGCGAGCCGATAACTCCCGAACCCGAGGTCGTAGATTCACGAATGAGGTGTCGTTGGACTCAAGCTGACGGGAGCTTTGCTATGAACCACTTGTTATATTTTTGAAAAAAAAAATTGAAAATTTTTGTTTTCGAAAGTAGGTGATTTGAAAACCAAACATGATAGAATGTTGTGCCATAGCTTAAACGAACGGTCTCTATGTCCTTTATTTTCTATAATAAAACGCTTTTATTTTTTACATTTTTTTGAAAAAAGTTCAATTTTAAATTTTTATATTTTGGAAACTAAAGTGTTTGCAAAAAATTTTGTTTGACTTAAATGAATGGCCCTGACCCCTTTACCCCCAAAATAAATTTCAAGTCTCTAGAACTAGAACTGTGCAGTAGTGGAATTACGGGGGTTCTGCCTCACCCCTTTCATATAAACATTGGGCGATATCTCCCGAACGCGTGGTCGGATTTTAACGAACGAGGTATTGCTGGCGTTGGCTAAGCCTGTGTGTTGGTATGTTTTTAACATTTGAAACTTTTCGTTTTTTGGATTGGCGCTATTTTGGAAACGGTGAATTTTGGGGAAAAGTCTGTTTGACGTTAATGAAAGGTGGGTATGCCCTCGAGGCGGGCAGCAAGTTTCAAAGGGTGTAGGAGGAAAAAAAAGATAGCCTACTTTCTCGCGAACATTGGTGATCATTGGCGAACGGATGGTCGGATTTTAACAAATGAGGTGTCGTTGGACTCGAGCTGACGTCCTCTTTCCTATAGACCACTCGTTATTTTTTTAAACTTTTTTTTGAAAAATTTTGTTTTTAGAAGTAGGCGATAGTTTGAAAATCAAACATGATAGAATGTTGAGCCATAGTTCAAACCAATGGTCGCTATGACTTTTATGTTTTTTATTAAACCTTTTTGTTATTTTTTTAGTTTTTTTAAACACTTAAATTTTTATTTTGGAAACTAACACGATGCCAAATAAGTTTCTTTGACATAAATGAAAGGTCCCTACCCCCTCTACCATGAAAATAAATGTCAAGTCTCTAGGATAAAAAACTAGGCATTTTTTTATATAAAAGCGTGTTGGTAGACAGAGAGCCGGTAGCGCTTGACATATGTTACAACGAGGCTATGATTGGCCATGGTGGATATGGGAAATGGATATTTCGACGGGGGTGATGTATGACAAAACGAGGGGTCGCTTTTCGATATATTTTTTTCCTGTGACAGATGAATGAAGGCGAATATTTTCGAAAATCCCTCATGACGATCGTTAAAATAGGTTGGTAAACACTGACCAGTAACCAGACAAAATTCATAATGCTATGAGACGAATAATAAGCGGGAAACGTTTGATATTTTTCATTAAGAATTTGTTGAAAGCCTCAACGACAAACAGAAACAATTTGTTGAGGCTGGCTGGCTGGCCGGCCGACTGAGAGAGCCAGGCTAGCAGAATGTATCCTCTTGTCATGTTTCAGAAATGTGAGCCAGAGCTTACTACAAGCCAATGGAAAATTACAGTGACGTAGAGGTCACTTGGAGGTCGAACAATATCGCAACGACGTCAGAGAAATAATGCAGTAAGCGAGTATAACTCCTCCCCTACCATTGCCATAGCCAATTGCAGAGCAAGAGCGATATTAACAGCTGTGGCAAGAGGGAAACAGGGCGAGGGGCTGGGCGAGGGGCGGGGCGAGGAGAGGAGGGCAGGGGTATTAGAGTGTTGGTCATGATATGACACACAGTCATTCATTACTGTTTTAAGCTTTGCTGTGTAAACATAGGCTGTGTCGTATTTGTATAAAAGTGATTGCATTCGTGTGCTCAACCCCAATTGGTTACTATATTGGATACATTATATATCTGAGGTAAGTGTTGGAATAGAGCTGTTTAATTTATTTTAATGCTAATCAATGTTTAAATGATTATTGGTTTACCATTTCATTGATGAATTGTTTTTATTTTGTTTGTTTTAGATAATTGGCATACCTGTTGTGGGAGACAGAAACCTTATTCCACTTGAACCTACAAAAAGCCAAACGCAGGGCTTTTTACAAAGCAAGGTAAGATTTTTTTTGTTATGTATAATAAACCTGTTTTTTAATATAATTATTATTTTTTGTTTATGAAAGGTGCTATTTAAATAGGTATACTCATGGTTATTTATTTTATTTCTTTTTTTAGTGTGTGTGTGTGTGTTGGAAAAGGCTTGTCCACTTCAGCCACTGCTGAAAACCCGCAACGTGTGTGTTTGGGGCTATTGTTTACCCGGCAGTCTACGGCTGAAAACTCTGGTGTGATTGTTCTTTTTTATATAAAAATCATGTCTATTTCCACTACTACTGATACATTAACTTGGGAGCCTCTCGAGTCCTGTTTCAAGTTACGTGTGTGCTCTGGCCGCATAGTGAATGTTAGAGAGAGTTTGATCCCAAAAGACTTTATGGAATCATGTTTTGAAATTTTTAAAGAACAAATTTGTACAGCGCAAAGGTTGCATACAGCCTTAAAGGTTAATACACAACTCGTGTGCGATTTCATATATAAACACAAGGACGGTGAGCATAAAAGACCATTTTGTATTTGGCAGTAAAATGCAAGAGATTTTGATAGCCGATAATCTGAACGAGTGGTATCAAAGCCATGTGGTCAATGCCTTGCTATCAAAATTTGATAAACTGCAACAAGGACCAAGTGGTTTAGCGTTAGACAAAATCCATTACCTGCAAATCAACATTTGTCATTTCAACCCGTTGAATGCTGGGTCTAGCTATATTAAAACACCACCAGCAATAGCTTCGAAAAAGGCTGTGGTGAATATTGAAAATTTTGATGATGAATGTTTTCTGTGGGCTGTGGCTGCGCATTTGCAGCCAGCTCAAGACCGTCATGTTAACAGACAGCAAAGTACAAGGCCAAGTTTGATGAATTAAATCAAACTTTAAATTTAACTCGAGTGTCGTTCCCCATGGACTTAACCGAGATCCATAGGTTTGAACAAGATAACCAGGACTTTTCGTTCATGGTGTATGGCCTTGATGGTGATGAGATTGAGGGTCCTCTTTATGCCACAAACGAACCTAAACGACACCACATTCATCTTTTATATTTATCTGAGGGAGAGGTGAATCACTATTGCCTGATTAAAAGCTTAAGTAGATTGCTAAGCAGTCAAATGTCTAAGGACAAGCGTTCAAAACATATTTGTGATCGTTGCATGCAATATTTTAAAACCCCTACGCTTTTAGAACGTCATAGGGTAGATTGTATTTCTCAGGAAGCGGTGAGACTGATATTGCCACAAGGGGACAAGGCTGTGTTAAAGTTTAAGGATATTCATAAGCGTGACACTGTTCCCTATGTGGTTTATGCAGATTTCGAAGCTCTCATCACTCCCATGGCGGGATGTGAACCAGATCCCACCATGAGCTCAACCACACCCCTTTCAAAAACATGAATCTTTTGCCATAGGATTTAATGTGGTGTGTGCCTATGACCCCACATAATCCGTTTACAAATATCGTGAGGGGCCAGATTGTGCCAGATGATTTTTGGATGAACTTGTTAAGTTGGCCGATCATGTACAGGGATTACTGGCCCACCCAGTACCCATGAGCCTAACGCCACAACAGTAGCAGCAGTATGAGCATGCCACGACATGTCATATTTGCGAAAAGCCACTGATCAGTGCTGAAGACACCGTTCGTGATCACTCGCACTTTACGGGAGAGTTTCGTGGAGCTGCGCATAGTAAATGCATTTTGAACTTTTCAGCTCCTCGTTTCATTAGTGTCTTTTTCCACAATCTGGCCAATTATGACATTCAGTTTTTGATTCGTGAATTGGTCATGTCAACAAGGGCTCGTTTACCATTATCCCCAAAAACCATGAGCGTTTTACAGCCCTGACATGGCGGTTGAGCAACTTAAGCATTCAATTTTTGGATTCCTTTAAGTTTATGGCATCCTCGCTAGACAGTCTTGTGAATGGCTTGAATGAAGAGGAATTAAAAATACCAGAATGCATTTTAATGATCCCAAGCAATTTCAATTGTGCATTCAGAAAGGTATATTCCCGTATGATTTCTGCAACAGCTGGGACGTGTTAAAGCAAACAAAACTCCAATTACAAGAGAAATTTTACTCAAAACTAACACGCAGTACCATTTCCGATGAAGACTATGCACATGCATGTCAAGTTTGGCGAGTGTTTGGCATTAAGACGCTAAGTGATTATGCTATGCATTACTTAAAACTGGATGTATTGCTGCTCACTGATGTGTTTGAAAAATTTCGTGAGTTGTGTCAGCACATT
Organism: Meconema thalassinum; assembly: GCA_946902985.2. Taxonomy (NCBI): domain Eukaryota; kingdom Metazoa; phylum Arthropoda; class Insecta; order Orthoptera; family Tettigoniidae; genus Meconema; species Meconema thalassinum. The sequence continues at coordinate 249,705,663 of OX336388.2, read as the reverse complement.
TATGGTATTTACCCGGCTCACTATTATACGAGTCCTGGGCTCTCGTTTGATGCCGCTTTAAAATACACTCAAGTGGAATTGGTTCTATTTTTTGAAAAGGGCATTCGCGGTGGCTTTGTGTCGCTTAACCAGCGCCATGCCGAAGCGAACAATGTCTACATGCCTGATTATTCACCAGACAAACCAGAATCGTACTTAATGTACTATGACATCAATAATTTGTATGGTTACGCCATGAGTCAGCCTTTGCCCTATGGGAAGTTTGCTTGGCTGACAGAGAAAGAAGTGTCTGAATTTGATGTAAACATGGCTAGCCAAGAAACAGACAGTGGATATGTCTTAGAAGTGGATATTGAATATCCCTCATCCTTGTATGATCAACATGCTGATTTCCCATTCTGCCTAGAGCGAATGGTTCCGCCTGACAGTAAAGTGAATATTGAAAAACTCATGGGCACACTTTACAACAAAAATCGGTATGTGTTACATATTTAAATATTGGTGCAATGCCTCGCCCAAGGCTTGGTGTTGAAGAAAATCCATAGGGGTATTTCTTTTGCTCAAAAACCATGGCTCAAGCGATACATGCAACTCAACACAGAGCACCGACAAATGGCAACAGAGCAGTTTGAAATTAATTTTTTCAAATTAATGAACAACTGCATCCATGGCAAGTCCATGGAGAATGTCCGCAAATACCGTGACATTAAATTGGTGAAGGTCTGGGAAGGACGTTATGGTGCCCGGCGGTACATTGCCAAGCCAAATTTCAAATCGATCAACATTATCGATGAGGATTTGGCCACTATTGAATTGAGTAGGACCAGCGTGACCATGGATAAGCCCATTTACTTGGGCCAAGTCATTTTAGACTTTTCTAAATCGGTCATGTATCGATTCCACTATGAGTTTGCCAAACGCCATTTTGAGGACGTCTCTCTTTTGTATATGGATAAGGACTCATTCATTTACCACATTCGCCACTGCAACCCCTATGACGTCATGAGGCAGCATAGTGACTGGTTCGACACCTCTTCGTATAGTGCTGACAACATGTTTCTGCTGCCCATAAAAACCAAGAAGGAAATGGGTGTTTTAAAAGATGTATGCGGTGATTCCATTATGACGGAATTCGTAGGTTTGGCTTCGAAAATGTATGCCTATCGCACACTAGACAGTAAGGAAGCCAAAAGAGCAAAAGGTGTAGGTAGGGCAGTGGTAAAATCGCTACGTGTAGACGATTACTTAGCGGTTTTACGCACTGGCAAAGCTATGTCCCATACATAGTGCAGGATACAATCCAGCAACCATCATTTGTATCTTGTAGAACAGAGAAAACGCACCCTCGCCTCCATGGATAACAAACGTGTGTGGGCTGATGACTTGCTTACCAGCCTGCCCTGCGGTTATGACCGCAAAGAGGTGGAGGTGTGATTTTTCTGTTTGTTTGTTTAGGGACATGGCTTTTTGTAACTCGTAGATTTAGTATTTTGTAAATATTGGTTTTTTGTCATTGTAAATAGTATATTTTGTAAATAGTGGCAACCCACTTGGACCTTTTGCTCTTTTAAAAGTTCTATGCAACCTTATTATTATTATTTTTATTTTAAAATTTAACCGAGTTGGGAATTGGAAAATGGTATATAGTTTGATTCTTTTAAAGCAGTACAAAGTTGTAGTGTTTGTAAATATGAAATAAGTAATAGTATTTTTTAGTAACTTTAATGACTAGTATTTATATTTCTTTTTGTAATGGTAAAATTTTAACTTAAAAAAGTTATTTTGGAATCAGTGTGCATGTCGAGAATGTGCTTTTGGGAATAAATACAGTGGTCGTGTTTGTTCCTAAAAAGACAGGTATGGTTGTGTGAGTAGAGGGAAAGCTGGTGTGTATGTATGACCAGAGCAAACACGGTGAGGTAGGGTGGGTGGGGAGGGGGAACTTTTCACTTATATAGTCAGTTTGTTTTGTCGATAGTTTTGTTTTCTTTGAAATGTAGCGGTGAATAGACATTATTTTTGTAAAAACAGTCTTACCTACAGTAGTCGTAGACCTCAACGTTTCTCCAAACACACATAAACTCACTGAATCATCATCATCATCATGATCAGGCACTCGCATTGACATTATTGACAAATCTCAACTTTCGACATTCACCAAATGGAAAAATGACAAAACAGCAAGATGGAAAATCCATGTTTCGATATCACCAAATTCAAAAACGCAAAACTTGAAACGGACAATTTTAAAAACTGGAAATGGCCATGTGTGAAATGTAAAAATTCAAAAACTTCAAACGGACATTTTTAAAAAAGTGTCATCAACAAAATGGAAAATCCATATCATCAAAAACGCAAAACTTGAAACAGACATTTTTTTTAAACTGTAAATTGCAAATTGGCAAATGACAATGTGTGGAAATGTGAAAATGAAAATCAGCCCATCAACATCATGATTTTTTAATCATTAAAATGAAACATTGTGTTCTGGCAAACCTTTGTATTTTTATTTCATAACCATAGGAATTGACAAAAGAAAAAATAGAATACAAACACATCCCAATTCCTCACTCCTCAATTCCTTAATGTTCATGTCCATGCATCATCAACTTTCCTTTCATAGCACTCATCACAATCAGGGCTGCCATCCTTTCATCCACTGAGGCGTCAGAGGATGTGAAACGTTGTTTAGCTTTCTTCAATAACAATTTATCTGCCACATGTCTTAAACCAGGATGACTATGGCGATAAGATAGGTCATGTTCTTTGCATGCTTGATCCAAAAGTTTAATGGGTGCATCACCACGCTGCAAACTTTTTCAAGATGAGTTCCAGGGCCACAAAAACGATAACCTGGAAGATGGATTTCGAAAAGTAAGTATTGAATCACTTTGTCAATGAAGCCACTGCCAGTACAGGTCTGGCATATCCTTTTCCATTGATGGTGAAAAGGTTTGGTCTTCCTCTTCCTCTGTGGACGATGTTTGTGTTTGTTGTGGCTTTTTCTCACCATGACACCATTGGAATGATTCAACAAAGTATTTACACGGACTTTTATGACCGTGATACAGTTTCACTAGCTGACAAGTTGCGCACTGACGCATAGAGGGTATTTTTGCCATGGCCACTTGCTTATGGTGATCGTAATCCGTACAGGGTTGCAATTCACTCAACACAGGGTCTTGAGTCCATGATTTTGGTACATGTTGCCAGCTTTCTTTCACCGCGTTGGCGGCCACATAATAAGTGAACGACTTGGGCAACGATAAGAGTACCCCTTTGGTAAAACTGTCTAGTTTCTTTTTGCACACAAAGAACTTTCCGATGGCTTTGTCTGTAGCATTGCCTTTATCTATGGTATCACGTGTTGTAGATGTTTACACGTCGCTTGTAGAAATCTCACTGGCGTCATTCACAGGTAAATCTTGAGTTATAATTTTGTTCAACAACTCCCAGCAGGCATGGGTGGTTTACCAATGAAAGAGATGCCACGCATGCGCTAGGGCTGTATGAGTAATATTGCCACAGGAACAAGTATCCATGAGCGTTTGCAGGGAGGGGCAGCCCAAGTCCAGGTCGATACATTGACAGTAAAACGCCAAAAATGGTTGCAACCATTCACGTTTTTCATTACCGTTCACAAATACCACATTGGCTGAGGACAAGTGTGCTTTCACGACCACGTCCAAATATTTATAGGAAATGGTTCCTTGATTCCAGTCTAGTTGCCTATGATTTTCAATCCACTGGGTTTGTTTAAGGTCTTTTTCACACAACAAATCAAAAGCATGGGGCGGTTTAAATAGCAAATGCGTAGCATGTGATATCCAAAACGTGGTACAATCGATAATGGCCACTTGTTTAAATATAAATTTGTTGTCACCAATTTTAAACCCTTGGCAATCCACAATGAGTGTGCGCAACATGTTGCCGCTTGCCTGGACCAAGTTCAACTGACGACTGACTGAGAATCAATGACTAAGGTGTGGTCATGACATGAACTTACCTGCCATGCTAGTTTGAAAAAAAAAAAGGTTAGGCTAGGACAGGAGGACATGAAAAAAATAAGAATTTTAGAATTACATCATTTTATTATCATAACACGTCTTACAGGCTTTCGTCATTTTGGGATAAGGACGATACCAACTGATACAACAATATAGTCTCTTGTGTTTGTAACGTCCATAATACCGATGATGTTCCAATGTCTCTAAACTAGGCGTTTTTGACGGTGAGCTGCACGCCGAAGCACCATGGACACCATACAGTCCACACGTATCGTAACTTGTTTTTTTTTTCATCACTCAGAGGCACGAGTGAGGGATAGCTTGAATGACAGGGTATAATTCCCACGTCCATTCTGCACAGGTAGGGGCAGGCTGGTGACCAGCGCTGATGTTCCTGCATGGGTTCATCGCTCTCTTCCATTGGTCTATGATGATGGGACAAAAGGCACATTTCACTTCATCTGTTGTTTTTAAATAGTAGAATCCAGTGGCCGCTAAGGCTCGAGGGTATATGAAAGGCACTGGCCATGTTGCAAAAGTCTTGAAACGTTGTTCCTCAGAGTTTAAATTCATGGATGTGACTTCTCTTAATGCTTTAAAGCAAGACATGACTGAGCGGCTAGACGTGGGTTGACCAGTTATTTATACACTCGTCACTTGGTTGGACAGTGGATAATAGTTGACTTGTTTGTGATGAATAATCAAACAGTAGGCTGTCGCATTGGCTGGTACATTGTCATGCGTTTCAAAATCTAGTCGAATGTCAATATTGGATGGCTTGACAGACCCTTTCTAGGTAAGAACAGTCAAAAACAATCAGTGGCGGCCTTGCCTTAAACGCTTGGGATAGCAGCATGGGGCCGTTCTCTTTTTGATAATACGACCATAGAAATTTAGAAAACAAGTCGTACATGGGGCCAAACTTATTTTTTGAAAAATCCAAATCCAGACCTTCATGGGGAAACACAGCTCCGTTGAGGAAAAGACGTGCATTTCTCAATTGCAGGTGATCAAATTGCGTGGCATCTTTGGTTTGTTGATACTTGCGATTCGTTTGAAAACCCACGATAATGTAGAGAGGTCTCTCTGTATAACGAGCTGTTTTTACAGACCAACTGTATGTGTTGGTGGTGGGCAATAGCGGGTACTCATGGAGGGCCCAGCTTCTAAATTCCCTGGGTAGAGGCATATCTCTCTTTACCATCTTGAGTATGTCAAGTTTTTTGCTATTGCCAAGGGTCACATGGAGCACTTTCCATAGCAAGCGTTGTAGTTGAATTTTTGAATCTATGGGGGCATTGTCAGCTCCCTTGAGTGCATTATTATCACTCCTGTCTCTCACCAGATAAAGCACTTGCATTGCGTTGACCACAAAGCGCTAATGATCTTCGGCAAAGCCTAAAATCAGTTTAAGAGCTAATTATCAGTAAAGGTCCCATCGGTGTGTACCATCCAGTCATTGGTCGAGTCAGGGCACCAACCTGCCATGCAAAGTGTTTTACCTTCTTCCTCACTGTAAGAGGGATATAGTTTCATGACACTGGAAATAACCACATTTCGAGTGCTATCCACCACGATATCGTTAATGACATACCGCACCTCAGAAAAGAGAAAGGCCAAACCATGGTTGGCCAACTTGGATGTGGTGGGTGTAGAGCCATCGGCTTTGGTGAGCCGACCTTCGATCTGAATGACACTTTCATGCGGTAGGGCGTAAATATCTTGGTTGTTGATAACAAATTGAATTTCAACATTGTTATTGAGTCCAGGTGTTTGAGCTTGATAGGAATGGAGATCTATTCTTACCACTCCTGGTTGCTCCTCGATGTGGTTCACTACCTCTAGGATATAATTCATCATGGGGGTTGACGTGGTAACCCAAATGCTGTAAAATCTGCTTGTCCTGAGATGTTAACGTGTATTCACGTGGCAAACAACTAACACCAATCCTAGACGGTGTTGTTGCTTTATATACAAACTTCATAGTGGCTTTAGCACCAACTTGTAAGTCACTGGTGTGGTAGAATCTAGATCAATGAGTTGTTGCTCTCTATTGATCAGTCTTAATGTTAAATTACTAATACCATCGACATCCACAGGATGAAAAAGCACCACTGGAGGGTTTTCACGAATAATATAGCCATTGGACGATGCCACTATAAAGTCATAAAGCGAATGCGATGGTTCTTGATTGGTGTACACTTGGCTAATAATATTACACGTTACCGACACATGATGGTCCTCAATGAATTTTACTTCATGATTCGATTCATGTTTCCTGTTGGGCTCCAACACGCGTGGTTTAAACCCTGGTAATGGACCAATGGAATCGGGACGTGTTTTAAAGTCAATTTTGAATGTGGAGAAAATACTGCAGCGATGAGTGTTGGTATTTGCTACAAGTTCAAACTTGCGCGTTCCATCGATAAATGACTTTAAACCATATTCATTGATCAACACCATATAAATGTGTTCATAAATGTCATCGATCGTGTATCCACCAGAGTTCAGGGTGAGCACAGAATCATCATAGTAAACCTTGTTGTTCACATTTTCACGTACGTTGTATATTCGATTGTACGTTTCAAGAGAAACAAGTCCCAAACCATAGGGTTTTTCACTCAATTCGATAGGCGGGTAAAAGTCTAGGCTGACTTCAGGTCCACGTCCATGCAGTGTAAACGTTTTACTTTCTGCCGACATACTGTTGACGTTTCTTGCCTATGCTGCGTCTTATGTACAAAAATTTAACACAAACGTCCACACTGTTGGGTGTTAAACGTTTGCTCACGTTTCACATTATAATATATCTTGATCCTGTTTCCAAAATAGGTCACTAGTTCCATGGGCGGAGGCAAATTCCCAAAACTGTCAAAGTACCATACGGAGGATCCCTCGTTGACATAAGCTACATAATGCGTTCCTGGTCCTCGGTGATCATCCAAATTGACAACAGCACATTCCTGTTTCCAGGGTCGTGGGGGTAATTGGTTTCGCATAAACACACCTCGAAAATGAGAAAGCTTTAGTTGTTTAGCATAGCTTTCCACTTGTTGATGCGTCAGGGCAGGGCTGAGGTTATTTTTTTTATATTTCAAAACGGTGAAATCCCAAATCATTGTTGATAAAAGGCTGGCTTTAAATTTGCATTTCTAGCCCCCATAGCAATCGCTTCCATCGTTTCATTATGTCGCTGACATTCTTTGAGTTGTTGCTTGCCCTGCTGCGCGGCTTTAATGGTTTTCGCCACTGCACTGGCACCGCCGAAAAGTGAACCCAGAGCAGCCAGACCAGCAAATAAAGCAGGTAAAAATCCAGCTCGTTTGGGGAGGGGAATCACACGCCCTTGGTTTGAACCCTGTCGCTGACTTTTTGGAATAACACGTCTCTGTGCTGCTCGAAGGGCTTTCCTTATGGTCAACACATTTATTTTTATTTTTTTCTTTCACAAGGGTTTGTCCATGAATGTCTTAAGCCCAGGCTTTGCCAAAGACAAAGTCCTTTTATTAGTCTTTCACACCCCATACCTTTGTTTCACCATGATGATAATGACCAACAACCTTTCACAAGAAATTTTAAATCACAACTAACGTCAGATTGTTATGTCATGGCTGTATATTCCAATTCCACATAAAGTGGGAAATCGTTTATGGTTTTTCCCGCTTGCTTTTCATCCCATGTCAACATGAGATGAAAGGATAATTCGTCTCCTGCATTGACCATTTCATGGTTATGGATCAACATCCTATGATCGTTTATCTGTATTTGTAAACGGTTCTCATCAGGTATGGCGTATTTGATGTGAATGGTTCCATCATATTGTAATCGATAGTGGCTTAAACCCGAAGCAAGCACACAGGTAACGTCTGTAGACACTTGAGGATGTTTTACATGGGTTAACCGCTTTCCCTTAAATTCATAATCTCCCTGTTTAGTGCGTGGCACTACTGACCTATCCACATAGTGTTTATTAGCAGGATCTGTTTCTTGATTAGGGTCATGTATGGGGACAGACCTTGCTTTGGCCATCAACGCACGTCCAAAGACATCCATCGCCAACCTGTAGTATGAGTCTACTGTTTCTATGACAAGGATCGGCGTCCTGTATATAGACAGCCTGCTAGCCTGTCTAAGCCTTAGTTGATATGAATATTATTAAGCAGCAAGAGTCATTCCCCGTGGGAGACAAGGTTTCCCATCTCTGTCCCACATCACGTGAACAACGCCATGGTTCACTGTTTCCATCTTCCATTCGCTGCATCATTGTGGGACCTTCCGACTGTGGAAAGACCAATCTTTTGCTAACGCTCATCACAGCGCCCAATGGTCTGCGTTTTCAAAATATTTATATTTTTGCAAAATCTCTCTACCAACCCCTCTACGTGTTTCTGGATCAAGTCATGTCTGGATTACAAATTGAGAATATGGGTTATTTCACATTTTCCATGCAAGAGAATGTTATTTCACCGGATGAGGTAAAGCCTGATTCACTCATGATTTTCGATGATGTGTCCACTGAACGTCAAGTCATCATTCAAAGCTAGCATGGGTCGTCACAAACATATCGATTGCTTCTATCTTGGACAAACGTATTCTAAAATGTCTAAATAGTTGATTCGTGACAATGCCAATGTCATAGTTTTATATCGCCAGGACGAGAGGAACAGTCGTCACCTTTATAATGAACATGTGAATCCGGATATGACCTTTCAAATGTTTACTGAATTGTGTGGCAAGTGCTGGAACACTCAACGTCATGCCTGTTTAGTGATTGACAAACAAAGTGAACTCAACCAAGGACGATATCGCTTCGGGTTTGATCATTTTATTGCTATTTAAGACCCTGTCTCATTCCCTCTCAAGTCATTTGTCAAGACACCATGGCGTTAGCAGAAAGTCAATTGAAAAAGCATATTATTAGAGCAAAAAATACTATTCGCCAGAAGTTTTGTCAATTGAAACGATCACGTGCAGATCATGCTTTGTTTATTCAACATCATTTAGCACCTCCGCTAAAAGCCATGTTGAAACCCTCTTTCAAGCCATCTGAAACGCTACCCACCGTTTCATAATCCACGCAGACGCTGCACGAGGACCCTGAGGAAGAGGAAGAGGAACATGAACAGGAAGATTTGACTAGTGTTAGCGAAGTTGAGGATGACGAGGAACAAGTGTTTACGCCTCAAAAAAAAAGACCGTAACCCCTTGCAGAGTTTTTGAGAAAACAGAAATCCTTGGCCATGGTCGAAACACCTTGCCCTTCCAGATCGTCTCCGTTTTCACAAGTCTTGGCCACTCCTCAAAATAAAGCTCAACTGAAAAACATTTTAATAAAATATTATGGATCAACACAAAGCCTCCGTGGCTTAGGAGGCAGCACGCCGGCCTCTCACCGCTGGGTCCGTGGTTCAAATCCCGGTCACTCCATGTGAGATCTGTGCTGGACAGAACGGAGGCAGACAGGTTTTTCTCCGGGTACTCCGGTTTTCCCTGTCAAAATTTCATTCCAGTAACACTCTCCACTGTCATTTCATTTCATCTGTCCTTCATTTAATCATTGCCTCAGAGGAGTGCGTCAGGCCTCGGCAGCCGGCACAGTTCATATCCTCGCCGCTAGATGGGGGCGTCATTCATTCCATTCCTGACCCGGTCGGAGACTGGAAGCAGGCTGTGGATTTTCATTTTCATTATGGATCAACACTAGAACCCTATCTCACTGATCTATTTATTGAAAACACAGATACCACGTATGGTGTTTGCTATGAGGATGATAGTTTTAAAATTGGGGATTCATCCATTAAATTTGCTCGTACTAAAGCTGTCATTAAGAACATCAACTATAAATTGACGCCAGGACTGTTAAAGCTGCTCTTTTCTCGACCACCCTCATTCCATGATTATACATCAGAGGACCTTGGCAAATATAAATCCATTTTATTGGAAACCCATGCCCACAAAAGACAGTATGATCCAGCTCAACAAGTGAATGCCAATATATGTCAAAAATATAAAACCATCATTGCAAAAATGTTTCCCACCCGTCAAAGTACTCGTCGTAAAGTGTCCGCTTCGGGAGTGACATTTAAACCATTAAAACCCCTTGTGGATGTTACCTACTGGCACAATCCCAATAAGCTCGTCCAGCGGCTACAGTTGTTGCATGCTTCACGTCAAGCCGGCCACACCGGTCACGATTGGGAAATTCAAGAAATTGAACAAGAACTTCGAAATGCCAAAATTATTGTTTAAGCCCTCACCCATTAAAATGGGTACTGCTCACGAGTTGCATCGCCCAGCTAGGCGTCACAATCCGCGACTCAAGGTGATTTCACGGGGTGTGGTTGAACTTTGGCAGGCTCACTTGGTTGAAATGAAACCCTATGCTGGCGTTAACGACGGTGTACGCTATATGTTGACCGTCATTGATGTCTATTCCAAAATGGCCTTTGTTGAACCTGTGCGTCGCAAGTCTGGTCCACTGGTCACCTAGGCCTTTCAACATATTATTCAACACTCCAAACGTCAACCTCATTTGCTACAAACCGACCAGTGGAAAGAATTTTTCAACAAGGATTTCTCCAGTTTTCTCAAATCTAAGGATATTTACCATTACACCACATACAGCAATCTCATAGCCAGCGTGGTCGAACGGTTTAACCGAAAATTGAAAACCCATATGTGGAAAGCGTTTACCGCTCAGGGCACTTATCGCTGGTTGGACATGTTACCTGAGCTTGTGTCACGTTACAATGACAGCAAACATAGAACCATTAGGACCAAGCCACGTCTCGTAACCAAAAATATTCATCGACTGGATAAACTGTTTAACCCCATAAAAACAGCAGATCCTAAACGTCACCGACTGAAAATTGGGGATTTTGTTCGTGTGAGCAAATTTAAGTCTGCCTTCAATAAGGGCTACACACCTCAGTGGGGGACTGAACTATTTCGAATTCGTCAAGTCAACTTGGACAGTCCAGTCACCTATTTACTCCAAGACCTCAACCATCAACCCATAAAAGGTAGATTTTATCTCCAAGAACTTCAAAATACAGTATTTACGAAACATTACCTCGTGGAAAAAGTGTTGAAACAAAAAGGAAATAAACTATATGACAAATGGTTAGGATTTAACTCAACGTTTAATTCTTGGATCAATAAATTACATGTTGTGTACCTGTGCACTTTTTTTTATTGAATCGTGTTGTACGAGAGCTCTGTGTAAGGCGCTCCACGCTTCATGCATGTCCATACATGTTTCTCTTTCTCTCTCCGCACCCGCGTCTCACTCCTTCACTCCATGATGACATACAACTCGTTCAGCTATTGGCTGTCATGGGTTCTCCCACTCCTCCCCTCACCTCTCCTCCGGCTCTCTGGCCCCGCCTCCTCACCACTCTGCAGTGGTCACGTGATTTCCTGTTCTCACTTTGTGTTCACCCTTCCCTCTTTCCCCTTTCCTCTCTGCGGGGCCCCTACCATCTGCTGCTGCTGCTGCTCGCCTGTCTAGCCGTTATCACCTTTTTACAGAGTTGCCACATGGTAACAACCTGTTATCATTTTACACCAATGTTGTCAGCTCTCACCCACATTCCATTCTCTTAGCCAACTAGCCAGGCTCCAAGCTGGCCTCTCGAGCAGATATTCTGTTTTCCCATTCTGGCTGCCAGTCAGACATAGAAAAAAACAAATTCTGTTGTTGTCGACTATATTTATTCGTCTCATAGCATTATGAATTTTTTCTGGTTACTGGTTAGTGTTTACTAACCTATTTTAACGATCGTCATGAGGGATTTTCGAAAATATTCGCCTTCATTCATCTGTCATTGGAAAAAAATATATCGAAAAGCGACCCCTCGTTTTGCCGTTTTTAGTCATTTCCCATATCCACCATGGCCAATCATAGCCTCGTTGTATCATACGTCAAGCGCTACCGGCTCTCTGTCTACAAACACGCTCTTATTTAAAAAATAATAAAAAAAATGCCTAGTTTTTTGTCCCAGAGACTTGACATTTATTTTCATGGTAGAGGGGATAGGGAACTTTCATTTATGTCAAACAAACTTATTTGTCAACGTGATAGTTTCCAAAATAAAAAATAAAAATGTAAGTGTTAAAAAAACATAAAAAATTTAAAAAAGTTTTATTATTAAACATAAAGGTCATAACGACCATTGGTTTGAACTATGGCACAACATTCTATCATGTTTGGTTTTCAAACTATCGCCTACTTTTAAAAACATAGTTTTTCAATTTTTTTAAATAACGAGTGGTCTATAGGAAAGAGGACATCAGCTCGAGTCCAACGACACCTCATTTGTAAAAATCCGACCATCGGTTCGCCAATGATCACCAATGTTCGCGAGAAAGTAGGCTATCATTTTTTGTTTCCTCCTACACCCTTGAAACTTTCTGCCCGCCTAGATGGCATGCCCACCTTTTATTAACGTCAAACAAACTTTTTCCCAAAATTCATCGTTTCCAAAATAGCGCCAATCCAAAAAACAAAAAGTTTCAATTTTAAAAAAATACAACACACATGTTTAGCCAGGAGAACGTCATCCCAACGCCAACAATACCTCGTTCGTTAAAATCCGACCACGCGTTCGCGAGATATCGCCCAAAGTTTATATGAAAGTAGGGGGTGAGGCAGAACCCCCCGCACCACACTACTGCACAGTTTTAGTCCTGGAGGCTTGAAATTTATTTTGCGGGTAGAGGGGTCAGGGCCATTCATTTATGTAAAACAATTTTTTTTGTAAACTCTTTAGTTTCCAAAATATAAAAATTTCAAAATTGAACTTTTTTCAAAAAAATGTCCAAAATAATAACGTTTTATTATAAAAAATAAAGGACATAGAAACCGTTCGTTTAAGCTATGGCACAACATTCTATCATGTTTGGTTTTCAAACTATCACCAACTTTCGAAAACAAAAATTTTCAAAAAAAATCGCAAATATAACAAGTGGTTCATAGCAAAGCCCCCGTCAGCTCGAGTCCAACGACACCTCATTCGTGAATCTCCGACCACGGGTTCGGGAGTTATCGGCTCGCATTTGGAGTAGTGGTGTGTGGGGGGGCAGAAACCGCCTTGTTCCCCTACTGATGTATTATGGACGCATATCTATCTATTATAGAACAAAATCCAAGTATCAAACTAGTAGCAACAGAGGGCTTTGAATGTATTAAGAAGCGCTTCGTGAGGGCGTCTCGAGATGGCAGCACAAAATACGCAGTAGTTGAAGTTAGCCCTGCCATCTTTCGTGCGATGCAGAACTGCGATAAGTTGTACATTGGATATACCAGTTGCAGCTTCAGTGAATACGTTGCAGTCATTCGTTGTTACAACTGTCTTGGCTTTGGTCACTTCTCTACAAATTGTGAAAAGAAACAGGCCTGTGCCCAATGTTCAGAGCCTCACAACACCAGCGACTGCCCGTAAACCAAGACTGAATGTGTGAACTGCCAGTTTCAAAACCAAAAGAACATCGCAAGGCGTCAACAGCAAAATCTGAACTCCCAGCATCCTGCCACATCAACAAACTGTCCAATCTACCAGAAAATATTTAATATTATAAAATCTAAAATTAATTATGGCTGAACTATTAATCTACCAACAACATTTACAAAAAATCAATTATATCCACGCAGGAACTTCTCCTCAATTTTGACCATGACGAAAACTCAATCATTTGCATACAAGAGCCGAACTTCAGATAAATGGTTTCGAACATGGCTTTAACATCTTTGCACTAAGGGAAACTCCACCCGTGGAAATTATTAGAGCGGTTATTGTCACAAAATCCAAAAATGTTATGTTATTACCACAATACTGTTCTGCAGGCAGGGTTGTCATCTGCACATCATTAAACCGACAGGAACTTTATGTGTGCAACGTTTACCTTGACTCTAAACGAGACATCACTTGGACCTGAATGTCATTCAGGAAATATGCGACGTTCTGAGAGGGAAACCACTAATTATTACTGGTGATATTAATGGCAAGCATGGCTCCAGGGGTTGCCTTATTGAGGATGCCCGAGGGATACTCTTCTATGATCTCTGCAGTGCCTGCAATTTAAGTATACTCAATAATGGCAACAAGCCGACATATGCGTAGAAACTCTCAAAGTTTTGTAGATATACTGTAACTGCATGCTACTCCACACTCTTTCCGTTTTTATGAGCAGTTTTTAACTTTTATAGTGTAATTAATTTTTTTTAATTTTTGTAACAAACTACAACCCTAATGTACTTTGTGTAATAGGGTTCCATTTACTGTAATGGATATTCAATAATAATAATAATAATCTATCTGTTCCAACGAGTGATTTATTTCGGTCCTGAAAAGGACCGTACTTATCCGATGGTACGCAGCCAGATTGGACGACGACATAATGATCTGTAGAACGAAAGCAAGATATCCTGCATATTCAAGGAAGCAAGTGTTCAAAATTTTGACCGCCTTTGTTTAAAGGAAAACTCCGACTCACTCAGACGGCCCACATAACAAATAGATGTGTTATGTGGGTAGGCTCACGAATAAATACATCAGACCGAAACTATAATTTCCTTCAACGGCGTCTGTGCGAAATGCGCTTGCTATACACTTACAGTAATACTTAGTGAGGTTTTAAGGGACGGAACTACGAGGTCATCTGCCCCAAACATACAGTAAATACTGATAATTATAACATTATTGGTTTTACGTCCCTTTTAACTGCACTGGCTTTTAGATACGCCAGGGTGCCGGAATTTTGCTCCGAAGGGGATCTTCAACGTGCCAGTAAATCTACTGACACGGCTCCCTCGCATTTGCGCACCCTCAAATGCTAGCTGACTGCGCCAGGATACGAACCTGCAACCTTGGGCACAGCAAGCGAGAACGTTACCGCTGAGCCTCGTAGCAAGGCAGTAATTACAGAACGTGTCATATTATTATTCTGGGATAAATATTGAACTATTAAAATTCTAATTATCACGAATAGAGTCGCCTTCGTTGCGTAGTGGTCAGCGTGATTACCTGCCACCCCGGACGTCCTGGATTCGATTCCCGGATCGGCCACGAAATTTGAAAAGTGGTGTGAGGAATGGGACGGGGTCTACTCAGCCTCGGGTGGTCCAAATGAGTAGAGGGGGTTCGATTCCCACCTCAGCCATCCTCAAAGGGGTTTTCCGTGTTTTCCCACTTCGCCTTCGGGCAAATGCCGGGATGTTACCTACCGTACGGCCACAGCCACCTCCTTCCCTCTTCCTTGCCTATCCCTCCCGATCTTCCCCTCCCTTCCCATCCCTCAAGTGGACCCTGTTCGCTTTGCAGGTGAGGCCGCATGGGCGAGGTGCTGATCCCACCTCCCCAGTTGTATCCCCCAGACGAGATATTTCAGGCTCTTGGACACTGCCCGTAGAGGCGGTAATGATGGGATCCCTCGCTGAGTCCGAGGAAAAACCCAAGCTGGAGGGTAAAATCTATTTAAAAAATAATTATTATAACGAATAGTATCCATCCTTGGTTTTGAACAGTATTTAAGGAAAATAACCATTTAAATGAGACAAGAAAATAACTTTCTCTATTGTCTTCGTAGATTATGTGAACAAAACCAAGTTGAAATCTTGCTGTACGAGGTAGGGAGGGTATAATAAAATAGTTAAAAATAATTTCAAATATCTGCCGTGGATAGTCTTGAACCCGGGATCGTCGAAAGAGCGAGCAGGTCCAATAACACTTGCACACATTTCCAACACACTCTGAAGGGTTTTGTTGCGCTTCTTATTAAAGCATATGGTAAAATATTCAATTATTAGAGTATGATCTTAAATATTGATTGGAATGCATTAATTCAGTACCTGGCATGTTTTCTAATTTACCTAAATCAAGTTTCGCGACCGCTTTGCGTTAATAAGGCGAACGAACTGCAAATAATGCCCTCAAACGACAGCCCTTTGGTTTTATTTCATACAACTTAGCGTACAAAATGCTAGCGTGTCGGTCATACAAGCAGGTGTACTGACGAAGAGAACAGAATCATACAGGATTTTGTACCAGTGATCACAGCAGCATCCATGCCAGCGAGTGTCGTGTGATACGGGCCTAAAGATATGCTAAGACTTTTTGTTAAAATTTAATAACAAAACAAGATGTTCAGTAGTGAACATATAGCCTACTTTCTCCTAAATGCATGGGTATTATTATAACTCTTTGTCCTTTTCAAGGAGTATAATTGAATGTTGTTTGTAGTAGATTGTTGAAATACAACGTGCTATACGGATATTATACTTGAATATGAGATGCCCTTTGCTAGTGCTACCTCTGCAAAAATAAATCATTCAATTCGTATCACCGTGTTTGAATTGATATGGGGAATCGTTTTGCACACATACATGGACGCTATCTGCAAACTATTGGGCTGATTACCTTGTAGTTCAGTCAAAAGATGCTTCCCATAAAAAGGTATGTTGTTGAAGAATTTGGTAGAGATCAATGTTTAGGTTGGTCGTAATTTGATTTAAGTTTTTAACACTTGGGTGGTCGCAATTCCGTTTCAGTCAAGATGGCGGCGATATAAAACATGACAACATGGCCTTTGCTAGTGCTACCTCTGTACTGCCCCCGTAAATTGAATTATTTAGGGACAAAATGAGAGTATTTTCCGTCCACATGATAAAATTTAACTAGCAAATATAATTTCTGGAAGTGTGACACAAGAGTGTAGTGTTACTAGCTCCAGACTGTGGGAGAGCCCGATCACGTGATATGTTGCACAATGGACGCTTCTAGAAGGCTATATTTAGCATAGCAGCAGCGAGTTTGGAAATTAATATTATAAATATTGTTATAAATTATGCTATTGGATCCCAGCCCAGAGCCAATGAGAACAGGTCTTAGGTCTTATTGAAGACGGGATCAACTTTAATTACACAATATGATGAAATTATGCATTTAGGCCATTAAAAGAAAATTTTCTTATTTGGTAATGAAGAGAATATTAAGAGAAATTATGTCTGATACTTTAAAAACCACAGATCGGTTAATCTACGCAGTAATAAGCATTAGTAATCTACGCGCTAAAATTATGGTGGGGGATTGATATGGCCGCCAAAAATTCGACTTGGAGGGGGAGGTCCAAGGATCGAAGTTCTTATTCCAGCAGACTTTGAAGAGCGAGGAGGTGTCTTAACTGGGTTAACGGAGATCCCAAGGCTTAGTCCCTGTGCGACGACTGTCGACTTGTGGAGACGCGAGGATAGCTATGTGGAGCGTTAGAGATCACCGCACTTCCATTCTACTTGAAGTTGCCAGGAACATTGTATTGATTATATCTCTTATATAATTGAGATCTGAAGTTAAATAAGCATATATATATTAAGAACAGGTCGCTTACTATATATTGTGAAAAGTCGAGCTTTTTAATATTCACCGTTTCGACAATATAAGCCTGTTAAGTTAGATTTCCAAATGTGTTGGAAATAAAGCTGAATATCATTATAAATTGCAACGTGAAGTTGACGAACGCAGTTCAAGTGAACAGTGGCGGAGAACTTTTAATATTGGCGCAACACATAAACATTAATAGAATGACTATTATTATTATTCAAACATTATCATTCAGCATAATTAATATTGTTGATATGATGAACTAAACAGTCATGCGCCAGAGACATTTTCGATAACAGGAGTTATGATACAACGATGGAGCTTCGTTAGACGACGTATTCTTGAATACAGACGTAGTGTACGGTCCATCTTGTGCATTTTCGTCAGTCTACGAACACTAATATAACATCAATTAGCAATGGAAATATGTCATTCACTATTTATATGAATATTTCCATAATTATATTCCAATGATGAAGCTGATGCATATTCACGACGGAGAATGGAGACTTTACAGAAGAGATTTGTCAAGATGCTAGGGAAAAGTAGCCCAGCAACACAGAAGAATTTGCCAGAAGGATGTCGTTCGAGCCCAGGCGAATGTTGGTGAATTCCAGAGAAAGACGTTTCTTATCTCTGAGGTCGCAGATCCAAGGTTCGAATGCAGATCCATTTCAGTGTCTTTTACTGAGGAAACATCTAAAGTATTGTGGGAATACTTACATAGATCTTCAAGATTTTGTCTAATTAAGGTATTAGTGTATCTCAATTGTTGTATAGAGCTTGATTAGTAACCTTCTGAGCTAGCAATCTTATTCCATATTTTCGGCGATCTTATTCCATAATTCTATATTTTCACATTCCATGTATTTCAGTGCTTTTATGTATTTTACACTTCAGATGTGTGTTGAGATTTTTATACTTCACGATTATTTAGATGATGATTGCATTTCATCTATTTTTCAATTTTATTCTACGGATCAGTAGTGAAACTGACATTAAAATTCTGTTTGAGGAATCATATTGCCTCATAGGAGACTAGTCGATTAGACTCTCGAATTTTAATCATTTCATTTAAACCAAGTATTCTGACATTGTGTCATAGCTTCAAATTAATTTCTTATTAAATTTAATTTGAGCACTTTAATGTAACAACATATAACTTCAAGAAAAGAAGAAACATCCAATGATATTGTTATATCATTATTGTACATAAACTATCGACGATCCAATAAATAGTAGTCGTTTCATAAGACCGAAGTCTTTATCCAAATGAACATTCTTTGTGTAGAGTGGAAAAACATTACGACATTGACAAACCTTTCTTATTATCTGTAAAGCTAAGAGCTTTGTTCATTTAGTATGTTAGAGGAAATACCTTTTGATAGAAGATTATTCAAATCTTTGGCTTGGAATTCAAAGCTAGTTTATCCCGGTCAAGATTGAATTCTACCTGACACTATAAATAACATGTGTGTTATTTTATTCTATTTGTGTAACATCACGTCATTTTGTGGACATGATATAACAACGATAAACAATTTATAGCTTGACAAGTGAGATGAGACAGGAGTATTATTTTTATTACATGAATTTGCGACAGACGAGTTAACAGTTAATTATCTTGTTGTGGAGTAAACTTTAGGAGGTTAATCACGACTGTCTAATATCGTTCATTACAATTGGAAGTTTCGTTTGAAGAACCTACGCATGTATAATTGTAGTCCAGTAGTCATGTGCAATGATACTGAGGGTCATGCCAGTATTTGAGAGAAGTTCCTACATAAGATATGTTAATAACAATTAATCCCTTTTTGGTTATTGTTTAACATAGTAGATGATAATTGTTTATGCCATATATACTGTTATATGAGGATTTGTAGAGCTATGGAGTGCTCAGGCGAGGGAATTCCGCATTTTAATGAAGTCAAAGCATTGTTGTTCTTTGATAAAGAGGCATGTATCATGATAAGAGCCGTTGTATACAAGTAGTCCAGTTCTTGTGAATTAACGATTTAGCTGTGTTAACAGGAGGGTTTCAGCGGAAATACAACTTGAGAAAGATTGTCTACTCACGTCTATAATACAATTATTAAATTTTATTAAACCCGAATTTATGTAATTACGTACAGTTTACCTTAATTAGTCGACTGTATTATACCGATAATGTAATGAAACCTATATAAGACGATGTGTATGCAGTATATAAAACTACAGAACGTTAGAGAAGGATGGTTATGTGAAAAAACAGTGTATATATTTAGTTAAGAATTATATTGTAACCGAGAAGTTAGAATCTCGAAAGTGTCGCGTTAGCAACACTAGATAATGGGTATTATTATAAACATATTACATGTAAATAATTTTTGTGGAAATGATTTAATTAGTTAAATAATTTAATATGATTTATTAATCAATTGTTTTGGAACAGTGTGTTTTTATGAGCGGATGTTTTGGGAATGAATGATTGTTCATTGTTAAGAGAAGATGTGGAACCGTATTGGTCTAGAACAATGACGGAGTGCGAATGAAAGAGTGGATTTTTTTTTGTATGATTGTTTAAGAAACAAAGTAGTTATGTGAACTTTTGTAAGATCTAACTGTTAATTTTTACGTGTTTTATAAATGCACACACATGCAGTCTCTGTGGACTAGCGAGAATGATTCCCCGTTAGCATTGGAGAGCGATGCCATAATACAACAGGTGTAGACTCACAGCCTTGTATTTATTGTATAAACCAGTTTCGAGTTCGGCGTGGTGCCGATATTTCATTGATGAAACCAAGTTTCTGCACGTGCGTTCTACACCGCAGGTTTGTGAATGAAATCAGGTGTCTGGAATGCCATTAAGAGGCTTCATAAAACGCTTTTATTTCTACGCTGTGTAGGCCTAAAACCAAGCCAAGTTTTATACTCATAATTTTTAATACAGCATTGTAATAAGATGTAGAGTTGAAAGGAGGTGTGAATGATTGCGTGTTTTTAATTTTAATGTCTATTGTTAAATTCGTTTATTGTTATTTTGTTTATAGTAGATTAGTTTACCCTTTTGTTAATAAATTTGATCAGATTGTTTTCCATTGTTGTTGGAGTGATTCATTTTACATATAAGGTGAAGAATATTGTGGATGTAGTGTAGGCGAAGCTGAGTTCCCTGTCCCCGAGGTAAGTCAAGGAGAGTGCCCCTTGTAGTTGGTTGTTGATCCACAATATTCTTGTAACTGCTGCCTGTAAATCCCTAAAGACCATGTTGGAAGCGATTTCTAATGTAGTATTTGCCAGAGCAATTAGAAATAGGCAATCCAGCGGGGGCAATGGATATTCCAACAGGATCCTTTCCGGATTATCGGGTACAGTACCAAACTTCGTTTCATTCGGTTTCACCGTGTTTGAAAAGGTAAGGGGAATCGATTTGCACACATACATGGCCGCCATCCGGACATTATAGGCCTGATGACCTTGTAGTTTGGTCAAAAGATTTTCTATGCATAAAGGTATGTTCTTGCTAAAAATTGGTAGAGATCAAATTATTATGTTTGTCGTGAATTGATTCAAGCTTTTAAAAGTAGGGTGGCCGCCATTACGTTTTCGTCAAGATGGCAGCGATCTGAAACACGACACTGGAGTGCCCTTTGCTAGTGCTACCTCTGTACCAAACTTCGTTCAATTCGGTTTCACCGTGTTTGAAATGATAGGGGGAATCAATGTGCACACATACATGGCCACCATCTGCAAACTAATGGGCTGATGACCTTGTAGTTTAGTCAAACGACGCTCGCCATTTAAGTACTGTATATGTTGTTGCAAAATTTGGTAAAGATCGGATGATTAGGTTAGTCGTAATTTGATTTAAGTTTTGAACATTTGGGTGGCCACCATTACGTTTCCGTCAAGATGGTGGCGATATAAAACATGACACTGAAGTGTTCTACGCTAGTGCTATCTCTGTACCAAATTTCGTTCAATTCGGTTTTACTGTGTTTGAAGTGATAGGGGGGAATCGATTTGCACACATACATGGCCACCATCTGCAAACTGTTGGGCTGATGATCTTGTAGTTTGGTCAAAATATGCTTCCCAGATAAAGGTATATTGTTGCAAAATTTGGTAGTGATCAGATTATTAGGTTGGTCGTAATTTATTTAAGCTTTTAGCATTTGGGAGGCCGCCATTATATTTTCGTCAAGATGTCGGCGATATAAACATGACACTGAGGTGTCCTTTGCTAGTGCTACTTCTGTACCAAATATCGTTCAATTCGGTTTGACCGTGTTTGAATTGATAGGGGGAATCGATTTGCACACATACATGGCCACCATCTGTAAACTAGTGGGCTGATTACCTTGTAGTTTAGTCAAAAGACGCCCGCCATAAAAATATATGTTCTTGCAAAATTTGGTAGAGTTCGGATGATTAGGTTATTCGTAATTTGATTTAAGCTTTGAATATTTGGGTGGCCGGCATTACGATTCCGTCAATATGGCGGCGATATAAAACATGACACTGATGTGTCCTTTCCTTCTCATACCTCTGTACCAAATTTCGTTCAATTCGGTTTCACCGTGTTCGAATTGATAGGGGGGGCAGACATTCAGAATACACACACTCACGCACACACACAGACTCTCACACAATTTTTGGCCCTGTGTAGATCTCATAAGTCTACATTCATTTTTTGCAAAAATCGAAAGTAGGCTAACAATACCATGGGAAATTCTAAGGAATACGTATACTTCGATGCAAGCACTGGCGATCAGAATATCCTTCGATATGTTGTTGTTTTGTTTCATTTGAGGGGCAAGAACATCGCGGTAATTTAGCCCCGTGTTTGGGTGTGTGTGTAGAATTTGTCTGATAACCTGAGTTATTGCGTGCTTGTCATGATGTGTGTATGTGCAATTAAGGATTCGGAAGGAAGCGGCCATGTCCTTAAGATAGAATCCGTCCCGGAATTTGGCCCGAGTAGAAGTGAGAAACCACGGAAAACTATTTCCAGGATGGCTGAGGTGGGAAATGAACCCACCTCTTCACATAATTGCTTCACGAGGCTGAGTGTACCCAATTGCAGGCCTCAGACACGTATTACATTTACTGGCAGAGATGGGAATCGAACCCGGACCTCCGGAGCGACACTTCGATATGTTCTGTTAATATTCATGCCAGTTTTTAAAATTTTCTGCCATTACAGGTCACGTGGCATAAGGTACCAATTTGACCGTATTCTCTTTATAAATCAGCAAAATCTAACGTACGCTTCAGAAAAATACGTCGTAAGGCAATAAATGTGGCAATGTAGATATATCCCCACTAAAATGGAATGTGGGCTTTCGTTCAAAAAGTATGCCTACTACTGGATTCGAAGCAGCATTCTAACCGCTCGCGCCTACCACGTACGGTCAGGCTTTAACCTCTCAGCCACCAACACATAATGACAACCGCACCCTAACGTGCTGTAGTTACTGTAGCCGTCCCACCTCAAACGTTTAAGTCCATGGCAAAGTCTTAAATCATGGTTTGTGGTGTTGATTTAACTTTCTACTATTACAGATCACGTGGCGTAAGCTATTAATTCGATCGTATTACGTGTATGTGTGTTATTTCAAGGAGCAATAAGTTATATGTTAGTAGAATGGGCCGTACTAATTGGCGGGAAAAAGTTTACGGTCGGTTTTCTTTGCTAGATCCATGACCCAATTAGATTGCTGTCACACAGTCAGAGCACAGAGCAATATCGACCATCGGGAGAAATGCAATGTTAGTTGGGTTTCATAAAACTAAGTAATAAGGGGCTGGTGGACCACACTGTATACAGGGTGTATCTTAATTATATCGACAAAAAATCAGGGACGCTCTGGGTGTTATGTAAAAGACGATGCCGCAATCGGATTGGCGGAGAAAATTTTTCCCTCCGATAAAATGAGGTTACTTTGTTACTTCCGGGCGCGCGATTCAGATCTACGAACTCGCCGTATTTGCTGAGCCAGGCAGCAAGCCGCTGGCCAATGCTGTGCTTCAGGCAAGGGAAGGGAGTGTGATAGAAGGAGACAGGGATATGCTGGCGGGCATGCGGCAAGCCGAGGCGATCGAGGAAACTTGCGCATGCCCGCCAGCATATCCCTGTCTCCTTCTATCACACTCCCTTCCCTTGCTTGAAGCACAGCGGTGGCCAGCGGCTTGCTCTCTAGCTCAGCAAATACGGCGAGTTCGTAGATTTGAATCGCGCGCCCGGTAGTAACAAAGTAACCTAATTTTCTCGGAGGGAAAAATTTTCTCCGCCAATCCGATTGCGGCATCGTCTTTTACATAACACGCAGGGCGTCCCTGATTTTTTTGTCGGTATAAATAAGATACACCCTGTATAAGAGATATACTCTAGGGATATAGGGATACAGGATATAGGGATTTTATCTCTTACTAGCATGTTGCAGTTGAAGTAATAGAAATGTATTCTAAGCTATTCCTTACAACCAAATATTGTCGGTATCAATGTCATGTGTAGCTCTTCAGTCGGACAACACTATTGTGCCCAAAGAATGGGCAGGTAACAATCTCTCACTGGAAAAACCTACATATATTTGTTAATTATCACAATCAACGAGGGTAATTAAGGATTGCGTGTTTCAGCCCTGAAGTGGCCATCATCAGATCATGATTTCTGTGTTGAAGTTTAAATTTACACTAAAATAATTACTGTATTACTGTATTGTAGTAATATGTGTTTAGTGTATTATTTACGATCGTAATTGAATCTCGTTATAAGTTAGGTTTGTTTTGTCTTAACAGTTTTTTGTATTACGGTACGCAAGAATAGTACATTATGCAAAGAGCCTATAATGGCAATAATTAAGACACGGTATGATTATAAAAAAGCGAAGCGAGTTTTATAATTTCCATACGAGTGTCTTATTTACCATTATAGGCGAGTTTCATACGACTGGTTTATGTTCGAACATACATATTCATAAATATCTGTTGAGATTTCGCCAGTATTTTGTACTGAACAAAGCGCATGGGACGCAGAGAATACCTTGTATTTGACCATGGCCACCTCGAATAGCCCTCTATAACACTAGGCCATGCAGTGAATTTTAAATTAGAAGGCCGTGAAAGTCAGCGCAGGTGCGATGCTCTCCTTACCTAATTGGTCACACAACTGTTTCTTGAGCTCTGATTCGAGGGTGAAACTGTTTCATAATGAAAAATAGTGTAATAATGACTCTTATTATGATACAGTTTTCTAACATATAATATTAACATGTCGACATCGTCGAACATAAAAGAAAATATACATATTTGTGTACAATTTAGAAAACACAAAGTAGTAATAAGTCAATGAACAAACATGAAATTAGCATGCACCAAAACATTCTATTTCCAATGTTTATTTACTCAGACGTGTGACGTTGCACATATGTTGAACTTATCGCTGGGCAGCTCACTAGCCTACTGGTGAGTTGAGCATCTGGGTCAAGGAGGATATAAGTAAATAGAGTTGCATCTCTGTGGAGAGCTTTGATGACAACCAATATGGCGGATTTGTTGGCGCTAGTAGTGTCGGCCCAGGCTCTGTAGATGGCGCAGCGATGCACTTTCACACGTGGCTGTCCCACAACTCTCCCCACACATTCGGCTCAATTCATGGCCCATCATTACCCCCTCTTTGGTACGAAAGATTATGTATCAATTAATTCTGTGTTTAATGCATTCATTATAAATCTTCATTTTTAGAAACGTTGTATAACAATAAATAAGCTGTGATGTATTGTAACACAACCAGTAGATGATTGCCATTCCCTTCATGATGCAATATTACAATTATTAGCAGCAACGTCATTATTTGTAAATTGGGTACAATGTTCTGATAACAAGAGTAGTTTTATTTGAGAGACTTGGACATCGTGGTCGTTTAGCCCCGTGTACAGTACTTGGACGAGTGTGCAATGTTGTATGTGTTATTGTGTTGGATGTATTAGTGTGTGTATTTATAATTCAGTTGAGGATTGGGAAGGTAGCAGCCGTGGTCTTTAGTTCCTAGTATTCACCTGGAGTTGAAGTGGGAAACCACGGAAAACCACTTCCAGAATGGTTGAGCTGGGAATCAAACCCACCTCTTCTCCGTTTTGCATCACTAAGCTCAGTGGACCCCGTTCCATCTTATTTGGCTGAGCCGGAAATCTAACCCTGACCTCTGGGGTGACAGCCAAGAATACTAGCTTCTAGACCATGAGGTGGTCCTGATGACAAGACTTCCTGCTCCCACAAATCTCAGCACAGTATTTGGAAGAGGATATGTAAATGATGGGCAGGCTATTCCAGAAAAGACAAAGATCACTGATTAGCGAGTTGATAGCATGCAGCCACGGTTGTTTTTACATTAGAAATTGCAGGCCAACCTGAAAGTGAAATACAAAAATCTAGATAGGCCTATTCAACACAACTGACTTTAGTTAGTCTAGCTGCATTAAAAATGTAAATGGCTAGAAAAGGCTTCTAATGGAACTCTCACTTTTCAGAAACAACCACACAACTTAGGAAAATAGGATGAGTAATACCAGAATATCGAATAACCTATCAGCCTGCCTAGTTACAATTGTTCAGGAATGAATATTCCCTAGGATTTTGATTGCCCATTTTAGCACTATTCAGCACTAGCATTAGAAACGTATTAGGCCCATCCCAAATTTTTCACATGAAATACATGGAAATTCTATTGAACCAAGTACTGTAGGTATTTAAAATAATTGCTAGTTTGATACCCATTTTAAGTTATTGTTGTTTTGTTTTATGGGGAGGAACAGCGAGGTCATCTGCCCCATTTTGGTAGGTTTCATTAGAAAGCTAACTATTGCAATGGGTGCGCCCGAATTCCTCTAGAGCACAGTTCCAAATCCGCACAGAAGGTAAAAGGATCGTGAGAATGTCAACACCCGGCTACGAGTTGAACAACCCTCACCGGACTGATGACTAGGGAACCCTAGGAACACATATATACATCTCTAACTATACTACTACCTAGCTGCATACACTACAGAAAAAATAAACAAATAAAAGTAGAACACTAACGAGCAACTCGGCTCTCGGGCGTTAAGGTAAGATGTCGATCAGCTGTCTGCATCTAGCTAGCGGTATCGTTCTAGTGTAATTAAGTGTTGAATCAAAGAAACAGTTCTAAAGAACTCAGCAAGAATAAAAATGTTCTTGCCATTTATTGACAATAAAGAATATAACATGACAAAAATATGTCCACTTCACCAAGAATAAAACACAATATTTGTGTGTGCCTCACTTAGATCTGATGCGCTTAATAAGTGTCCTTCTTGCATCTTTACACGAATACAACATGTATCTCTTGCTTGATAATATTTACATAAACACATAGTTTAATTAATGACAGTAGTATCTGTCCTACTTGTTTACTGAAGTTATGCTTTAACGCTCATCATAACAAACATACTCCCTACATAATACAATCGTTAAAGTCTTCAAATTTAAGATCTTATGTTCCTAAATGTAATAAAAGCAATCATTAATCCTAGAATAATAACGTATTTACATTTTATACATGATCGCGTCCCGCACGATATAAAAACAACTGTCTCTAATTTATTAGAGTTCATTCCACCACTTTCCTCCTGTCTCATCGTCTTTCTTTACGTGTATCACCATCTTTCTGCGTATCTCACACAATAAACTAGTCAAAATAGGTGTTTGTGTGTCAATTCCATGTGAATCATGAATACAAACAGTGAAGTTAATATTTCATCACTAAAGTGTACAGCTCTGGTATTTCAATAATTAATAATAAAACAAACTAACAATGCACGACTGTTCAGATAAGCTCTTCAACCAAATATCGAGTGTGTGTGGCAAGAATCCTCACTCCCACACTCCTATCTTCTCCAAATACAAAATATGACTTCTCTTAATCACCACAAATTATTACAAAACCTTTCTTCATAAACTCACGTTGCATATTATCGCGTCTCTAGTTACGCCTTCATCAATGCAAATGCATTTCATCAACCTTTCTTCTCTTAGCACGTTCACAAAACTTCTACCGTTCTATATCAACTACTTTCATCAAAGTATGATATTTAGTATTCCTACTAGAAATTACAACTTCAATAACGTTCATGAATACGTCTCACATCCTCCTACAAATTCCTCTATCGATTATACATCTCGTGCTATGTTCAAATACTTTCCACAAACTTCCTCCTTCGCTTCACATATTTCCTTGTTACAATTTATCGCTTAATTCTGAATTTCAAGTCTGCTTGTGTCCGTTATAAAAATAACAATAACCTTCCCTCACGTTTATGTTCACAATAATTATTTATATCTTTCCTTCCATCTTACAGGATCGTTTAATGATAAATATACATCCATAACATTTTATAATAACGTTTCTCGTTCAGTTATGCCTTCTACTATCGCATACTGTTCTTTTTCATACCTCAAAATTCTGGGTTTTACAATGTCATTACATTTCTTGCATGCAAGAGTTCCTTCAATGCCAATATTGAATACTCCTGTCAACTATTTCGTTTTATACATTTTATTTCGTTCCCAAAATGAATAAACTCTTTACTTAGAGGATTCTCTGTCCTCCCCTTCTTTCTCACATGTAATAAACTATTTACTTTCGTCAAACACATGACTATTCTTTCTCTGATACATTATTCATTTATTTCTCACAGAGTTGTGCTTCATTTCTCTTGTTTCAATACATATATATTATTGTTCCTCAATATTTCCATAAATATACAAAATTCTCTAATATTTCATCGAATCTACGGAGTTCTCCAATGTTACAACAAAACTACGGAATATACGTTCGCAATCGCAACGAAATCGTTCGTAAGTAAAATTTTAACGCTCTAAAGATGGCAATGGAAAATACTAACGATGTCTAATATCATCGATCAAGACTTCAAAATACGTCCAAGTGACGTATGAAATTAACTATCGCAATTACTAAAATTTACTAAACTTTCAAGACAATACAATAACATAGGTTATAAATGCAAATATGTTGGTCAATATTCTGGAATAACGTGAACAAAATCTAACTACAGATATGAAAAATGCACTCCTCTACCTTCTTTCTGAGATCGTTGGTGACAGACCTGATGACTCCTGTGTCCTCGTAACCTCACCGTGTGGTTGCTGGAATGAAGCGTGCTGCTCCAAACTGGCTGCATTATGTCACCTCGGCCGTGAGTGGACTGCAGTAAAGGTGAACGACCAGGTGAGCTGTCTCGAAACAGGTTACCAGCTGGCTCCCCGCTTGTCGACCCACTTCTCTCGTACAGGTTGATGACACGATCTCGCCTCCGCTCGGCTTGCCTCGCGTCCACCAGTCCTGGGTTCCTCGCCGTCTCCATCACGAATCCGCTCGTCTTCTTCTTCTCAGATCTAGATGTTCTTTGAAGTCGGTAGTTTGCATAGTTCTTTCCATCGTGAAAAATCACCTCCATGTTGTGAATTTCCCTTATAGTAGCTAGCAACGTTATGTGTCACCGAAAACTGCGGTGTTCGGCAGCTCGCTATTCGTGCTGCTATGTCATCCTGGTCATCTCTGGATCTCACCGGTTCAGTATAGTTCTATCTTCCCATCATGGTGAATTTAAAACATCATTCTCACCGCGCAATTGTTTGTAGTCGTAGTTCTTCCCCTCCGACCTAAATTCTTATTCATTCTTGTTTCGATTGTTGAATTTCCTATGGTTTAAGTCTCCCTTCTTCAGACTTTCCTTCTGCGTAGTTACGTGTTCGATGTTCAGTCTGTAAATTTCAATGTTTTATCTCGTCGTTGATTTCTCCTTTTAAATACGATGAATAACTTTTCTCAATACTGTTGACTTGTAATATTGATTGTTCGTTTCCATTACTACTTGCTTCATCTTGAAGTCTCCAGTTCACAAAACCTTTGTCTAATACTTTTTGAAGAGTAAATATAATTTATGTCTTGTCTTCTCGACGGTCCATGTAGAAAGAGCCTCGTCTGCTAGCGTCTCCTAGCCTCCTCGGTTAGATTTCCCTCTTACATCTGATCAACTAGCCTCCAACCGCTATGAATATTGACAAATTCATACATAATTTCTCTCTCAGTCTTTTAATTTAAAATCCGTTTTGACAATTAAATTTCTTTTTCTCTGCTGGTGAATTCAATATGTAACACTCTTTTAAAATATTAAAATAATGATTTTAATATTTGTTCCTTCCTCAGTATTCAAACTATTTTCTTATTGGTTCTCGCCAAAAAGTGGCGCGCTTCAGACACGCGTTCGCTTCTCCCACTCTTGATACTGGCGTGTGTCTGACCTCTGGTCCACCTTCGCTCTCCCCTCGGATCAAAAACTGGTTTCTCACCACGAACCTCGTTACTAGTGTCGACTTCCAGGACAGTATCTCTTTCATTCACTCATGGTTAAAAATTACCAAATCATAACATCTCCATTATTACAAGAAATAAAAATATTTATTTAGGCGAAAATTTTCCCAAATGCTTGTATTAACGTTCTCTTCCATCTGGACTGCTAATTTAGTCGGAAATTCCAAATTTAAAATATGCCATTTTTCTGAGGTGGTCCTTGGTTCATACCTCATCCTGTCTTCTCCTCTCTACTAGACATGATTTCGACATATCTTCGCGTTTCACATCCCCTAGACCCCACCCAAAACCACCGTCAGTTCAAAAGTTTATATATAATTTATGTATATATATATATATATGTATGTACATATATCACCTTCTTGTGGACTCGATAACTACCGCAATTTTGCACCAATCACTTTGAATTCTTTACATAATATGTATCCCTATAAAATCTCGGTCGAGTTCGTTAATGGGTACAATCAGTCGAAGGGAGTGAAAATGGGGGGGGGGGGGGTTCGAAAAAGGGAAATATCGCTATAACGCTCTTAATATTTGAAATATCGAATCCATTCCAAGTTCATACTATGTGTCGGATAAGAACCAAAAATTTATGTTTGAAACGTTTTTTGATAGCACCAACCATTGACTAAAGGGGTGGCAAAAAGTGGGTTTTTCGGGAAACATTAATCTTATCTCTCTTAATAGGCACAATATCAAAACCGTACAAAATGGACAATATTCCCTTAATAATTACCTAAAACTTTTGTCTGAAAGAATTTTTGATATGACCCACCATTACGCCAAGTGATGAACAAAATGATTTCGGTATTAGAAGAAAATGCTAAGAGCCATCACAAGATACCATGACAACGCTTCTAAATTGATGAGGGATGAGCTATCAGAGGTTGGCATGACAACGCCACTGCAAGAGATCACATTCAGTTTTCTATCTGACTCTGCGGGAAGCGGCTTCGGTGACGTAACCGGTATCATACTGAACTTCTATGCCCAAGTTCGCGGGTTCAAAGCCAGCCGAAGTCGTCGGATTTTCTAAAAGCGCTAAGAATCCCTCAGTATGCTTTCCTTAGGAGGGGAAGTTCCAACGTTCGTTGCGAGATGGTGGTTGAGGTGGCATCTAGTTGCCAAGTTCATAGCTAGGTGTCGTTGACGGTAGTATTTGGTACCAAAATTGGGAACTACTACTTGAAATTGACCGTCTGCAGTCCTTACCTGAATTACAGACTAGTACAGCCATCACAATTAACACCGTTTATCAGACAGATTCTACACACACCCAAAGTGCACGGGGTTACATGACCGCGCAGTCGCAGCCCCTAAACTGAGGAACCAACCAACATCTCTGCTGGACATAAAATTTTGCGTGAATAAGTTAGACTTTTAGAACGTTAAACATCAGTGTCGTAACCTTGCATAAGGACAGTGTGACCACAAGTATAAACATGAATCGCAAATGACGAGAAGGTTACCGTCCCCATAAGACAATAAAATGTTAAAAATATGCATAGAAAGACGAAAAAAATGTTAATCAAGCTCCAATTGTAAAATACATTCTCGCAATAAATGAGGTCTGATCCTTCTACGAAACCCTGCATATTTTGCCTATTATAGCCTATCCCCTAGTGTGTCCGGTGAAATCTACCTCCGCCTTCCGGCGTGCCGAGAGGATATTTTCGAAAGTCTTTTTCATTCTTCTGATTTCGGCCTTTTTTCACTCGAGCAAAGGCTAATTAATTCAGGAAATAAACTGATAAAGTAATGGCAAGGCCGGCATCTCCATGGCAGCAATAGCTCAAGACGGGACAACCAAGTTTCTATCTCGGTAAGAGGCCATGCTACACCCACTGCCAGTTAGATCACATCCCTCCAAGCTGCTTAAACTGCCTGTCCATTCAACACAAGATAGGTTGCTGCACAAACCGACTGTGATCACCGCGGCATTTTCACTGCCGGCTGGATCGCATACATCCTGGCTGCTTAAAACTGCCTGCCCATTCAACACTCAGACGCGTACAGGATATACTGTATATTAATTCACCGTTAGTGTTCGTCAAGGAGATGGACTGTCACCACTCCTCTTCAATACTGTCCTAGATAAAGTAATTAGAGAATGGGAAAAGGAGCTGAAATACGAACAACACTGGAAGCTCATTCAACTTGGACGAGCAAAATATGACATTAAAATTACTTGCATAGCTTTCGCAGACGACCTAGTGATACTAGCGGACAGTGAAATCACTGCAATCAAACAGATAGAAGTCCTCGAGGAATGTGCTGGAAAAGTTGGTCTACACATATCTTTTGAGAAAACTCAGTTCTTCTCTACTGGGTTCAACATTCAGAAATTGAACAGCAAATATGGAAAAATCAATTGCGTCCCACACAAGTACCAAGGGGAGAGCTTGGAACCAACAGGTTTAGAAAAAGAAGTA
Source organism: Meconema thalassinum (assembly GCA_946902985.2). Lineage (NCBI taxonomy): Eukaryota > Metazoa > Arthropoda > Insecta > Orthoptera > Tettigoniidae > Meconema > Meconema thalassinum. Next base: position 249,673,448 of record OX336388.2, on the reverse strand, counting down.
CAAAGATTTCGGCTACAGAAATTGAAGAGAGCGTATTGGAGAACGCGCGACATCTACAACAAAAAGTGCATGTCCACACATACAAAGATCAGACACTACAACACGGTGATCTAACCAGAAGCTCTGTATGCAAGTGAAACTCTAATACTCAATAGGAAGGGTGACTTGGAAAATATCCGAAAGGAAAAACGCAAGATCTTGAGGAAAATTCCTGGCCCAGGGAGAACAAAAGATGGATACAGGTTGAAATCTCGTAAAGCAACTAAGAAATTATCTAATCTTGCGGCAGACATCAGAAAGCGACAATTGAAGTTTTATGGACATGTTCAAAGACTTCCACCGACAAGGCTTACACACAAGTCCATGACCTACGCAGAAAGACTGAAGAATATACCGTGGATGCAGCAACTCAAACAGGATTTGGAGAAGGCCCAAGTAAGAACAGTGGAATTCTTTGAAAGGAACCTATTCCGATGTAGGGTAAATGGATGGAATTTAACACCACAGAATGACGCTCCAAAGTGACCAGGAACTGTGTGGACTGGCCCACGGAGAGACAATGAGGCTATATGGAAGATCAGAAAGGCGAATCCCAAAAGTACTGCGTGACCCATCTGGGTCCATTCGCACATCATAATAATAATTCACCGTTGGGTTGCAGCGCCAACCTACCTGAAACGAAGGGGTTTTAACTTTGGAGGCTTAATATCGAGATTGAAGATACGCGAAATCATGGCACTTAGTTCTTTTGTTTTCAATCAGCATAAAGTATATGATATTAATTCAGACACATACTTACGGGCAAATATCCAGTATAAAGGAAAGCGAAAAATACAAAACTGTGTATTTAACTTGGGAGGATTAATATCGAGATTGAAAAAAACGCGAAAACATGGCACTAAGTTAGTTCTTTTGTTATTCAATCAGCATAATGAATATGATAGGAATTCAGACACATACTTACGGGCAAATTTTCAATTTATAGGAAAGCGAAACATACATGGTGATTGTTTTCAAAGGGAGAAATGTCTACCTCACTTGCCCGTAACCATACGGTACGGATGATAATTAATTTAAATCGAAATTACATACTAGACGAGATGAAAAGAATATAATAAGTTTATCTGTGCACAAAAGCGCTCCATTCGTATTTATGTCTTTTTCCAGAACTAGCACTGACGTTATTTCATTTCTCACTACCGTCTATTTGAGGTTTGGGACTTTGCTACACCCATAAAATGTTAAACAAAAGACAAATAATTTTCTAAATGAAACATTGTCTTAAACTCAAGTAAGTTATCGTATTTATTAAATTTATATTCATTCAATGTCATTTAAATTTAGAATTGCATAATGATTTTAATATATTTTTTCATCTTATTCACTTTTGTAATTATAATTGTGTTTTTTTTTTTCATTGCTTTCTTCTTAGACACCATATGCTTTGAGCTAACCTCCCTACCAAGAGTTGTACTTTCCATCACGTCGTGTTACTTGAAGTTTGATTAGAAAAGGCTTATTGTTCTTTAAGCATACAGGCTCTTCATTACTTATACACGGATTGGTGAAGTATTGATATACCAAGTCTGCCATTTCAAGCTTTTGACCTTCTCAATACGGAACTATGAATGTAGTGCCTACTGTTTGTCATAGATCTTCTTTAGCACCTGCAGGCTGATCACCGTCACCAACTACATTTCATTTCATTCTAATTTTTAGCCTATTTTCAATTTTGAAAAGTAGGCTTATGAGATCAACTTTTGTCCGTGTGTGTGTGTGTGAGGAGTGTGTGTGTGTGTGTGTGAGGAGTGTGTGAGTGCGTATCCCCCTAATAACTTCTAAACGGATGGAGCGATTTCAATGAAACTCGGTAAGTTCATAGCACTATTCCGGACGACCCCGACCGTGCCCTTCAAATTGTGTTACGTCTCACCAATCCAACATGGCGGCTGTGCGAAGTATTTCACCAGCATTCAATATTTCCGAAACTATTCCCGATATCACCCTGGCATTCTTTACGGTGATAAAGGGAACTACTAGAAGTTCACCTATGTGACTTTTGAAAAACTGGTAACTACAAAACCAACATGGCGGCCACGCGAATTTGCGACTTTTAAATAGACGTTTCTCGCGATTTAACCATCCAATAATGTTATTGGTTTCACGTCCCTTTTAACTACCTTGGCTTTTAGAGACGCCAGGGTGCCGGAATTTTGCCCCGAAGGGGATCTTTAACGTGCCAGTAAATGTACTGACACGGCTCCCTCGCATTTGCGCACCCTCAAATGCCAGCTGACTGCGCCAAGTTTCGAACCTGCAACCTTGGGCTCAGCAAGCGAGAACGTTACCCCTGAGCCACGCAGCCAGACGATTTAACAAACCAAACGCAATAGAACTTGGTACAGTTTATGTCTATATACATTGTAATGCACCGACATCTAACTTGGTTCAATTGTTTACATAACCACAAGATGGCGGATGTGCGAATTATTTCACCGGCATTCTATATCTCTGAAACTATTAGCGGTATTGCCCTGGAATTTTGTACGGAGATAAAGGGCACTACTGGAAGTTCATCTATAAGACTTTCAAAAACCGGTTAACTACAAAACGAACATAGCGGCCAAGCGAATTTGAAAATTTTAAATAGACCTTTCTCGCGACTTAATGTTCCAACCGCAATGAAATCTGGTGCAGAAAATGTTCATACACATTGTAATACACTGGTATCTTATTTAGTTCAATTGTTTACATAACCTCAAGATGGCGGCTTTGAGAATTTTAAATTAAGTTTTTATTTCTTGTGTCGTAATCATGCGATCGATGTGAAAGTTTGAATAATGAACCTATGCAATAATTTTCCTTTAATGGTACATGACTCTATGGCCTATACATTTAACAATCCAACATGGCGATCATCCGAAATATTTAGACGGCTCTGAATATCTACGAATCTATTATAGCAATCGAACTGAATTTTTAATGTTCATAGGGGCTATGAACTTAAGTTCACCTATAGGACTTAAAATAACCTGGTGATCACAAATCCAACATGGCGGCGACGCGAAGTATAAATATTCACATGGACGTTTCTCGCAATTTAACCATCCGAATGCAGTGAAACTTCGTACAGTAAATCCTTATACGAATGTTAATCCACTGGCATCTAATGTATTTCAATTGTTTCCATAACCGCAAGATGGCAGCTGTGCGAAATTTTAAAATCTCCTTGTAACTTCTTGTGTCCTAATCATGCGATGGAAGTTTGAATGCTACACGTACACAATTAACTTCATATAACAGTACATAACTCTAGGACCTACATATATTAAATCCAACATGGCTACCATCCGAAATATTTAGTCGGTTCTCTAAATCTACGAATCTATTACAGCAATCAAACTGAAATTTTGTATATAGATAGAGGCAATTAACATAAGTAGGTTGTATGAAAATAGGCTGTATAGTTCTTCACGGAACTACTTGTTATAACCTAAATATATGGTCTACCATATTAGGTTTAATAACGTATCTTATTACAGTGATACGTTTTATTTTGTTTTTAGCTGATGAATGGGATAACATTTGATTACTCTCCGAAACATGTACTAAGAACAAGTTCAATAATTAATTTTCTTTATAGTATTGATTCAGGCGGGTGTAAAATTCTTATTAAGAATTATTCTAATAAAATACAGGGAAAAGAAATGCCTCCGGCTGCCGAAGAATGGGATGTTGAATAATTTAGGGGCTTTGCAAAATCGTGCTCTTGTAGTCCCGTGTACTTAGCTGTGTGTTGAATTTGTTTGATAACCCGTCTTATTGTGATGGCTGTATTAGTGTGTGTATTTATAAGTCAAGTGAATCACGGATCTAAACACCTTGAACGCCACTATAGCATTTTAGAGATCATTACGGTATGGGTTTAGATAATATATTTCTTAACTTACGAAATACTTAAGGGGCTAAATAAGCCCAAAGTGTTCTCAATCAATGCACCTTATTTGACATTATACTGGGATTATACGTTGCTGCATTTACTTTAACTAGGTGAGATAGGTTGGTTGGGTCCTCTGTTTAGGGTCTGCGACAACGCGGTCATGCAGCCCCGTGTACTTTGGATGTGTGTAGAATCTGCCTGATAACGGGTGTTAATTTTGTGATATCTGTAATTGAGGTAAGGACTGCAGACAGTCAGTTTTAAGTAGTTCCTACTTTTGCTACCAAATGCTACCGTCAACGACACCTAGCTGCAAACTTGGCTAATTGATACCACCGCAACCAGAACCTGACGGTGAACGTTGGAACTTAATAGCGTTAATCATATTTAACCTAAAAATTTAACCTTCACACAAGTGTAGTTAGTGGAAGGTTCTTTTACATCACACAAATCTATGACATGGGCCCACCAGCTTTACATCCCCTCCGAAGGAAGGCATATTGAGGGATTTGAACGATCTTCAAAAATCCGATGACTTTGGCCGGGTTTTGGACATAGAAGCTCAGCATGCTACCAAAAACGCCACCAAAGCAGCCCAGTAGTTTCAGCAGTGCTTATTTTCTCTCACAGGTAGTTAGGTCCTCTTAGTCCATTATTATTATTACCTCAAGTGTCTAGACCGTCCCCCAACGTTCACACCAACTGTATTCCAACTCGTTCCTGTTCTCTGTATTTATTCGTTATCGCCACCTTTCGGCCTTTGCTATTTGTATCATTTGGAATATTTATTTATTTCGTTAGTACAGAAAGTCCCAGTGAGCTGGTTGCTGAAGGGGGGACTGCCCTTTACAAATGTGGCTTAGTAAGTAATAATAGAATATACTAAGGTGGTAGGATCATTTATTCAGTGTTTATGGGTTCATCTATAATCTTCAACATATTGTTTCAAGATGTACCCGCGTGCTTCCTTTTTGAATTTAAGTTCATAATTTGTCTCAGAGTAGGAAATACTTTTCATACCGTATCTAGTTGTGTTTGTTGAGTCCATGTATAACTGGTTTGCTGATCTTTTGTTACCAGTATGGGTATGAATGTTTTTTCCTGCATTGAAGTTCAGTATTAAGACTAGTAAGACCTTGTTTATATCTGAACATAAATAAAGCTTCAGAGTATTTGACCTGGCTTCGTAATGGCAATATGTTTGTCTCCTGAAATGCTTGTACAGTTGGTTTCCTAAAATCGTAACCATACATGATTTTAATTGCTCATTTTTGGAGTTCTTCAAGCTCATTTATTGATTCCTGTGTACATTTACCCCATATTATGATCTTGTGCATAAGGTGACAATGAATAAGAGAGGCATATATGCTCCTTAAATGTTGATTGCTTATTTCATAATCCCTTAATCTATTTAGAACACCAATTACACTCACAATTTTCTTTTTCACATTTGTGACATGTACATTCCAACTTAGGTTATTGTCCAAAGTTAGGCCTAAATATGTGTATTGTTTCACCCGTTCGATGGGCACATTGCCAATTTTAGCATTTTAGCACCCTTAGCATTCTTATACATCGCCTTGTAGCCGTAAAGATGAGCAATCTACTTCACCTTTACTCATTTTGAATGATAGCGAGAAAAACTCATTAATTGTGCATAAAGCACGAACAAATTAACACAGCTGAACACCCATACAAGAAACTGTCCCCACGTGGTAAAAAAAAAGGTTATTATTTTCACCGCTAGATGGCACAGCTGGTGTTGTCAATAAGGAGCCACTGTATATAATATACATCAAATCATTGAGGACTTCACTCAATACGGATACCACATGACGGAAAGGTCACTTGCAGGATCGCTATGAAAACATTAAAGTGCCGCATTTGTCGTCAAAGTATCAATATGTTTGACATTTCATCTTTCCTCTACGGTATGACAAATAATTTACATTAAAAATACGGTAATATTAATGATAATGGTAAATTTGAGAAATTGTTAGAGAGCACAAACATGTCAGCCAAATTCCGCCACATTTGTTAGTGCCACTGGTAAATTAACTCGGTTAGAGGAAATTTAGATTTCGTTTGTTGGTATAGAATAGAGCCGCATCCTGGCCGCGCCTTTACGCCTATCAGCTGTCGTTCGCCAGGTAGCTACGGTACGTTTGGTTCAAGGCTTAAGTTTGGTTTACAGCCAACTTCTCTACAAAGGTACGTACAGGCAGTAATGTCCTTTAGCATCTGCTGTTATTCAGGGATTGAACTAACGTAATTAGTAATTAGTTGATTCACAACAGGGTTGAGTCGATCATCTCTCAAGAGAATCCCACACATACTCAGTCCGCGCATGATATCCGCAGAGGCGAGGGGGGTTCATTCATATGATTTTTCCATTATTATTCATAAAAAGCAATCATTAAATAAACATTCTCCTTGCATGAAAAGTATTTTACATATATTTTCCGGCACCATTCTTTAAAATCACATTCTTAAAGAAATAGGGAAAACTAACTACACATGTCCATACATGACTGCTTATAATATTGATATTATGTGAGAGAAAAATATTATTATGCTATCCATGTTCTTAATGCCATTACTATTGACTCTCAATCTGCTTATGTTGATGGCTTTATGTGCATTATTGGGGAATAAATTACAGAAACTCCTCATGTACCGAATTATCTTCAAGGAAACTGAGAAAGAGTGACATAGATATGCACATGTAAAGTAGGCCAAAGCGACGTGAAGAATGTCACCAATCGCACACTTCAAAAGCAAAACTGACCCATGGCTAACTCCAACCCTGGAGGAGGAGCCTCGCTGTGAGTAGAGTGTACATAGAGGAAAGAATAAGAGGAGATGCCCTGAGCTCGTATGAGTGAAGCCAAGCTCTGCAACCAAAGTGGGCGTAACCTTAACACGTATTCGGTGTTCTGTGACTTGCATGAGGCATTGTGCATGGCTAAACCTTATTTTGGCCCTGGTTTTTATCGCGCTCCGGTTATGCAACTTTGGAAACGTAATAACAGTAGCGATAAGTTATTAAAAAAAAATATTTTCAATTCTAATCTCAGCATGTGTAGGCCTACCCTATATACCAAAAAAAATAAAAAGCATTCCTCTGGAAATCCCAAATTATCAAACAGCTGTCGGTCAATAATTACGGTAGGCCTACGAAATTAATCAATTCGAGGCTAATCGTCAACTTTCTACCCCCCCCCCCCTCCCCCCCCCCCCACACACACAAAAAAATACCGTACGGTACCGAAACGTATAGGCTATACCGTATTTTTTGTGCAAATATGCGTCCTTTTTTAATTGTTCTGTTTATTAATTTTGAGGTTTGTATACTTGAATATCAAAATGTGTACGACCAATGAGTGAAAGTGGCTGTTCTCGAAATTAGGCCTAAAAACTGATGAATGCCTCAAAACCAATAAGAACATAAAACTCAATTTGGTGTAAATAGCCTACCGTAATTAGTTCGGCATAATTAATTCCCAAGATGTTCCTACTTAGGTATAACTCGCATCTTCAGACACCTGTATTCAATTTAATCAGTGTTTCAGCGTATTATTACGTTTTGCCGCGTCTCCCTTACAAAACTAGCCTCGCAAAGGTGCTCTCATATTTATATTTAAATTTGCTTTTAAAACGATAACGCAGCTTATTTGTGCCTAGTACCGTGATGTACAGAGTGTATTCTTCCTATCCAAGAAAAAATCTTGACCTGTCATTGCAGTTTTATGTTACTAAAATCCATTACTAGTTGGAGTGGTTTACAGCTTTAAGCATAGGGACAGCCATTTTCTTGCAACCAAAGTGGGCGAGCCGCTTGGCTTCAGCCCCTTGCGCTAGGCAGCGCAGCGAAGGCATCTCCTTCCTTTCTTTCCTCCATGAGAGTGTATGGCATTTACCAACTTAAGAACGTGATCACATTTAAAATATATACGAGTACGGTATAGGCACCGTGCGTGTCGCTCTAGTGGCCGGGTGGAGAACTATAGGTATGAGGCTGACTCCAGGCTCGCAGCACAGATACCTTACGCTCGCAGTCCATGTTCTGGTATGAGCGTGTAGTCACTCCGACGATAATGGCAGAGAAACGAAGATCAAGTAAACGCAATTGTTGTGTTGTCGGTTGTTCCAATACTTATGCAAATACGGGAAGTGAAATACAATTGTATTGTTTTCCAAAACGAGCGATAGAAGTGGACCGAAGGAGGCGATGGATACAAGCAGTTAACCGAAGGAAGTAAGTACACGTACATACTGCACAAATTTGCAATAAGTTCAACTGACCCGATTTAATTTCATTTTGGTGTTAATTTTTAGCATTGATGGATCACTTTGGCAACCTACGACTTACTCAAGAATATGCAGTGCACATTTCATCGGAAACAGAAGATCTGGACACCCACTAAGTCCAGCCTATGTCCCGACAATATTTCCTGATGAATACAAGAAGAGGAATGTTTCGCCGGGTCATAGCTTACAGCGCTTTCACAGACAACTCAAACGATTAAAAAAGGAAGAACCAGGCGGAAAAGTTTCAGCTACAGTTTGCGCAAGTAACATAACCAAGGATGCATCCGTGGGAACAGACGCATCTGATTTTCATTGTTCAGACTTCATGTTTACTTGTTCTGTAAATGTAAACGACGTTAATACACAAGCATGTATTCCACTTAATTTCGGTCTGGGAAAGAACATTTCGAAACATGATCAAATGTGTGGAACTGAAGACGATCATGCAGAGTCACGAGCCCAGGTTTCCAAGGTTACAGTTCCATAAGGAACAATACACAAATGCGTGATTTAGCAGGTGTAAACTTCCACGTCTTTGCCTTACTGATTGCGTTATTACCAAACTGTAACGTTTCCAAAGTTTGTAAGGAAACCAGATTATTAATTTTCCTAATGAAAATGAAAACTGGACTGTCCTATTCTGCTTTGAGAGTGCTATTCGGTGTCCATAGGACTACAATTTTACGTATTTTTACGACCGTTCTTATGCAACTCGTGCAGCGTACGAAAAATTTCATATTCTGGCCTAGTAAGGAAAGTGTTAGAGAAACAATGCCTCCAGCATTTAAGAGAAATTACAATAATTGTCGAGCCATTATTGACTGCACGGAATTTAGGGTTGAACAGCCTCCCCAAGTAGATCAGAGAGTGTATTTCTATTCTCAATACAAGGGTTGCTACACTGCATAACTTTTAATTGCTATCACGCCTAGTGGTATGATCGCCTTTAAATCGAAATGTTATGGTGGAAGAGCTAGTGACTCATTCATAACAACTGACAGTGGTTTATTAACTTTACTTCAACCTGGCGATGAGGTCATGGCTGATAAAGGATTTCCTGGCATCAGAACTAACTTATCTGGCCGCGGTGTCGTAATAGTGACACCACCGTTCTTACATGAAGGGAGATTAACAGTTGAGGTGGTTGAGAGTACTTACAATATTGCGAGTGTTAGAATTCATGTAGAAAGGTGTATTCAAAGAATCAAAATATACAATATATTACAGAAATTGCCAACAGAACTGATTCCGTACATAGATGACATTGTGCATATGTGTTGCGTTTTAGTAAATTTGCAAACTCCAATAATTATAGAATAGTTCGAGATCTTTTCTACCATCAGTTTATTTTATATATTCTTTGTTTTCATTTTCTATTGAACTGTTCAGTGTTTACCAAGCACAAATGATTACTTAATTATCATTAGGAATACCGCTAATTTTTGGCAAGTAATTACTGAAATAGAACTTTGAAATTTTGTTGAGACATTCCTCGACATACTTATTGTCCTTATAAACAGGTATTGTCAACTGTTGTGCTCTGCTATATACATATAGATCACATTTTTCTAAGCCAGTTATGTACATTAGTATTTGTATTTGTGTGTAATACATATGGCTTGTCTTTAAATGTATGTTTTTTTGCCCGTCAGCGTAAAGATAACGTACTCTCACATTCCCTGCCTCATCAACTATTGGTTTACCTTTACAGGAAGATGGACACTTAACTTCTAACACTCTGTCAGCTGCATTCCCCTTGAGAACTATGCCATCTGGAGAGCCACACATCCTAGGTTGTTTTTGGTGGATTATTAACCCACACCGAATAACACAAACAGTGAATGAACTTGCATAACATTCTATTGCCTCACTTTCCATTTCACTTCCTTAAGAAAGATTGTTCAAAGCAGCTCCCCCAATTGGTGAATCAGTTACAAATGCGAGAGCTAAAGTATCAAAGTTATGTCTCCTAGTTTCGATCCGATGTGCTTTCGTGCTAGCAGATATTAGTATCTTTCTTTCTTGAAACCATCGAGGGCTTCGTGATTGAGGTACAGTTTCCAGGAAGATTTTAATTATCTGATCTGTATCAACCTGAACTTTGCTGGTAAAAAACATTTCGTCACTCACAGTGTGAAAGGTGTATTTGACCGGTGAGCGCACGGCGTTCGAGACTTGTAAATGTACTAGCTGTGTCACAATTTCCTCACATTCTTCTCTCTCCACATCATTCACTACCCTGTCCATCAACGAGCTGACTACGGCCCTGCACGATTGTTCGATTTCAGTTCTTGCTTCTGCTTGAAGTATTGCACGAAGACTGCAAGGGATGTGTTTTAAAATATCCTCACTTAATTCAAAGGGAGGAAGAATTGTCTCTAATTTTTTTTTTGCCGTACAGTGCTTCTACGCGTTTGCCTTTCCTATATTTTTCTTTTGACACTGTTTTCGGACTCGGTTTTCCCCTTTGTTGCGGATGGTCTGTTTTCGAGACAACACTTTCATTATTTACAAAATACACTACCGCAGCTGCGTGTTTGCAAGTTCCTCTGGCGCCTGCAGGACATGAACATTCACTGCTCGATACATTACGATTCTGATCAACCTAAACACAATATAAAAATGGTTACAAGTTATTAACACATAGCAAATATGCAAACGCATCAGCTGTATATATATTATAGGCGAACTAATATCCCCAAATTAAATATTACAATGTCTGTTAGTGGTCGTGAAAGTCTACGTATTGAGATACATTAAGTAATTCTTCCTAAATAAACTTTATACATTGTGACCTAACTACACCATGCCTACCTCAAGTTCCACGATATAAGGCGGCAAAGTCACAGACGTTTGCCGGATGACTTTTCCTGTGATATATCCGAAAACATTCGAAATTAACTCTTCCACGTCGTTCACGTGGCCACTGATAACTAGGTTTTTTCCTTTCTTCCATGTTAATTCACTTAGATCCCCGAATTGAATCTCTCTAAACCCGCAACTTGTTAGAACGTCACACATGCTGTACTGAGACTCTCGCAATACGCCTCACCTCTTGTTTCAGAACGGGCCACTACGTAGCGCTAGTAGTAGCATTTCGAGCTGCCTGCACGTTGCCTATAGAAGCTTCACTGGCGGTAGTGAACAACAGGAGTAACACTGAATGAGACATCATCGTACGATAAAATTGTCTAAAGTACTTAAATTGCGCAAAATACCTATCCTTATGATGAAAAATAAATCAGGAAATGACGTATTAATAGTTGTTATCTCATCCACTGTCCATAATCTGCGCACCGTCCACCTTTTAGATCACGGCGTCTATATAGCTTACACCTTCTTTCGTTCTTCCACTTGCCATAGGACGCGCCACCGGCGTATGGTTATGCATTACCAGGCTCCGGTTTATAAGTCAGGTATTGGAAGCAATGGGAACCGTGTACTACAATTTTCCTTGCGTGTACCTAAGCATATTATTGTTGTTAGGGGAAATAAAAGTTGTAAAATGCTCCAAGAATGATATGATCTTCAGCTGTGTATTATGAGAGAGCTCTGAATGTGTTCATTCCTTATGTACTGTCCGTCCACGAGCTTAAGGTCCGTGGCAGGAATGCAATGAGTCAGCTGGAGACAGCTGGCCTCTGTGCGAACGACAAGAGTGCAGACCTACAACTGACCTGTACGATTTCACAATTGGAACTAAACAAAAGTAGCAGTGAGTAACCATAGCGTGAATAACATCGGTGCTGAGTTGGCGATACCTGCAGCGGCACGTCCACTCAATCAACACAGCTGGAATGTCTCTCCTCTTCCCTTTGTAACGTGTTTTTCGAGGGGATTTTACGCCACTGGCATAAGTCAGTAGGAAGCCATTCTATATTTATTTACGTGGCAAATTGTTCAGCCAAGAGAAGTTTTCATGTAACTTATTATTATTATCAAGGTATTTTTGGAGCGTTTTTTTTTTTATAAAATTAAAGCATACATATAGGTTTTCGATGTTATAGAAAACACTATCAAGCAAATTATTACGAACAACATTATCATAGAAAATTATATGATTACGGAATTTTACGGAGTTTTGTCAGTTAGGGTATTATGAGAGAGGTGAGTCACTGGGAATTCGGCTACAGGCTTATTCTTGTCGAGAAGCATGACGCAAGCGGGGTTGCAGCGTCAAGAAAAGGCGAAATGGTCTGGAACGGTAATCGACATCATCCTCGCGCCGAGTGTATTGACCCTGAGGAGGGGAGTAACGCGTGGTGGCTCAGCCAATCAAAGGAGAGCGGGCGAGAAGAAGACTGGTCCAGAGAGGGGAGGCAAGGAGTGCATATATGGTTTGCGCGCCGTGGAGGCAGGGCGATAATCTTTGTAAAACTTGACCTGTGTGGTTGCACGTGTGGTTGGTTCCGATGTAATCGGACCATAAATTAACACATCTACAAGTATCTCATCAACTAACGAAGATGACGACGTCCAGGAGGCTGTGGGAAGCTCTCTTCAACATCCAGTACGAGGGAAATGCTACAGCAATTTCCAATGGTAAGCGCGAATGACTCAGAACTACGTAATCTCTCGTCTCTTTTTTTTTCATATTCAGTATTTCAGTAACTTCATAGCTTGGGAATAAGAGTAAATCAGTAATTCATCCGACTCCGTTTTCACGTAATTCTCTAGCGGTAATATTCAAATCGCAACGCTCCAATTTAAATTTAAACTTATTATTATTATTATTAATTTTGCCATACTTGTTTTATATAATAAATTCATTTCTTTTAACCATGCAATCTTTGCTTTCAGTAGGTAGCATTAGATATAGACCTAATTCCTTCTCCTGATACAATTGTTAGTTGGGTTAATGATCAAATCATACCACGATCTGAGTGAAAAGATTCTTGAAGGTGTTCTACCAGAGCTAGGTGTTGTTAAATATAAATTTAGATTTCAACATAGCGTTGAGGTCTTGGCGCCCATTAATACAACATATCTTAGTCAGAGTAAATATTTCAAAGTGTTAGGCAGGGCTAGTAGAAAACGTTTCACTTGTCACCCAACGTAAAGAAAACATTACATTTGTCACGCAACAGTGAGGCCTATAGAAACCATTACACTTGTACGCTCAACGTGGATCTAAGTAGAACCATTAAAATTGTCGCTACCAACATGGGGCCGAAAACCTAATAACATTTGTGGAAGGAGAAGGGTATATATTTCTGTGCCTGTATTTTGGGGGTTTTTCATTTATCGGTGTGTATCAGCATGGGTAGTGTTGAGGAAGAGATGAAGTTGCGTAGTGGTCACCAGTTGCATAGTGAAGATACGAGCAGTATGGCTAGTCTTGGAAATGAAAGCAGTACAGGGATGTCGGAGGTAAATCCCGATACTGAGGGGGGTAATCAAAACAGTCAAGCAGGGTTAGAGAGTTTGCTTCTTCAGTTTATGCATCAAAATAAAATTAGCACAGATGCTTTAAACGCTAAACTCGAACAGAATAATGCTAAACTTGAACAAAATAGTAGGGAAAATAAAGAGAGTAATAGGGAATTGAGCGATAGTTTAAATGCTAAACTTGAACAAAACAGTAGGGAAAATAGAGAGAGTACTGAAGCTTTAAATGCTAAACTTGAACAAAATAATGCTTAGCTTGAACAAAACAGTAGGGAAATTAGTGATAAATTCGAATTGATTAGAGGTGAGATCAGAGGGGTGATGGAAGAGATGGCTAAAGAGATTATTGCAGATGTAGACAGAAAATTAGGAAAAGTACAGGAGGAGTTTGAAATTAGAATCAGTACACAGGGTGAAAATTTAAAAGAACTAGTGCAACGTGAAACACAGCAGGTCAAAAAGCAATTGGGGGGAGAAATTGATAAGATTCAGGTAGCAACTAAAGAGGTTAAAGAACAGCTGGGGGGAAGAATTGATAAAGTACATGCAGAAATAATCACTGAAGTTAATACTTTAAGGGAGAGGAATAAGGAAAGCATTAATGAGATTAGTGAGAAACAAGCTAAATTAAGTGGTAAAGTTGAAGCATCGGAAGGGAGCATTAGGTTAACTGTAACTAATATTGAAAGAAAAGCTGAGGAGAAAATTGCTGAATTAGAACAGAAGTTGAAAGCTAGAATTAGGCAGGAAAATAGTCAGAGTAGGCCAGTTTATGTGAATAGCACACACAGGGAAATAGAACTAGGCAAATTTAGTAATCGGCAGGGTTGTCCAATGGAGTTCATGGATACAATAGAAAATAAATTCGGGGAGAGGTTGGAAGATGGTAGTATTGAGTGGTGCCAGGTGGTTGAAATTTTAGAGCAAGCGTTTGTAGGGGAGACAAGAAACTGGTTTGCTGTCTACAGAGACAATTTCGAGAATATTTCAGATTTTAAAGTTACATTTTGTGAGAAATTTTGGAATGAGGTGATTCAGTCTCAGCATCGTGAGGGAATTGTGTGTGGGAAATATAACCCGAGAGGAAACTACACTATGACCGAGTACTTTCTAGGACAGGTATTAACGTGCAAATATCTGGATGGTTTGAAGGAGGAAAGTGATGTAGTCAGGCTATTACTAAGACATTTTCCATATAGAATCAAAGAAGCTGCCTGTATCCAAAATGTTAAATCTATTTTACAAGTGGAGAATTTATTAAGTACATTCGATGCTCTGGGAAGAGGTGGTTACGAGGAGAATTTCGGTAGGAACCAGGATAACAATAATAACAGGCCTAATGAGAATAGGAATCAGGAAGTTCAAGGGAACAGTGGCGAAGGGGCCAACGTTCAAAATAGGGGGAACCAAAATTATAATAAAATAATCAGCAAACCCAGTACAGAGGAAATGGGTATGGTACGAACTACCAAGGTAGAAATAATGATTTCAGGGGAAATCAAGGCCGAAATAATGATTATAGGGGTAACCAAGGGATGTATAATAACAATAATAATTATAACCAGAACAGGGGTCAAGGAGGGAATCAGCCCAATGGTAATAACGGACAGAGAGATACCGTTAACACAACCCAGAACAACCAGACCAGTGCAGTAGTGAGTAGAACTACACCAAGCGGTAGCAATGCTTTAAACATGAACCAGGCTGCGATGTAAGGTCAGAATCTCAGCCTGTAACATGCCCTGTCCATACACTTATACAGGAACCCTATGACCTAAATGTAAGAAATGAATTATTACGTGAACTAAATGATGAAGGTGTTATTCAGGAGGTGGTCAGTAAGAGCCCCATAGTTAAATTTAACGTGTCCGAGGCGTACACAGATGTTTTAATTGATAGTGTTTGTATGAAGAGTAGCATAAGTAGTGCATTTTATGATAAAATGAAAGTAACTGGAGTAAATTTTGAGGAGATGCCAATTAAAAGCACTTTTGTTATCACAGCTGTTGGGAAGAGGTCTAAAGTAATTTCTAAGCAAGTTTTAGTAGACATTAAAATTAATAATCATGTAGAAAAGCAGATTTGTCTTGTAATTCCAAATTTAGTATTCAGTGTTATCTTGGGTTCAGAGTGGCTAAGTAGAGTGTCTGGTAACTTATGTTATGATGTAGGGAGTTTGAAATTTAAATGGGGAGATTCTGAAGTAGAAGTAGCGTTCAATGACCATATTCAGAGAAGTAGTGTTGTAGGTGTGATTTGTACTTTAAATGAGATATCGCCAGCCGTAGAGCGGGGTTCTCCATGTTTTGGGGGCAGTTTGATTACGAACGGTAGTCTAGAGGACTCGTTACGTGATGCTGCATTTCAGGGAAATATAGAGGTGGAACAATGTGTTCGGCTCTATGATGTATTATTGTATAATAGGAGAGTTTTTGAGGATCGCATTGGTATGGCCAATTGCTATACACATTCATTGAACGTTATTGATAGGTCAGTATTCACAGGACATAGATATCCTGTACCTTTCGCTTATCAGAGTGCAGTTGAGGCACAAATTAACCAGATGCTTGAAGATGGGATTATTGAGCACTCTAACAGTCCATATATTAATTCTTTGATCACGGTACCCAAGGCCGACGGCACAGTTTGTATTTGTTTAGACGCTCGTTTGGTTAACAGTAGAATTAGTTCAGATCAGCTGAAATCTATGTCAATAGAGGAATTAATGCAAACATTTGAGGGGAAGAAGTATTTCACTTGTGTAGATTTGAGTTCCAGTTTTTGGCAAGTGCCACTTATGTACGAAGATAGATCATTTACAGCTTTTAGTCATAAATATAACCTTTATCAGTTTTGTAGAACACCTTATGGGTTAAAGAGTAGTTCAGCAGCTTTAATTAGGGCTTTAAACATCGCATTAGGGGATGACACAGGAGAGTTTGTAACCATTTACATTGATGATATGGTAATTAGTTCACGCAGTTTTGAGGAGCATCTACGTCATTTAGATATAGTTTTTCAGAAGTTAGATCAGGCAGGGTTCACTTTGAAGCTGTCTAAGTCGTCATTCTGTCAGTCAGAAGTGACATTTTTAGGTCATAGAGTGTCGAGTAGAGGTGTAACACCAGAGGAAAGTGGGGTTAATAAGATACTTAACGCAGTGGTGCCACAGAATGTTAAACAGTTAAAAACATACCTGGGAATTTGCAACTTTTTCAGGAGGTTCGTTCTTAAATACTCAGGGTTGGTAGAACCATTCAGGGAATTGCTTAAAAGTGGGACTGGTGGAGATGGGAGTCCAAGCATGATCAGGCATTTAGAGCGCTGAAGGAAGGTTTTGAGAAAGCTGTAGTGCTGAAATATCCTTTGAAAGATAAGGAATATGTGGTTATGACAGATGCTTCACATATAGGAATTGCTTGAGTATTATGTCAGAAAGATGATGAGGATAATCTGTGCATTGTATCTTTAGCCTCGCGAGGACTGACAGCAGCAGAGAAAAGATACACGAATACTGAGTTAGAGCTTTTAGGTATTGTTTTCAGTTTAGGGAAATTTAGAATGTATTTAGTAGGGGGGAAATTTGAGATCCATACAGATCACCATGCATTACTGTATATGAGGACTTGTAAACTCAGTTCTAACAGAGTTAGTAGGTGGATTCTTGCTCTGCAGGAATACGAATTTACAGTAAAATATATTAAGGGTAAAGATAACATTCTTGCGGACATGCTATCTAGGGACACTAATTTATGTAGGGATTATCCTGTGGTTAAAGCAGAGGACGGTATTTTATTATGTGCATGTGTGGACAGTAGCAACAGGGCATCGTTACAGACACTGAGAAATATGCTAGTGGAGCAACGTGATGACGTTAACTTAAGGGAGCCACTGGCTAGGTTGGAAATAGGTGAAGAAGAGTATGTGAAAGTAGGACGGTTCACGTACAAGATGCAGGATGGGCTTCTTGCACGGAAATGTAGGAATAATCGGTAGGCAATATGTGTTCCTGCCACTTTGCGGGAGGAGCTAATTTGGTTCATTCATAGGGAATTAGGACACTTTGGTGCTGCCAAGGTCTTCTATGAAATTGGTCGTGACTTCATTTGGAGTAAAATGGGAAGGGATGTTAGGAGGATTTTAGGTAAGTGTGACACCTGTCAAAGGAGCAAATATCCAGTTAAATATTTAGTGGGGGAGAGATCTGCAGTTCTCACCAGTAGTCCCGGCGAACTACTGTGTGTGGATTTATTTGGCCCGATCGTTAAAGGACAGTACGGTTACGAGTACATTTTTATAGTTATTGACGCTTTTAGTAAGTATGTCAAGCTATATCCGCTAAGGAAAGCCACGGGA
The DNA here is from genome assembly GCA_946902985.2 of Meconema thalassinum. Classification (NCBI taxonomy): domain Eukaryota; kingdom Metazoa; phylum Arthropoda; class Insecta; order Orthoptera; family Tettigoniidae; genus Meconema; species Meconema thalassinum. The sequence continues at coordinate 249,655,453 of OX336388.2, read as the reverse complement.
CTAGCGTGTAGCCGTCTGATCATTAATAAGTATGTACCTGAGTTTGGCCTTCCTCTCAGGATACTATCTGACAGTGGACCACAGTTTACTGCAAAGACATGGAGAACCAGTATGCAGGAAGCTGGTATAACACACGTTCATTCCTCTGTAAGATACCCTCAGGGTAATTCTGCAGAGCGTCCATTAAGGGAAGTGGCTCGTCTTTTTCGGACTCTAGTGCATGACAAGCATACTGCCTGGGTTGGACATCTTCCCAAAGTCGAGACTTGGCTGAATTCTGTCCAGCATGAGAGCACGAAATTGACGCCATACGAAGTTCACTTCGGAAAGAGACCACAAAATGAACTAGCGAAGGTGTTGGGTTTAAATGAGGGAAAGCAACATGGGATGGATTACATTGTCCAGTTGGCGAAACAGAATTTATCTAAGTCAGCACAAAAGAGAATTCGCCAACATAAAGAAACTAAATTTGACCTATTCGAGCCGGGAGACAGAGTCTTACTTAGAGTGCCGAAACAGTCAAATAAGCTAGAGAAAGTCATGTCCAAGTTCTTTTATCTCTACGAGGGCCCATTTATAGTTTCCAAACGTATTGGCAAAACAGCATATGTGCTGGAGGATAGTAAGGGAAACAGATTATACGGGACGTATAATATACATAGTCTACGAAAGTATGTGTCATACAGTAAGTGTGTTTAGCTGGCGAGCCAGCCTATCAAATGAGTAAGTGTGGTATTTGGTGCGTGGAAGATCTGGTCTTCCAGGCAGGCGTATCAAAAGTCACACAGGGGGGTGGTATGTAAGTAATTGAGAGTTTTTAAGGTACAGGGAAATATGACGGCATTGTCGGATGCTCTTGAGCACTAAAATGTTTCGATACACCAAGGCCAGAATTTGGTAGCACTGGTGAATTCCCATTTGTGTCCTAGAGATGGGTGAGCGCTTGAACAGGGTATTTTTGCTTAAGGCGTCCACGAGACAGAATATGGGCCACCAGAAGGCGAGACAGTCCTTCATGAAACTCATACATAACCGCACACGTGATTTCTGTTTACGGCCTCGGCATGTAAGAGTTGTAAGTGTGTAATTTAAGGTAATTAGTACCAAGGTATTATTAGTGTGAGGAGACCTGGTCTGAGTTGAGAACTAGTATTAAGTAGAATATGGTCTACGGGAACTTAAAGAAGACAGGGCGATTACGGCACAGAAATATTTGGTGTTATATGTAATGCGCACTTACTGTTTTTTTTCAGAAGTCAATATTAATTTTGTATAAATAAAGAGAGATTATGTATTATGGTCACGATGCGCTGCCACAATAGTGTGATCGTGTGCTCAGTGAGATTAAGTTTCACCAGAACGAAGCGACCTCCAGTGAAATTAGGAAGTTCTGTGGTGATATATAAATATCAGAACACCTTTGATGCGTGTGATGTGATATCATATATACGTAGTGCTCACACATTATTTATGTCTATCTTTCCCAACATAGAGAAATTTGAGAGGCGGAAATATCCGTGGAACATTATTCTATATGAAAAACATTGGACTGGTTGCCTAGAGCAATCCAAAATGACAACAAACTTTGACGCAAAGTGCGAATAGAAAATTATGATTGTATATACTGTATATGTAATTTAGGGTGATTTATTTTATGTAATATGTATTTTGGATGGGGATTTATTAACGTGTTTGGGATAATCGCATAATGGACCGTAGTCACGGTAAATCATCCGATGATCCGAGGCGAATATGTAACGTGTTTTTCGAGGGGATTTTACGCCACTGGCATAAGTCAGTAGGAAGCTAGTCTATATTTATTTACGCGGCAAATTGTTCAGCCAAGAGAAGTTTTCATGTAACTTATTATTATTATTACTATCAAGGTATTTTTGGAGCGTTTTTTTTATAAAATTATAAGCATACAGATAGGTTTTCGATGTTATAGAAAACACTATCAAGCAAATTATTACGAACAACATTATCATAGAAAATTATATGATTCGGGAATTTTACGGAGTTTTGTCAGTTAGGGTATTGTGAGAGAGATGAGTCACTGGGAATTCGGCTACAGGCTTATTCTTGTCGAGAAGCATGACGCAAGCGGGGTTGCAGCGTCAAGAAAAGGCGAAATGGTCTGGAACGGTAATCGACATCATCCTCGCGCCGAGTGTATTGACCCTGAGGAGGGGAGTAACGCGTGGTGGCTCAGCCAATCAAAAGAGAGCGGGCGAGAAGAAGACTGGTCCAGAGAGGGGAGGCGAGGAGTGCATATATGGTTTGCGCGCCGTGGAGGCAGGGCGATAATCTTTGTAAAATTTGACCAGTGAGGTTGCACGTGTGGTTGGTTCCGATGTAATCGAACCATAAATTAACACATCTACAAGTATCTCATCAACTAACGAAGAAGATGACGACGTCCAGGAGGCTGTGGGAAGCTCTCTTCAACATCCAGTACGAGGGAAATGCTACGGCAATTTCCAATGGTAAGCGCGAATGACTCAGAACTACGTAATCTCTCGTCTCTTTTTTTCATATTCAGTATTTCAGTAACTTCATAACTTGGGAATAAGAGTAAAATCAGTAATTCATCCGACTCCGTTTTCACGTAATTCTCTAGCGGTAATATTCCAATCGCAACGCTCCAATTTAAATTTAAACTTATTATTATTATTAATTTTGCCATACTTATTTTATATAATAAATTCATTTCTTTTAACCATGCAATCTTTGCTTTCAGTAGGTAGCATTAGATATAGACCTAATTCCTTCTCCTGATACAATTGTTATTTGGGTTAATGATCAAATCATACCACGATCTGAGTGAAAAGATTCTTGAAGGTGTTCTACCAGAGCTAGGTGTTGTTAAATATAAATCTAGATTTCAACAAAGCGTTGAGATCGTGGCGCCCATTAATACAACATATCTTAGTCAGAGTAAATATTTCAAAGTATTAGGCAGGGCTAGTAGAAAACGTTTCACTTGTCACCCAACGTAAAGAAAACATTACATTTGTCACGCAACAGTGAGGCCTATAGAAACCATTACAATTGTACGCTCAACGTGGAGCTAAGTAGAACCATTACACCTTGAGCCCCTAAGACCATGAGCTGGTGGACGGACATTATTAATGATGCGAAATGTCAGCTAACGTGCCACATACTAATACACTCGTAGTCTCTAAATGTTGCACATTTTCCTGTCAATTAACAACAGATAATGTTTGACATTGTTTAAAGATGGTGACGAAGAAAGTGTTTCACCACTTGGATGTTTGTATTTAACAGTATGTACGTCGTATAATCTTCGCAAGGTTTTTTTTTCCCCACAGAGCAACTTAACACCGTAGCCTACTAGGCACGCAGCTCTTTGTATTTAGTTTTCTGGCAACTTGTTTTATATTATTGACTAAAATATTTCTAAATACAGACAATCCATACCTCCATTAGAAGGTTTCGGGTTCCATAATTCCTGCTAAATGAGGTTTGTTCGTTTGTGAAATTGAGGCCTTAACTCCCGCCCCTTCCCTTTCAGTGAATACCGTATGGTACTTAACGTAGACTATGGTGAAGATATAAATGAGCATTCTTTAAAAAAAAATGTCTCTAGTTGTTTGGTTATTAACTTACGGTAGTATTTTCCATAGGAACTGATAACTAGGCACGGTTGGAGTGTAAGGTGGAACCGCATGTGCTATCACATATCGCTTTCTTGCAATACCTGGAATATGTAAATAATTGTAAAATGATTATTGGTTAAATAAGTGTTAATAGATAGGCTATTATAATTATAATGATTAAATAAATATTAAGAAGAAAGGACGAGTTGTTGGTAAATATTAGCCGAATAGCCCATAGCTCGTAGCTTCCGTCAAAATTTAGCATGTAAATGGGCCAAGTTAATGCATAATATACCAATATAACAACCGGTGAGCAAATGATTATAATATTGTCACATATAACACATTTAATTGGCACCAACTTAAAACACTGCCGTTGAAATGTGCATATCACACACTTTGTAGGCAAGCTGTTTGTTATGGTCGTTTCTGTTGCGAAGTTTTACTATAAAAATACCATGTAGAAAAGAATGTTGGAGGCGGGACGCACCGTACGTTGCTGCTGAAGAGCTTCCCCCTCCATACATGACGTTACAAGGTACAACTACAACGACAAGGAACCCAGTAGCAGCGCAAAAAGAGGGACACTTCCCCTACCTCACGCACAAGCGGAGAAGACAGACTAGAGAGCTGGAAACACTCTCACCTACTTTGGTGCGCATGCGAATTGAAACATTCTTTTCTATGTGGTAACCCTATAATTACTCTTTTAGGAGACACTTGTCTTTGGATTATTCATGAAAGGCCAACCCTTTCGTTCTTATTTCATATTATGGGGTTTGAAGCCATTTTTTCAGTGTTGCCCTAGTACACAAAAGTTTGGTGCTTTCGGTCGGTCAACACGAATTTACCCCAAAGAGTTGGGTTATACCCTAATCCTGAAAAAAAAATTACATGAGATTGCACTAGGACGACCAGTTTCGATCGTCAAGCGCTCATCAGATCCATTACACTTAGGCTATAAAATCTATGTTTGGAAATACGGGTGAAGATACCTCTCAAGTGGGAAAGGGAAGGGAGAGGAAGGGAGAATGGTTTGAGAGAATTTTATATTACTTGTAGCCGTGAACGTTAAGGCATGTTACCGCTAGACTTTAGCCGATATTTCCCAATCCCATTAATGTAGGAAATCATGCAAGGGATCCTATGCTACATTACCTTTCCCATGGACCACTTATTTAGCCAAATTTTGTCCTAAAGGGGCTTTTAGTTGGTATCACTTTATTTGAAAGCGCCTGTACCTTGCTGTTAGTTTTTTTTACAAATATATTGCGAAGCCATGATTGGAGGAATTCGTGTAAGGGGTCCTATTAAGTGATGTCACAGCACCCTTTCCCCAAATAGTGTTAAATTAAATTTACTGTAGTTGAAATTAGGTAATTATTATTATTATTATTATTGGTTTGTCTTGTGTAGCTAGCCCAAGAGGGTACCTGAGTGGGAGAGGGGGGGATATTGCTAAAGGGTAGATTCCGGATGATCACTCGCTAATTATTATTATTATTACGAACGCCCTTAAGATGAAATGAAGAAAGAAGAAGTCTTAAAGGCTAAGTAAGCACGACATCACCCTGAAGTAATACGACAGCGGTTCCGGGGTGATGAACGCATCGTGGGAAAAGGGATGTGGTTTTTAGTGGGTAAGAATCCCACTCTACTGTGGAGTGCGGACCCTTCACAAGTGTCTTTTGAAGATTTTCCACAGTCCCTCGTAAAAAAAATATATATTATTATAGTTTGATTGTCTTGTATAGCTAGCCCAAGAGGGTACTTGAGTGGGAGAGGGGGATATTGCTAATGGGTAGATTCCGGATGATCACTCGCTAATTATTATTATTGTTATTATTATTACTATTTTTGGATTGTCTTATGTAGCTAGCCCAAGAGGGGGCCTGAGTGGAGGAGGGGGGATATTGCTAATGGTTAGATTCAGGATGATCACTCACTAATTATTATTTAACTCACAGGGGGTCTTCTTTTACGTACGGCAATGCATGTACAAAGATGATTACACTGTATGTTAAGACTAAATCTCTCTAGGCCTTGAGCAGCCTTGCAATAAGAATTTGCTGACCAGACATAGTTATAGATACTCTAATTGTTAGGTTTACTTACTAGACTATTTAACCACTGATAGAGGCTTATTCAATTGCTTTTAGTCGTTTTTGATCTGGACGATTGCTTTGGTTAACTTAAAAAAAAAAGCAGGATGGTCACTTATTTTGTGGCCTATTTTTTGATGACTTGGGTGAGCGCCTTCTTTTTTGATAAACATCATATACCTCTCATATAGCTAATAAATTTGTCAGGCTATGCTTTTTCCTGAATAGTATTAGCTATTTTACTATCACAACCGTTGCTGGAGATTACCAAAGGTTAACGATTGGAATAAGAGTGGGAAGGTAGGGATAGCAATAAAAATAAACAGGCAATGTCCATGCAATATTTTTATTAATATAATTTACATATCTGGACACAAGACTCTAGAATGTATGTTAAGACTCTATCCAACCAGTTACATGGACTTATTACACAATAATTTTGGCATTTCGAATTTCATTTTCCATTACCAATTAGTTCTTCACCATAGCCTGTATAATGTCTATGTTTTAAGGTATGCAAGAACTGGAGACGTTTGATTAATGTATGAGGGTCATCCCAGTAGGTACCATTAATGAGTGGTTCTTCACGGCACTCAATGTTTACTGTTCTTTTTTTCCAAAAACTAGGAAAGCGGTGATGGTTTTATAGGTGTAAAAACCTTATCATCATCATCATCATAATTAGCTTTATCATCACTATCACTATTACTATCTAGCCCTTTTTGATCCTCTTGCAATGCCACCCTTTCCATGGTCTGCTTTGCTTTTGGTAGTGTCGGTAGCCTTTTGGATGGAGATGATTGTTTAAACATAGATTTAGAGGAGATGATAAATGCTTTTTAACAAAGAAGACACTATCTTCAGTAGCAATATCTTTTTCTCGTATTGGGTTTTTAGCATTTTGATAATTTTTTGTCAACATCAGCCATGGTTCGATCAGAGAACTACATTGATGATTATCCACACTTAAAAACCTCACCATTTCTACTTTTCAGATTGCCTCGACATTTTCTTGACCTCTCTTTTGAGCATCGCCAGAATATTATTCCATCCACATTCCGACGATTATAGTTATAAGAGTAGCCTTTATAGAGTGCACGTTGTTTGCCTTTGTTGGTTATATTAAGCTCTATTGTAGTAACTAACCTGTCAGTATGATTTGCATACTATATAGGTTAGAACTGTTCTGATGATGGAGTGACTTACCATAAGCTTGTATGTTGGCTTATGTGAGGTTACTATGTTACAGCAAAATCAAAGTATGGGACTAAATAGCAGCACTAGATCCAGGAGCTCCTGCCAGCACACTTTGATTACGAACATTGGTGGTGAGTCCATTTTTGTTGAATTAGATTCTTAGCATCTATGCTTCTGTTGTTATTTTAATGTTCAGTCTTTTGACTAGTTTGATGCAGCGCTCCATACCTCCCTGTCTTGAGCTAATCGTTTCATATCTACATAGTTATCTCACCCTACATCTGGGGCAATCTATTTAACATATTATAACTTTGGTCTACCACTACAGTTCTTGCCTTTGGTCCTTCCTACCATAACTAAGTTCGCTATTCGTGGGTGTTTTAGTAAGTGTACTACCAACCTATCTCTTCTCTTCATTAGCATCCGCCAGAAACATCTCTCCTCTCCCATTCATCTTAATGCCTCTTCATTTCTTACTCTATCTACCCACCTGATTATCATCAATCTCCTGTAACACCACATTTCAAATTCTTCTATTCTCTTTTCTGCTGCTCCAATTTTTGCTTACATAGAGCGAGTGCTATGCTCCAGACGAAGGCTCTATATTTGATGCCAACAGATATCCTTTCTGCAGAAATGCTTTCCTTGCCAGAGTCAACCTACTTTTTATATCCTCTTTGCTTCGTCCATCACTCAAATCAACAATCAAACATCAATCACAGGTTATGTTGTTTTGTAAGTAGCAGAAGTCTCCTACTTCCTTAATTAATAAATGTAAAACAAAAATATTGGAATGCAGCCGAAAAAAATCAGAAACCTCTATGGACATCAAATTGGCAGGTGAAAAGCTGAAGGAAGTAGGAGACTTCTGTTACTTAGGAAGCAAAATAACCAGTCACGGACGAATCAAAGAGGATATAAAAAGTAGGTTGGCTCAGGCAAGGAAAGCATTTCTACAAAGAAAGAATCCGCTGACATCGAATATAGATTTAGGAAGTCATTCTCGATAGCCGTTGTCTGGAGCGTTGCACTCTATCGAAGTGAATCTTGGACTATTGGTGCAGCAGAAAAGAGGAGAATTGAAGCGTTGAAATGTGGTGTTATAGGAGAATGATGACTATCAGATGGGTAGATAGGGTTACAAACAAAGAGGTATAGAGACGAGTGGGAGAGATGATTATGTTTCTGGCGACTGCTAATGAAGAGAAGATATAGGTTGGTAGAACACATACTAAGACACCCAGGAATAACAAGCTTAGTTATGGAAGAAAGGGTCGAGGACAAGAACTGTAGGCGTAGACCAAGGTTAGAATCTAACTCCTGTCTCGCCATCTTATCGCAAGGCTACTCAAGGCCTAGAGAGATTTAGTCTTAACATACAGTGTAATCATCTTTGTACATGCATTACCGCGCGTTAAAAGAGACCCTTGTGAGTTAAATACTAATTAGCGAGTGATCATCCTGAATCCAACCATTAGCAATATTCCCCCTCCCCCACTCAGGGGCCTACTGGAGCTAGCTATACAAGAAAATCAAATAATAATAATAATAATTAGCGAGTGATCATCCGGAATCTACCCATTAGCAATATCCCCCCTCTTCCACTCAGGTACCCTCTTGGGTTAGCTACACAAGACAATCCCATAATAATAATAATAATAATAATTACCTAATTTTAACTACAGTAAATTTAATTTAACACTATTTGGGGAAAGGGTGCTGTGACATCACTTAATAGGACCCTTTACACGAATTCCTCCAATCATGGCTTCGCAATATGTTTGTAAAAAACTAACAGTAATGTACAGTCGCGTTCAAATAAAGTGATACCAACTAATAGCCCCTTTTGGACACAATGTGGCTAAATACACTGCTCACAAAAATTAGGGGATATTGTAAACACAGCTATGTATGCTATGTGTTTCGTACTGCATTAGATGCAATCGCTTTCCTTTACTCCCAGAGAAGGTGAACATGTGTTTGCGTCACCCCTACACATACACCACATGACGGAGGGCACTGTCCGTGCTGTTGCTGTCAAAGGGTCACACGGCGGAGGTTTGTTGCTGAGGTCAGAGCCATTCCATTCCCGTTGTCAATTAGTGAATGACGTGACATAGGGACAGCAATGCCTCTACAACGTGATTTACTTGAATCAATGGCTTGGAGGGCCATAGGACGGATGAAAACTGGACAGACACAACAAGTTGTGGCTCGAGCCCTTGGGGTGTCTCAAAGTGTGATCTCAAGACTGTGGAATCGTTTTCAAACAACAGCTTCTGGTCACAGAAGGGTAGGACAAGGTTGCCCACGGGCAACAACAGCAAGGGATGACCGTTACCTCGTGTTATCAGCCCGCCGGAATAGACGGCAGAACGCAACTCAACCGAGAAGTGCCCTTCTAACAGCAACAGGACGCAGAGGATCAACCCAATCTGTCCGTAACCGACTTTGCACGTGGCCTCTATTCCCGAAGGTCTATGGTGTGTACCAGGTTAACTCCACAACACCGTAGAGATCACAGAAACTGGACGGAGGAGCATTGTGGGTGGAGGCATGCCGAATGGAGCTCAGTTATGTTTTCTGATGAGTCGCGATTCAACATGGAATCGGATGGTCGACTTGTTCGCATCTGGAGGGAACGAGGGACACGATACAACCCATCTTTTGTAAAAGAAAGTTCCCCATATGGCGGTGGTGGGTTGCTGTTGTGGGTTGGAATTAGCCTGGGTGGACGTACGGACCTCTACATCATCCTACGTGGTTCTGTGCCCGCTGTAATGTATAGAGACGAGATTCTCCGACCGTTTGTCCTGCCGTATGCTAGTACCATAGGTGCTTCCTTTGCGTTTATGGACGATAATGCACGTCCCCACAGTGCTGGGTTGGTGGACGACATGCTGGAGGAGGTGGGTATCCAGCGTATGCAGTGGCCAGCTTCCTCGCCGGACTTAAATCCGATAGAGCACGTTTGGGTTGCATTAGGCAGGCGCATTGCAGGCAGACCAGCACCTCCGGCAACTGTTCCACAGCTGCAGATTGTTCTTATGGATGAGTGGCCACGTATCCCCCAAGAACTCATTGCTCATCTTTCATCAATGGCACACAGGTGTGCAGCAGTGCTAGCCGTTCGAGGAGACCATACACAATACTGAAGAAAAATATTCACCCATGGCCTACGATTATGGTAATGTTAATGTTGCTTTGTTTGTTTACCATATTCTCTCTTCATTCATGTCATTTGATTCAAACACTCATCAGGGTCTCTCTGGAATCATGGGCTGCTTTATCTAACAGTATAGCATTATGTAAGTAATAAAAGGTTGAAAAACTAAATGATCTCGTATATTATTGTACCATTATGAGCTGACCTTACAATATCCTCTAATATTTAAGAGCAGTGTAAATGGTCCATTGGAAAGCTAATGTCATGCTATTTAATAGGATCCCTTGCATGATGTCCTACAATAATGGGTTTGGGAAATATCGGCTTAAGTATAGCGGTTACATGCAGTTGCGGTGCATGCTTTAACGTTCACGGCTACAAGTAATATAACATTCTCTCTAGCCATTCTCCCCTCCTCTCCGTTCCCCTTACCGCTTGAGAGGTACCCTCTCTTGGTATAGCTACCACTACAGCTCAATTAAATATATAAACAGCAAAAAATGTTACAGTTACGCCCTTTTGGCAAATATCTAAAAATAACATTAAATAATAAATAAAATTATGTAAATAATAAATTAAAACATTAAATACAATTAAGAAGTCAAAAAATCAAAATGTTAAAAATGTCTAGTTAGGTCCTTTGGCAAAATTTGGGAAAATAAGTAGTCCGCTATGTGCCCGTCAGGAAAGGCCATCGAGGGAACTACTGACCGCTGTAGTCCTCCCGACACCCTCATCCTTCAAACCAACTCGCCGAGAGGATCAGAGACTAGCTTCGCACGAGACTGATAACTCAGGGAGTATCGGGACTAACACACCCACAAAATACAAAGCTACAAGAAATAGTCCAGACTGAGGTAAAATTCACTTGAGATTTAATGAAAAATCACAAATCCCTAACCTACTTGGAGGCTAAAATTCTGGCTAATCCGCTAAGCTAATGAGAAGAATATAAAAAAGAATGAATGATCATCCCCCAATCTAATTCAAGTTAAGCCCTCGCGAAGTCCTATTACAACAAGTAGTTCCGTAAAGAACTATACAGCCTATTTTCATATATCCTGCTCATGTTAATTGCCTCTATCAACATACAAAATTTCAGTTTAATTGCTGTAACAGATTCGTAGATATTGAGAACCGTCTAAATATTTCAGATTGTCGCCAGGTTGGATTTTTATTTTTGTACTATTACATGAAGATTATTGTGTACGTGTGGTATTCAAACTTCAATCGCATGATTAGAACACAAGAAGTAAAAACGAGATTTTAAAATTACGCACAGCAGCCATCTTGTGATTATGCAAACAATTGAAATAAATTAGATGCCAGTGGATCAACATTTGTATAAGCATTTAACGTGCAACGTTTCACAGCACTCGGATAGTTAATTCGCGAGAATCGTCCATTTAAATATTTATACTTCGCGTCGCCGCCATGTTGGATTAGTGCTCACCAGGTTAATGAAAGTCCTATAGGTGAACATATGTTCATAGTCTCTATGAACATTAAAAAAATCAGTTTGGTTGCTGTAATAGATTCATAGATATTGAGAACCGTCTAAATATTTCGGAAGCTCGCCAATTAGGATCGTTATAAGTATAGGCCATAGAATTATGTACCATTCAAGGACAATTATTGCCTAGGTTCATTATTCAAACTTTCACTTCGATCGCATGATTACGACACAAGAAATAAAAACTTAATTTTAAAATTTCGCACAGCCGCCATATTGAGGTTATGTAAACAATTGATTTAAATTAGATGGCAGTGCATTACAATCTGCGAAATCATTTACTGTTCCACATTTCACTGCGCTCAGAGAGTTAAATCACGAGAAAAGTCTATTAAAATATTTCAAATTCGCTTGGTCGCCATGTTCGTTTTTTACTTTACAAGTTTATGAAATATACATAGATAAACTTGTACCAGTACCCTTTATCACCGTACAAAATGCAGGGTAATATCTGTAATAGTTTCGGAGATATTGAATGTCAGTGAAATATTTCGCACAGCCGCCATTTTGAGGTTATGTAAACAATTGAACTAAATTAGACTCCAGTGCATTACTATGTGTATAAACACTTGCTGTACCTAGTTTCATTACGCTTGGATGGTTAAATCGTGAGAAAAGTCTATTTAAAAGTCTCAAATTCGCTTGGTCGCCATGTTCGTTTTCTACTTTACAAGTTTATGAAATATACATAGGTAAACTTATATCAGTACCCTTTATCACCGTACTAAATTGCAGGGTGATATCTGTAATAGTTTCGGAGATATGGAATGTCAGTGAAATATTTTGCACAGCCGCCATTTTGAAGTTATGTAAACAATTGAACTAAATTAGACTCCAGTGCATTACTATGTGTATAAACACTTGCTGTACCTAGTTTCATTACGTTTGGATGGTTAAATCGTGAGAAACGTCTATTTAAAAGTCTCAACTTCGCTTGGTCGCCATGTTCGTTTTCTAATTTACAAGTTTATGAAATATACATAGGTAAACTTGTATCAGTACCCTTTATCACCGTACTAAATTGCAGGGTGATATCTGTAATAGTTTCGGAGATATAGAATGTCAGTGAAATATTTTGCACAGCCGCCATTTTGAAGTTATGTAAACAATTGAACTAAATTAGACTCCAGTGCATTACAATGTGTATAAACATTTGCTGTACCAAGTTTCATTACGTGTGGATAGTTAAATCGCGAGAAAAGTCTATTTAAAAGTCTCAACTTCGCTTGACCACCATGTTGGTTTTGTAGTCACCAGGTTTTTGAAAGTCTCATAGGTGAACTTCTAGTAGTACCCTTTATCACCGTACACAATTTCAGGGCGATATCGGTAATAATTTCGGAGATATTGAATGCTAGTGAAATATTTCGCACAGCCGCCATTTTGCATTGGTGAGACGTAACAAAATTTGAAGGGCACGGTCGAGGTCGCCGGGAATAGTGCTATGAACATACCGAGTTTCATTGAAATCGCTCCAGCCATTTAGATTTTATTAGGGGGGGGGGGACACACACACGAATCACACACACACACACACACACACACACACGCACACACACACGGACAAAAGGTGATCTCATAAGCCTATTTTTTCAAAATTGAAAATAGGCTAAAAATGAAATTAAACAAGCATGCTAAGAAAGTAACACGTATATTATCCCCTAAGGAAATACAAACGGGATTAAAACACTAATAGTGACATCTAATGAAGGGATTTTTTTTTATTGGTTCACAAGGCTGTTTTCAATTAATATTTAAATGCACCAATAAGTATAAATCTAAGATATGATGGTGTTCTCTCTGACATTTACAATGAATTTAAATAGCTAACACCCTAACTGAGTTTAAAATAAAAGCTAAGCAACAACCAGATACGACACAAATAAATAACAAGATTGCAACATGAAATAATTAAAGACATAAATTCTCACTGTTATATTTGCACGCCCCAGCCTACGTCAACTAGTCGCTGCTTGCTCTATGTGCGTGTTATTTATGATAGTGAATGCGTAGTTCGAACTACGGCTAATATCGCATGGACCGCTTAAGTCCGTGCTTACTAACTTGCATTACATCTAGCGAACTCGTCGTCCAAAGTTTGTCAGCTCAATCTAAAATATGTAGTTCTAATGAATATCATGATTCCAGGCGTGTCGGTCATCCAATAAAGTAATATCAAAGTTTAGATCGTTCATATCTTATTTATAAGGTGCGTTCAAAAAGTAACGAGCCGGAGGCTGTAATGCGCAAACCGGTGACGACATCGGCTAATCGTGGCGCGTGTTACGAGGTGTGGTTCCGACCAGAGCGTGGAAGGTCACAGCCCGTTGCTAGAGGGCACGCGTGCACGTCACGTGACGATACGAAGTGAGCAGCAGCATGCATCAATCGTCCAACCAAGACCAAGACAGTAGGCCATTCGGCATGCTTCCTGGTGTGGTTGAAGACTGTGGGGCACCCATTGGGCACACACTATCCGCAAGTGCAGTCGTTCCTTCATGATGGTGTGCACACTTCCGACGATCAATCCGACCAAGGTGGCTATGGCGTTCACTGTCACTCGGCGGCCCTGGGTAATGAGTGCATCAACTAGTTGGACGTTGTCATCGGTAATGCAGGGGGGTGCCCCAGACCTGGCATCATCGGCTAACGACACCCGTCCTTCCCTGAAGCAATTGTGCCACGCCTTGACCCATGCAAGGGACATGCAGTGTTCGCCGTACACTTGAGACATTCGGCGATGAATGTCAGTTCCTCCTACTCCTTCCGCTGTCAGAAACCGAAAAACATCTCTTAGCTCTTCGTTTGACGCCTCCATGTCACTGTTTGTAATGCGACTGGCAGAGTTGGACGATTGATGCATGCTGCTGCTTGCTTTGTATCGTTACGTGACGTGCACGCGTGCCCTCTATCGACGGGCTGTGACCTTCCATGCTCTGGTCGGAACCACACCTCGTTACACACTCCACGATTAGCCGATGTCACCGGTTTGCGCATTACAGCCTCCGGCTCGTTACTTTTTGAACGAACCTTATAGGTTCAGTATTAGAATAATTATGGATTCTTATTTAATTTCAAGTTTAATGCGCTTTAATCATTCCTACCAGTGTAGTTTAGTTGATAATGACCATAAAGACACTACAGGAAGACAGCAACAATCACTGCCCCTAACGATATCCGTCCAAGGAAAATATGACGAAAACCTTCCTGGCAGGCAATACAATAACACTCGCCTAAAATGGTGGAACTCAGCGGCACTCATGGCTCGCGATAATACCTCAGTCGATGAGAAAAAACCTCTATCGCCGTAAAAATAAAATACCAATAACCAATGTGGGCGGTCACAGCCTGTCCTCCGCGGACACAACAATAACACTGCCCAGTAATGGTTACAACATTCCATGGTCATACATTTAGTAGAGGGATACTCAAAAATATGTGTCACCAGTGTGATCACATACTCACATCACACAGAATAAACAAACGTAGGTTAAATTAGCTGTAGCTAGTAATAGCATTAATACAAGACCTCCTCCTCTGTATCATAAATTCATTAAATTAGCCGTGCGGCTCAAAACACAGTAGTATATCAGCAAGTGTCTCACCAAGAGATTGCTAAGCATTGTGGGTCTCTAGTGAGAGCAGCTTATTCCACTCAAAGCCTGTCGGTTATCGTAAGCGAGCACAGTCTCACCAAGAGATCGCTGAACATTGTGAGTCTCTAGCGAGAGCAG
Source organism: Meconema thalassinum (assembly GCA_946902985.2). Taxonomy (NCBI): domain Eukaryota; kingdom Metazoa; phylum Arthropoda; class Insecta; order Orthoptera; family Tettigoniidae; genus Meconema; species Meconema thalassinum. Next base: position 249,640,121 of record OX336388.2, on the reverse strand, counting down.
CTTATTCCATTCAAAGCCTGTCCGTTATCGTACGCGAGCACAGTCTCACCAAGAGATCGCTAAGCATTGTGGGTCTCTAGTGAAAACACCTTGTCCCACTCAAAGCCTGTCCGATACCGTAAGCGAGCACCGTCTCACCAAGAGATTGCTAAGCATTGTGAGCCTCTAGTGAAAACACCTTGTTGCACTGAAAGCCTGTCCGTTATCGTAAGCGAGCACAGTCTCACCAAGAGATCCCTAAGCATTGTGGGTCTCTAGTGAAAACACCTTGCTCCACTCAAAGCCTGTCCGTTATCGTAAGCGAGCACAGTCTCACCAAGAGATCGCTGAGCATTGTGGGTCTCTAGTGAAAACAGCTTGTTCCACTCAAAGTCTGTCCGTTATTGTAAGCGAGCACATTCACCAAGAGATCGCTAAGCATTGAGGGTATCTGGTGAAAACAGCTTGTCCCACTCAAAGCCTGTCCGTTATCGTAAGCGAGCACAGTCTCACCAAGAGATCGCTAAGCATTGTGGGTCTCTAGTGAAAACAGCTTGTTCCATTCAAAGCCTGTCCGTTATCGTAAGTGAGCACAGTCTCACCGAGAGATCGCTAAGCATTGAGGGACCCTAGTGAAAACAGCTTGTTCCACTGAAAGCCTGTCAATTATCGTGAGCAAGCACAGTCTCACCAAGAGATCGCTAAGCATTGTGGGTCTATAGTGAAAACAGCTGTCCCACTCAAAGACTGTCCGTTATCGTAAGCGAGCACAGTCTCACCAAGAGATCGCTAAGCATTGTGGGTCTCTAGTGAAAACAGCTTGTTCCATTCAAAGCCTGTCTGTTATCGTGAGCGAGCACAGCCTCACCAAGAGATCGCTAAGCAATTTGGACTCTAGTGAAAACAGCTTGTTCCACTCAAAGCCTGTCAGATATCGTGAGCGAGCACAGTCTCACCAAGAGATCGCTAAGCATTGTGGGTCTCTAGTGAAAACAGCTTGTTCCACTCAGAGCCTGTCCGTTATCGTAAGCGAGCACAGTCTCACCAAGAGATCGCTGAGCATTGTGGGTCTCTAGTGAAAACAGCTTGCCCCACTCAAAGCCTGTCCGTTATCGTATGCGAGCACAGTCTCATTAAGAGATCGCTAAGCATTGAGGGTCTCTAGTGAAACCCGCTTGTTCCATTCAAAGCCTGTCCGTTATATGTAGCGAGCTCAGTCTCACCAAGAGATAGCTAAGCATTGTGGGTCTCATGTGAATACGGCTTATTCCACTCAAAGCCAGTCCGTTATCGTATCCGAGCACAGTCTCATCAAGAGATCGCTAAGCATTGAGGGTCTCTAGTGAAAACCGCTTGTTCCATTCAAAGCCTGTCAGTTATCGTGAGCGAGCACAGTCTCATCAAGAGATCGCTAAGCATTGTGGGTTTCTAGTGAAAACAGCTTGTCCCACTCAAATCTTGTCCGTTATCGTAAGCGAGCACAGTCTCACCAAGAGATCGCTAAGCATTGTGGGTCTCTAGTGAAAACTGCTTGTTCCATTCAAAGCCTGTCCGTTATCTGTAGCGAGCTCAGTCTCACCAAGAGATAGCTAAGCATTGTGGGTCTCTAGTGAAAACAGCTTGTTCCACTCAAAGCCTGTCCGTTATCGTATGCGAGCACAGTCTCATTAAGAGATCGCTAAGCATTGAGGGTCTCGAGTGAAAACCGCTTGTTCCATTCAAAGCCTGTCCGTTATCGTAAGCGAGCACAGTCTCACCATGAGATCGCTAAGCATTGAGGGTCTCTAGTGAAAACAGCTTGTTCCACTCAAAGCCTGTCAGTTATCGTGAGCGAGCACAGTCTCGCCAAGAGATAGCTAAGCATTGTGGGTCTCAGGTGAAAACAGCTTGTTCCACTCAAAGCCTGTCCGTTATCTGTAGCGAGCTCAGTCTCACCAAGAGATAGCTAAGCATTGTGGGTCTCATGTGAAAACGGCTTATTCCACTCAAAGCTTGTCCGTTATCGCAAGCAAGCACAGTCTCACCAAGAGATCGCTAAGCATTGTGGCTCTCTAGTGGAAACATCTTGTCCCACTCAGAGCCTGTCCGTTATCGTGAGCGAACACATTCTCACACATACTATGAGCTGCCGATATAATGAAACAGTCCAACCCTGTTGGCTCATAATTAGATGATTGTAGCAGCGATATGACAATGAATTAATAAACTGAGCTGGCCTTAGCCTGGGCTCTCCAAATTTGGAAATTCATTCCAAACAGTACAAAATCAAAGACACTCCAGTAACTGAAGCATGAGCAAAGCATAAAAATCAAATCCGACACTATAATGTTTACATTATTAGGCTTCCAAGACCTCACACTGCCTGGTGAGTATGTTCTGAACTTTATTATAATCATTGTGCTCTCTGGGCACGAAAATAATGCATGAATGTCAACACCAAACCTCTGGGTGTTGTTAAACAGATACGTTGAATGCTCTGAAATTCCATCACATGACTTCTGCAGCCTTTCTCCTGCTTCTAGCATTATTACAAATACATATGCGGCTTGCTGCCCACAATAAAACATAATACAAATAATGCGAGCGTTCCATACCTTCAAACGATACATTTTAATAATGGCTTGCCTCAAGCCTACAAAAATGCTGTGCTTCCAAAGCACCTTAAAATGAAGGCATGTCTTTGCATCTCAGTGACAACAAAAACGTATTCACAAAAATGGATTACTCCCTGAACTTACATGGTGATAACTGATCACATACCTTGTGACTCATTATGATACGCTTGGTTTTAACTGGTCACGGTTGACCAAAATGGTTCATCCGCCTGAAGCATGTCACAATAGGGAAATTAATTTAAATCTAATGCAATTTTATGTGGTTGCTACTATTTTTGATGCGGTCACCTGTAACTAATCAACACGAGATCATGCCTGAACAGAAAAGAAAGGTTAGAAAAAAGACTCACATATCAACGTAGGAGTTGGTAATCTAGCCACGGCCGTGAGCAGGGCCCTTGTTCGAGCCTCGGCTTCGATAATCCAATCGCCGTTTCTTCCTCATATTGCTCGAATGGCTCTAGTTATCCGCATCTCCCTGTGCATGAATGGATTTACTCCATCTCGTCCATGGCCTCAACTGGTAGAAGAATCAGTTCCACGTTGTCTCGTTGATTTGCCACAATAAATTGGCGATTTGCACATAAGGTAATTTCAATGCACTTGGACTATTTAGCACTGAATTTACACTAGTGTGGACAGTAGAAAAGTGGCCATAAGGTCAGGCACAGACTCTAGAACATGTGGATGATGGAATACTCAAAGTATCGCAGAAAATCGTGGCAATCGTTTACAGGAAAGATTTCCACAATAATGCAGTTTTTCACTTGTTAAATTAGTTACAGAAAATGTTTTACTTGTAGTGTAGCACAGTTTAAATAATATTTCAGAGACAGACTCGTGGCGTCACGAAGAAGTTGCAATCCAGGTGGCCTGGTTATTCACAGTTTTAAATGTCTCCAAAACTTCCGAATATAATGGAAATTAATTCCAATTATGTTCTCCTTACTCACAGAAGTAATACGTTTCGTACAATCTCACTCACTCACATGGTGATAACTACACGATTACAATGCTCTCAAAACGCACACTTCCCGCAGGTCGGGAGACATAATAAGAGAAGGCCTCCTTCAAGGAAGGACAGAGTTCGAGTCAAAAGATGAACGTGTAAATAGTTACCTCGCATAACTACGATGCAAATACATTTTGCTTACCGTAGAAATTCAGATAAGAACGTAGAAGTGTTCCAAATATTCAAAAAATTGACTCAAAGCCTGGAAGTGAGAATTAAATATGGAAAATATCTCCTGGTGTCCTAGGAGCATAAATCCATTCTTCTGTAGTCAAAATGACATGTGGTGACTGGCTCAAAGCATGCACGGTGCATTCCTGCCTCTAGAAGAATGTTACCAACTTGACGTAAACTGAAGGATCATCAGACATGAACCTACTGGTTCAATAGGAAAGGGGGGGGGGGGTGTTGTTCCGAGTTATTTGACACCTCATACAAGTCTCAACGATTAGGGGTCCGGGAAATATAATGGGCATATGACCCCTCAGTTTTAGGTTCCCTTGGGGATATCAAGAGTATCTAATTCATCAATAATTATTTTAAAAAGCCCGCCAAAATCTTACCTCTAGTCACGTGTCCCAAAGCGAGGTACAGTCACCATGACGTACAGAGGATTTCCCTCTGGGGGGTTATAGTACGGTAATTGTGTACACTATTAACCTTACTGTTCCGCCCCTTAAGACTATGATCATCATCATACATTATTAAAAGTATATTTCGATTAATATTCATAAAAAAACAATAATTAAATAAACATTCTCACGTAAAAGAACCAACTTTGGTCTCTATATTTTCAGCACAATAAAAATGAAATTAATATTTTTAAACATGGAAAACAGTAACTAAATAGCCTACTAAAACTGAAGTGATGCAGTGGTAAGATCACGTGGCTGCTTATAATATCGATAGTATGTGAGTGAGAAATTATGTGTTGCTCTCCATGTTCTTACTGCCATTATTATTGACTCTCAAAATTTGCCATTCATGATGGCTTTATCTTCATCATTGATAGGAATACACTTTAGAAACTCCTCACGTATCGAATTGTCTTAAAGGAAACGGACACCCACATGCAAACCGAAGCGACGTGAAATAAGTTACCGGTCGCACACTTCAACAACAAAACTGATCCATGTCTATAGAGCATCCAGCGTTTAGAAAAGACTGTGGAGCCTTATGGCGACAGTGTTGCTAACTCTAGGCAGAGGTAGCGCTGACGTCATACGTTGTGTTCACCCGCTTCGAGTACTGTTCTTTCATAAGTTAGCGAGACATCACATCCCCAGCAGCTACCTGAAGTAGAACACGCACAGGAAGAAGCAGTTTTGCAGGTGTTAACGGATTGGACCAGTGTTAAGGATACCGTACGCGAAGAGAACCAATAACGACATTCATTTAGTTTTGATAAGACGCATTACTGATTGACAGATGTCGAAAGCACAACCCTTCCTTCCTTCTCGGATGTACTGTATGCTGACGATGTTATCAATTTTTACATCAGCAATACTGTTGATCATCACTTTTTTGTTATTAGTTAGGCTATAATTTAGTTTCTTTCAATTCTATTGTTGTTGTTTTGTTTAGATTAATATTTGTAATATTGTAGCGAGTTAGCCATGCGGTTAGGGGCGGGCAGCTGTGAGTTTGCATTCGGGAGATAGTGGGTTCGAACCCAACTGTCGGCAGCCCTGATTCGATCGACCAGAAAGTAAAACAGGCACACAACAATAACACCAATGACGGATAGTGCTCCAGAACTTATGTTCCCGGTGGAACTGAGCACGTGCTCCACTCCGGGCGAGCATGCAACACTGGACGAGGCTCTTCTTTCCAGCGTGCTAACCTCAAAAATGTTTAAATTACTAAGACGTAATATAAGCGATACTTGTATGCAATAACAAAGGTAATCAATTGGCAGATAATTGTAGGAAGCTATTATGACAAAAAATATATATGTTCAGAGTTCCTTCATGATAAAAGGTGAGGTAACAAAACCAGTGTAGGGGGGGTTTCCGTTAAAAGTAAAAGCCCATAAGACCCCCAGTCTTCTCTAAACGCTGGATGCTCTATAGCTCCAACTCTTAAGGAGACTTCTCGCTTCGAGTAGAGTGCAAGACATTTGCCAAGTGACGAACGTGGCAACTTTTAAAATACGGTGTATACAGGAGTTAATACGCCTCACTAGTGGTTGTGTAAAACAAGTGATACCGTAGTTGAGACAATATAAAGATTCAAGTAAACAAATGTCTCTGGGGGCGGGGGTTAAACCATAACACCCCCCCCCCCCCCACCACTGATAATCACATATCAGTTAATTGGGTCCCTCGCGTAGTTAAGCCCTTTGGCATAAACTTTTGGTTAAATCCGCGGTCCTCTGCAAAGAGGTCAACACCCCGAGTCCTAGGACACGTCACACGTCCATATCCGATCATTGGATCGGGATATATCGGCAAAGAACTGAAACGCCAGGTACAGGTGGGTTCAAAGAAAATGGGTGCGTTTTAACTGCCACAGGCTATCTACTTGTACCCTATTCCACTGCCAGTTTAACATCACATGGTGCCTCCTGTACTCATGATAGTAAGTGTTCCCCCCTTGCCTTTTCTGCAAAGTTAATCTAATATTCTACAAAACATAAGAAGAAACACTCAATTGAATTGAGTGAGCCCAAAACAAAGAGGACTGTTTGACTGGTTCAGTGCGCCCTGAACTTGCCAACAAGAGTCCCTGAATAGCATTACGCAAGTTAAGCCAATGGGACTGAAATAAACAGACATTTAGGAGGACATTGTACAAATTCCAAGGTAGCTCACTCTCCTTTTCTTCTCAATGCGGCTAACCACCTTAAAATTAACCACTAAACTAACACTCATTAGTACATTCCGTATTCTTAACCACGCCCTCTTTTGAGAGAGAAAGAAAGAAAAACGATATTTAGTAATAATTTCCAAAATAGAGATTTGCCCTTGAGGTCGCTTGCAGTGCATTAGTACCATACCTTCCTGACAACACGTGTTAGTTGGGCTACATAACATACTATTACGACTGGCTATGTGCTCGGTGGCAGTCACGGGAGTAGTGCTTTTTGGACAGTTCTACACCCTCCTCCCGCCGCTTCTCCTCTGGAATTCCAAGATGGCCATATATTTCGAACTAATAAGGCTAGAGACTTTTAGAAGGTGTCAAATTATTCGGGCTGACGCCCCCTTTCCTGTGGACAACTTATTTCTACCCTAAAATAAAAAGTACCCCTACTAGGGGGTGAAATAGCAATTTTTAGTAAACGTTGCTTTCCACGTGTGACAGACATGAAGCGTAACACTATTATGAATTAAACGTTGTTCTACATGAAAGATATGAATGAGACATTTCACTATTATGAATCAATATATATATATTTTTACGCATGCGCACTCATGGCGTTTGTAAGAGGCCGGGATTTTTAAGATGGCGGCTGTAGTGTAACCTGACCTAACCTAACCTAACCTACCCCACCCACGAGGGGTGATCAAAAAGTATCCCTAGCGGTGCTTGTCGATAGGCAAGGGGAACATGTCAGGCCTTGAGGCAAGAGCCCGTTTTGATTGATCCCTATTAATTGACTCCTGTTGATTGGTCCCTTCTGACTGGTGCCTGTTGACCGGTCCCTGTTGACTACCCCCCTTTGGACTAGCCCCTTTGGAGCGTCCTTGTTGACAGGTCGTTTTTGACGGGTCCTTTTTGATGAGTCCCTGTTGACGGATCATTTTTGACGAGTCCCTGTTGACGAGTCATTTTTGACGAATCCCTGTTGATGGGTCATTTTTGACGAGACCCTGTGGACGGGTTCTTGTAGACGGGTCCCTGTGGACGGGTCCTGTGGACCGACCCCTTTGGACAGGCCCATGAATATATGAAAAATATTTAAAATAAAAGTTTGATTGGTTTCTTTATCTTTGGAACCCAAAAGTTTAGAAAGCCATGTTAGGACTTGTTTTACTCAGGGTAATACCCTATTGTTTATGGGCTACGTTTTTCAATAATTGGATATGGCTATGTGACATGTTTCTGGACTATGGGCAACGTCCTTTTCCTATGACTTTTTTTTTAAGATGTTTGGTTTTCAAAATATCGCCTACTTTCAAAATGGGACGCTTTTGGTTTTTGTCCTAGAGACTTGAAACTTAGTTTGTCGGTAGAGGGGGTAAGGACTTTTCATTTACGCTAAACAAACTTTTTAGAAAAATTTCTAAGTTTGGAAATATAACCCATGTTCAAAAATATTTTTTGAAAAAAATATATTAAAATACATTATTTTTGGTCTGAGAGTGGGATAGAGGTAGGTGTAGGCGTTAACCTCTGAAAATGAAAATCCACAGCCTGCTTCCAGTCTCCGACCGGGTCAGGAATGGAATGAATGAAGCCCCCATCTAGCGGCGAGGATATGAACTGTGCCGGCTGCCGAGGCCTGACGCACTCCTCTGGGGCAATGATTAAATGAATGACAGATGAAATGAAATGATAGTGGAGAGTGTTGCTGGAATGAAATGTTGACAGGGAAAACCGGAGTACCCGGAGAAAAACCTGTCTGCCTCCGTTTTGTCCAGCACAGATCTCACATGGAGTGACCGGGATTTGAACCACGGACCCAGTGGTGAGAGGCCGGCGTGCTGCCGCCTAAGCCACGGAGGTTTTGTAGGCGTTAACCTCTGACTTTATATTATTTTTAATTTAAACCTATCGCCTACTTTTTAACTATTTTTTTAGAAAAAAATTAAACAATCCGACCACGGTGGCCATGCCCCAAAAATCAATGGATATTTCAACAGGACGGTGGGACGTGATACGACTGTTTGTTTTCTGAATTTTCCTAGTGCGGACTGATTGACTTAAATATTTCAAAATGCGTGAAGCGTGCTAAAGGGGTCTTTAACATGCTAGTTGGAAGTAGGTTTGCGTCTTAGCCAAGTAAGATTTTTGTTATCTCGCTAACTAATAATTGGATAGGGCTATGTGACATGTTGTTTGGCTTACGGGTGACACTTTCTTTTCGAATTTGAGAGACGATACCGGTGGCGTGTAGGTGTTTAAACAACAACAACAAGCATGTGGCTCGCCATGGAGGTCATGCTTGCAAATCGATATTTTATGAACCATGGATCGCAGAGGCTTACGCGATGGTTCATTTAAGGGTGTGCGTAGCCTTTTTTAAAACTCATGTTTGGTAAAGGCATGACTGTGATGATTTAAAAACGGCCCGCAGAGGCACAGGACATGGCATTGACAGAGTGTGGATGGGAAATTGAAAACGTGGAACATTGACATTAATAGTTGGGTCATGAGGATATCAAGTAAGAAAAAAAGAAAACTGCGTACTCATACACAATATTTTTTATTTATTTACATAATTAAAGTACTTTTTACAATAGTTATATACATACAACTTTTTTCTTTACCCTAGGTTGTTGTAGGTCTTGTTTTTTTAAACCCATGGCTTGTTGTAAATGAGTTTTCCACTGGGAGCATGGACTGATGTTAAAAACTGGGGAAGCCGCAATGGTTTTATAGGTGTAAAAACTTGATCCTTTTCTTATACATCATCATTGTCATCATCATCATCATCATCATCATCATCATCATCATCATTATTATTATTATAACTATGATCACTATTACTATGTAGTCCTTTTTGATTTTTCCATGGACACCTCTTGTAGGGTTTGCGTGGCTTTTGATAGTGTTGTTCGCTTTACAAATGGCTTGGAAGACGGTTTAAACATAACTTTTTGAGGAATGATAAATGATTTTTAACAAAGAAGTCACTATGTTGAGCACCACTATTTTTTGTTGGGCTTGCTTTTTCTTGTCTTTTTGATAATGTTTTGTTAACACCAACTGTGTTTCATTTGGTATACCACATTGATGATTATCCACACTTAAGACTTCACCATGTTTACTTTTTAGATGACCTAGACATTTTGTTGTTCTTTGTTTTGAGCACTGCTAAAATATAATGCCATCCACATTTTATCGCTCATAGTAATAAGAGTAGCCATGATACAGGGCACGTGGTTTACCTTTATTGGTTATAGTATATTCCATATTAGCAACTGACTTGTATTTGTATAGTTGATCTACCTACTACAAAAGTTAGAACAATTGTGGTGAAAGAATGATGTTGTGTTGACGTTTTATGTAGGATTATGTTAGTGGTTTATGTTGATGGCTTATGTTGGTGGCTTATGTTGATGGCTTATGTTGGTGGCTTATGTTGATGGCTTATGGTGATGACTTATGTTGATGGCTTATGTTGATGGCTTATGTTGGTTGCTTATGTTGGTGGCTTATGTTGATGGCTTATGTTGGTGGCTTATGTTGATGGCTTATGTCGGTGGCTTATGTTGGTGGCTAATGTTGATGACTTATGTTTGTGGCTTATATTGATGACTCACGTTGGTGGCTTATGTTGATGACAGTTCTTGTTGTTGTTATTTAATGTGATTGGCTGACAACCATAGTCAGAATTGAAACCCTGTACCTTAGAACTTTGTTTTGTACATTATTAGAATATTATTTTATTTTACATGGTGCTGCTTATAGTTATAAGAGTAATCATGATAGAGTGGACATGGTTTACCTTAATTGGTTATAGTATATGTTTAAAAAAAATGTCTAAGGTGTACAGTACTAGCTATGGAATTATGTATAAAGTCATTGTATATGAACCCTTCAAAATACACCTACCTGGATACTCCTTTGTGGTCTCAACAATGAGCTTGATCACTAAATAAGGCTGAGTAGACCCTGATTTAATCCTAATACTACTTTTAAAAAACATTTGTAGCAGAGCTCGGAATGAAACGCAGATGCTTTGGGGCAGAAGCTAACCATGCCGACTGCTACACTATAGAGATGACTCTACGTTACTCTTAATGATTAATAATGATGATTGTGATAATGATTGTGTTATCTTTGGAGAGGCTGAGTGTAGGTCTTTGTTGTTGGCGCTTGTGGGAGACCTGCGTGTTGTAATGAGGATGAGGTGATAATGAAGATGTGACATACACCCAGTCCTTGAGCCACAAGAATGAATCTCAGGAGATGAAATTTCCTCATGCCTTGGCGGGGGATCGAACCCGGGGCACTTTAGGTCAAACCCTAGCGCGCTAACCAGTTAGCTACAGAGCCTGATTATTATTATTATTATTATAAAATAATAAGAATAAATGTTGGCTTTTGTAAAGGATGAACACGATGACACTGTTTTTGTTTGATCACCTGGCAACTGCTAGTCAACAATCAAACATGGCTATTTCTTTAAGTATAAATTTGTTATCCCCAATTTTAAACACCCTTGAAAGTTGACAATCAGTGTGCGCAACACGTTGATGCTTGTTTGGATTAAGTCCAACTGACCAGAGACTGACTATCGTCCACTAAGGTGTACCCATGGCATTTACTTACATTCCCATTCTAGTTAAAACAAGAAGTTCCGTGAAGAACTATGCAGCCTACTTTTCATGCCAATTATTCTACAGTATATGAATCTATCTAGAATAATGACGAAATTAAGTTGGTAATATCGAAATATCTAATTATTTCAAAATATACCTGGTATAATGTAGCCTAATAGAGCACTACAGTTGGCAGCCCTGGTGACTGAATATATTCTTAGTTCCATCTCTTAAGGTACAGAATACAAAATTTGGTTGAAGTCCATTGGACGTAACATGCAGTTAGACACTGGATATATCAGCACGCGTAAAAGCATGTTGGCAACAATGTCATGTGTGTGCTTGTCAGAAATAATCTGAAATATTATGATATCTTGTTGTGCCAATTTCGGATGAAATCCATTTGTTAGTATAGAAGTTACATGTATTTAAAAATTGGTCTTATCAGCAGGCATATAATCATGTTGGCAGCACCGACTTATATTAATTACTCCAAATTAATCTAGAATGTCAGGTGCTATACGTGTGCAAAGTATAGAGCTGTTGGCTTGCATACTTTCTGATATATTGATATTAAGGTAAAAATAATATAGACAGCATTTATTAGCAGTTGGTAGCCCTGATTGCTCTTAACAATAATTATAGTCATATCTGTTATGTTACACATTGCACATACGAAATTTGGTTGAAATCCAACTGATAGTATAGAACTTACATGTATTAAAAATTGGTATTATCAGTAAGCTTATAATCATGTTGGTAGAACTGAAGTATATAAGTTACTCCAAATTAATCTAAAATGTCAGATTATACGTGTGCATAGTTTAAATCTGTCGGCTTGCATACTTTCCGATATATTGGTATTTGGATTTTAAAAAAGAGTGAGCAATTATTAACAGTTGGCAGCCCTGGTGGCTCTTAAGAATACACTCAGTCATATCTGTTTATGTACACATTTCACATACAAAATTTGGTTGAAATCCAATTGATAGTGTAGAAGTTATATGCATTTAAACATTGGGCTTATCAGAAGGCTTAACATTATTTTGGCAACACTGTCATGTATGGTCTCCTGGAAATTAAACTGAAATAGTATTATCTACATGTGTGCCAATTTTGGAATAGCTCCCAAGCATACCTTGCAAGATATCCAACATGGAGCTCAAATTTCTAGTGCGCCTTTTCAGCAGTTGGTAGCACTGACATCATTTTCAAATATGGACGTGAGATATTCCGGTGCACATCTTTACACATACTAAATTTGGTTTTGATTGCTGCAGCCGTTTAGGAGTTGATAGGGGGGGGACACACACAGCCAGACAGACAGATAGACACACATTTTCCCGGATCGATCTCATAAGTCTAGTTTTTCCTAATTTTTGCAAAATGTGAAAAGTAGGCTAAAAATGTACTCGGTGTATAGGTTAGGGTATGACAGGTGACATGAGAAATAATAATAACAACAACCACCTATTTTTTATTACATCATTTTATTGGCATAACAAGTTTTACATGCTTTTGTCATTCTAGGATAGTGACGATACCAACTCATACAACAATACAGTCTTTTGTGTTTATAGTGTACAAAACACCGATGATATCCCAATGTCCCTAAACTAGGTGTTTTTCTCTGTGAGCTGGTCACCGAAGCACTATTGACGTCAGAAGGTCCACACGTATCATAAATTATTTTATCACTCAAAGGCACTAGTGAGGGGTAGCTTGAATGACAAGGTATATTACCCACCTCCATTTTACACAGGTAGGGGTAGGCTGGTGACCAGCACTGATGTTCTTGCATAGGTTCATCACTCTCTTCCCATTGGTCTATGGTAATGGAACAAAGCACACATTTCACTTGATCTCTTGTTTTAAATAATAGAAACCAGCGGCCGCCAAGGATAGAGGATTCATGAAAGGGACAGGCCACGTCGCAAAGGTCTTGAAACGTTGTTCCTCAGATTTTAAATTCATGGGTGTGACACCTGTTGAGGCTTTAAAGCAATTCATGACTGAGCTGCTTGTCGTGGGTTGGCCTGTTATTTATACACTGGTCACTTGGTTGGACAATGGATAATAGTTGATTGTTTGTGATGAATAATCAAACAGTAGGCGGTGGTAATGGCTGATACATTGTAATGCGTTTCAAATCTAGTCGAATGTCAATATTTGATTGCTTGACAGACTCTTCCAAGTAGGAGCAGTCAAGGACAATCAGTGGCGCCCTTGTCTTAAACGCTTGGGGTGACAACAGGGGGCAATTCCATTTTTTATAATATGACCATCTAAATTTAGAAAACAAATCGTACAGGGGGCCAAACATATTTTTTTAAAAATCCAAATCCAGTCCTTCATAGGGAAAAACAGGTCAGTTGAGGAAATGACGTGCATTTTACATTTTCAGGTTATCAAGTTGCGTATCATCTTTGGATTGTTGATTCTTGCGATTGGTTTGAAAACCTACGATAATGTAGAGAGGTCTCTCTGTATAGCGGGCTGTTTTTACAGACCAACTGTGCGTGTCGGTGGTGGGCAATAGGGGGTATTCATGGAGCGCCAAGCTTCTAAATTCCATGGGTAAAGGCATATCTCTTCCCACAATCTTGAGCATATCCAGTTTTTTGCTATCGGCAAGGGTTAAATGGGGTACTTTCCACGGCATGCGTTGTAGTTTAATTTTTGAATCTATGGGTCCATCTTCAGCTCCCTTGAGTGCATTATTATCACTCCTGTCTCTAACCAAATAAAGCACTTGCCTTGCGTTGACCACAATACGCTGATGATCTTGCGCAAAGCCTAAAATAAGTTTAAGAGGTAAAAATCCATTAAAGGTGCCATCCGTGTGTACCATCCAGTCATTGGTTGAGTCAGGGGACCAACCTGCCATTTACCTTCTTCCTCACCATAAGAGGGATATAGTTTCATGGCACTGGAAATACCCACATTTCGAGTGCTATCCACCACGATATCGTTAATCACGTAACGCACTTCAGAAAACAGAAAGGCGAAAGCATGGTTGGCTAACTTGGTTGTGGTGGGTGTAGAGCCATCGGCTTTGGTGAGCCGACCTTCAATCTGAATAACACTTTCATGCGGTAGAGTGTAAATATCTTGGTTGTTGATAATAAATTGAATTTCATCATTGTTATTAAGTCCAGGTGTTTGAGCTTGATAGGAAAGAGGATCAATTCTTACCGCCCTTTCTAGCTCCTCGATACGGTTCACCATCTCTAGGATAGAATTCATCATGTAAGTTTACGTGGTAACCCAAATGCTGTAAACTCTGCTTATCCTTAGATGTTAACGTGTATTCACGTGGCAAACAACTAACATCATTCCTAGACGGTGTTGGTGCTTTATACAACAACTTCATAGCGGCTTTAGCACCAACTTGTAAGTCACTGGTGTGGTAGAATCTAGTTGAATGAGTTGATGGTCTCTATTGATCAGTCTTAAAGTTATATTACTGATAGAATCAACAGCCACAGAATGAAAAAGCACTACTTGAGGTTGTTTACGAATTATATAGCCATTGGGCGATGTCACAATAAAATCATAAAGTGAATGCGATGTCTCTTGATAGGTGTACACGTTGCTAATAATATTACATGTCACTGACACATGATGATCCTCAATCAATTTTACTTCATAGTCTGAATCATGTTTTGGTGGGCTCTAACACTCGTGGTTTAGATCCTAGTAAAGGACCAATGGAATAGGGATATGTTTCAAAATCAATCTTTAACGTAGAGAAAATACTACAGCGATGAGTGTAGGTATTTCCTGTAAGTTCAAACTTGTGTGTTCCATTAAGAATTTACTTTCAACCATATTCGTTGATCAGCACCACATAAATGTGTTCATAAATATCATCTATCGTATATCCTCCAGGGTTCAGGGATAGCACAGAATCATCATAGTAAAACTTGTTGTTCACATTTTCACGTATGTCGTACATTCTATTGTACGTTTCAAGAGAAACAAGTCCCAAACCATAAAGTCTTTCATTCAATTCGATAGGCGGGTAAAAGTATAGGCTGACTTCAGGTCCACGTCCATGCAGTGTAAACGTCTTACTTTCTGCCAACATACTATTGACGTTTTTGCTTATGCTGCGTCTTATATAAAAACATTAAACACAAACGCCCACACTCTTGGCTGTGAAACGCTTGCTCACGTTTTACATTATATTATCTTGGCCCTGTTTCCAAAATAGGTCACTAGTTCTATGGGCGGGGGGAGATTCCCAAAACTGTCAAAGTACCATATCATGGACCCCTCTTTCACATAGGCTACATAATGGGTTCCTGGCACTAGGTTATCATCTAGATTTAGGACAGCGCATTCCTATTTCCAGGGTCGGGGTGGTAATTGGTTCCGCAAAAACACACCTCGAAATTGTGAAAGCTTTATTTGTTTGGCGTAGCTTTCCACTTCTTGATGGGTCAGGGCATGTCTTGCTATGGCTGTGGTTAAAAAAATATTTTTATATGGAGATGGAAAAATCCCAAGTCCTTGTTGATAAAAGACTGGCTTTAAAATGGCGTTTCAAGCCCCCATAGCAATCGCTTCCATCGTTTCATGGTGTCGCTGAATTCTTTTAAATTGTTGATTGCCCTGCTGAACAGCTTAAATGGTTTTAGTCACACGAGCACCGCCCAAAAGTAAACTCAGGGAATAAAGCAGGTAAAAATCCAGCTCGTTTGGGAACAGGAATCACTCGGCCTTGTTTTGAAACCTGTCGCTGACGTTTTGGAATAACACATCTCTGTGCTGCTCGAAGGGTTTTCTTTATCGTCAACACATAATTTTTTTAATTTATTTTTCTTTCGTAAAGGATTGCCAACCAATGCCTTAACCCCATGCTTTGGCAATGACAAGGTCTCTTTTTTAGTCTTTATCACCACACATCGTTGTTTCACCATGATGATGACCAACAACCTTTCACAAGAAAGTAACAACTAACGTGTCATCCTTATTTCATAGCTGTATATTCAAGTTCTACATAAAGTGGGAAATCGTTTATGTTTTTTCCTGCTTGCTTTTCATCCCATGTGAACATGAGATGAAATTATAATTCATCACCTACATTAACAGTTTGATGGTTATGGACCAACATACTATGACGGTTTATCTCTAAATGTAAATGATTCTCATCAGGCATGGATTGTTTAATGTTAATAGTTACATCATAGAGTAATCGATAGTGTCTTAAACCTGAAGAAAGCACATATGTCAAGTGGTCATTGACTAGTGGTAAATGGTTCCTATCATTCACAGGTTTTTCATTTGTCAGGTACACTAAAAATACAGATGGGACAAATTTATGAAGTCTTTTCATTTGATAAGTCACATAACGTTTGGTGCAGACATCATCATCTTCTCGTGGGTCTTCCACGTGAATAATGCGATGATGATTAGCTGTATAGCCATCCACAGTAAGCTGAGGCACTTTGTCAAATGACTCGTACACCTTGTTATCCACTTACTTCATTGTTGTGACATCTGTAGTCACTTGAGGATGCTTCATATGGGTTAACCGCTTTCCCTTAAAGTCATAATCTCCCTGTTTAATGCGTGGCACTATAGACCTATCCGCATAGTGTTTATTAGCAGGATATCTTTCTTGTTTAGGATCATGTATTGGGGCAGAACTAGCTTTGATTCTAAACGCACGTCCAAAGACATCCTTCGTCAACCTGTAGTAGGGATCTACTGGTTCTATTACAAGGCGTGGTTCCATGTATATAGACAGCCTGCTAACCTCTCTAACCCTTAGTCGATATAAAGATTATTAAGCTGCAAGGGTCATTCCCCGCAGGGAACATGATTTCCCATCTCTATCCCACATCACATGAACAATGTTATGGCTCACTGTCTCCGTATTCCATTCGCTGCATCATTGTGGGGCTTGCGGGACGTGGAAAGACCAATCTATTGCTCACACTCATCACAACATCCAATGGCCTGCATTTTCAAAATATTTATATTTTTGCATAATCTCTCTACCAACCCCTCTACGTGTTCCTGGATCAAGTCATGTCTGAATTACCAAAAGAGAATATGAGTTATTTCACATTTTCTATGCAAGAACATATTATTTCTCCGGATGAGGTGAAGCCTGATTCACTCATGATATTCGATGATGTATCCACTGAACGACAAGCCATCATTCAAAGCTATTTTAGCATGGGTCGTCACAAACATATCGATTGCTTCTATCTTGGACAATCATATTCTAAAATGTGCAAACAACTTATTCGTGACAATGCCAATGTCGTTGTTTTATTTCGCCAGGATGAGCGCAATAGTCGCCATATTTATAATGAACATGTCAATCTGGATATCACCTTTCAAAAATTTTCTGAATTGTGTGACAAGTGCTGGAACACACAACGCCATGCCTGTTTGGTAATTGACAAACAAAGTGAACTCAACCAAGGACGTTATCGCTTAGGGTTTGATCATTTTATTACTATTTAAGGGACTGTCTCATTCTCTTTCAAGACACCATGGCGTTAGCAGAGAGTCAATTCAAAAAGCATGTTTTTAGAGCAATAAATACTATTCGCCATAAGTTTCGTCAATTGAAACGATCACGTGCGGATAATGCTTTGTTTATTCAACAACATTTAGCACCTCATCTAAAAGCCATGTTTAACCCCTCTTTCTAGCCATTTGAAACGACACCCACTGTTTCACAAGCCACGCAGACGCTACACGAGGACCCTGTGGAAGAGGAAGAGGAACAGGAAGAATTGACTAGTGTTAGCGATATTGAGGATGAGCATGATCCAGTGTTTCCGCCTCAAAAAAAGAACACCTCACCCCTTTCTGAGTAAAAAAAAGAAATCATTAACCATGGTTCAAACACCTTCCCCTTCCAAGCAAACACCATTGTCACAACTCTTGGCACCACCTCAACATAAATATCAATTTAAAAATATTTTAATAAAATATTATGGATTAGCACTGGAACCCTATTTCACAGATCTATTTATTGGAAAGACAGATACCGCATATGGTGTTTGCTATGAGGATGATGGTTTTAAAATTGTTGATTCATCGATTACATTTGCTCGTACTAGTGCTGTCATTAAAAACATAAACTATAAATTAACACCAGGTCTGTTAAAGCTGATATTTTGTCGTGCCCCCTCTTCGCATGATTATATACAACAAGACCATGGCAAATATAAATCCATTTTATTGGACACTCATGCCCACAAAAGACAATATAATCCCTCTCAACAAGTGAATGCCAATATATCTAAAAATATACATCCATCATTGCAAAAATGTTTCCAACCAGTCAAAGTGTTCGTCGTAAAGTGTCCGCTTCGGGAGTGACTTTTAAACAATTAAAACCCCTTGTAGATGTTACCTACTGACATAATCCCAGTACGCTCATCCAGCGGCTACAGCTGTTGCATGCTTCACGTCAAGCTGGCCATACTGGTCACGATTGGGAAATTCAAGAAATTGAAGAAGAAATATGAAATCCCAAAATTATTGTTAAAACCCTCACCCATCAAAGTGGGCATCGCTCACGAGTTCCATCGCCCAGCTAGGCGAAACTATCAACGACTCAAGGTAATTTTACAGGGTGTGGATGAACTTTGGCAAGCCGATTTCGTGGAAATGATTCCCTATACTAGCGTTAACGATGGTGTACGCTATATGTTGACGGTCATTGATGTGTATTCCAAAATGGCCTTTGGTCTTCCCGTGACTCGCAAGTCTGGCCTACTAGTAACCAAAGCCTCTAAACATATTATTCAACAATCCAAACGTCAACCTCAGTTGTTACAAACCGATCAGGGAAAAGAACGTTTCTTACAAGGATTTCTCCAGTTTTCTCAAATCATTGGATATTCACCATTACACCACATACAGCAATCTCAAAGCCTGTGTGGTCAAGCGATTTAACCAAACATTGAAAACCCATATGTGGAAAGAGTTTACCGCTCAGGGCTCATATCGCTGGTTGGACTTGTTACCCGTGCTATTGTCAGGTTACAATGACACCAAAACGATTGGAACGAAGCCACGACTTGTTACCAAGAATATTTCGCGACTGGATAAACTGTTTAATCCCATAAAACAGCAGACCCTAACCGTCACCACCTTAACATCGGAGACCATGTTCGTGTGAGCACTTTCGAGTCTGCCTACGACAAGGGCTACACACCCAATTGGGGAACAGAACTATTTCGTATTCGTCAAGTCAGCCTGAACAGTCCAGTCACCTATTTACTAGAGGACCTCAACCATCAACCAATAAAAGGACAGTTTTATCTCCAGGAACTCCAGAAAACAGCGTTTCAAAAACATTACCTTGTGCAGAAAGTGGTCAAAACAAATGGAAATAAATTGTATGTTAAATGGATTGGGTTTAGCTCAGGCTTTAATTCTTTGATCAATAAATCAGATTTAGCATGAACCGTATGTCTTTTATTTATTAAAACCCTCAATTCATAATCCTAGAATTAGGAAAGGGGTTAGCCTTTCTATGAAATGAAAATCCACAGCCTGCTTCCAGTCTCCTACCGGGTCAGGAATGGAATGAATGAAGCCCCTATCTAACGGCGAGGATATGAACTGTGCCAGCTGCCGAGGCCTGACGCACCCCTCTGGGGCAATGATTAAATGCATGACAGATGAATTGAAATGCTAGTGGAGAGTGTTGCTGGAATGGAATTTTGACAGGGAAAACCGGAGTACCCGGAGAAAAACCCGTCTGCTTCCGTTTTGTCCAGCACAGATCTCACATGGAGTGACCGGGATTTGAACCACGGACCCAGCGGTGAGAGGCCGGCGTGCTGCCGCCTAAGCCACGGAGGCTGTGGTTAGCCTTTCTATACTGTACCTAAACTTTAAAAGAGCTAAAATATATGATAACTGCCCTCATACTGTTATGCCATTTGAGTTTAGCACATAAACAAGAGGGTATTACCCCGAGTAAAACAAGTCTAAACATGGCTTTCTAAACGTTTGGGTTCCAAGATATTCAAAGGGGTAAAGAAATCAATCATCCTTTCATTTTAAACATTTTTCATATATTCATGGGCCTGTGCAATGGGGTCGGTCCAAAGAACCCGTCCACAGGGACCCGTCGACAGGGACTCGTCAAAAATGACCCGTCAACAGTGATTCTTCTAAAAGGACCTGTCAACAAGGATTCTCCAAAGGGGCTAGTCCAAAGGGGTTAGTCAACAGGGACCGGTCAACAGGCACCAGTCAAAAGGGACCAATCAACAGCAGTCAATCAATAGGGATCAATTAATAGCGATCAATCAACACGGGCTCTCGCCTGAAGGCCTGATATGTTCCTCTTGCCTATCGACCAGCACCGCTTGGGATACTTTTTGATCATCCCTCGTGGGTGGGATAGGTTAGGTCAGGTTACACTACAGCCGCCATCTTTAATAAGCCCGCCCTCTTACAAACGCCATGAATGTGCATGCGTAAAAAAAACAAAAATAATATTGATTCATAATAGTGAAATGTCTCATTCATGTCTTTCATGTAGAACAACGTTTAATTCATAATAGTGTTACGCTTCATGTCTGTCACACGTGGAAAGCAACGTTTACTAAAGACATACTATTTCACCCCCTAGTAGGGGTAGTTTTTATTTTAGGGTGGAAATAAGTTGTCCATAGGAAAGGGGGCGTCAGCCCGAGTAATTTGACACCTTGTACAAGTCTCGAGCCTTATTCGTTCCAAGGATATCGCCATCTTGGAATTCCAGAGGAGGAGCGGTGGGAGGAGGGTCTAGAACTGTCCAAAAATCAGTACTCACGGGGTTAGTTATAATGCATTTCCTGTCACTGGATATTACAATTATTGTTGGCTTTATTTCATTTCAGATAGAAGAATGTGCTCGATTGAAGACCTGCCTTATGAAATGCTAGTCAAGATATTTTCCAATCTTTCGGTGGAATGTATATTGTCATCTGCCGAACACGTCAGCAGACGGTGGAAGGAGGCCTGCTACGACATTGGCACTTGGAAGCATGTGTTGTACCAACCTTGCAATAAGCCGGAGGAAATGATCTTAAAGGAATTGCAGAGAATGCCTAAACTCCAAGGACTGCTCCTACAGAAAGAGTTGGGGAAAGACTTTTTCACGGCAGTTTTGGGCAAATGTCGGCACCTCAGAACACTGATACTAACACAATGCACAATGGAATATAAGATGATACAGATTCTCAGTGCGAACTGTCCGAATATTGAGCAACTGCAGATACCAATTCGCCCCGAGAGTGATAGCTTGTGTCTGCAGTAAATTGCCAGGTTGGCAAACCTGAAGACGCTGGTACTAATGTCACTCCCTTACAACTATGTCATGGACGTTAAACCCCTCGCAGATGGCTGCCCATCCTTGGAAGGTCTCAGCTTGGGAAACTTAATGATAATTAAAGAAGACCTCATCTACTTTCTTGAGAAGAAAGGATGTACCTTGCTACAACTGCAAGTTAATTGTAGAGCGATAAGAGAATGTGTTCTGCCCTTGTTGTCGGCGTGTAAAGAGCTCGATTGGTTGCACATCCTTTGCTGGTGTACGGTCACGGAACACTTGAAGTGTGCTAGCACGGACAATTTGGATGATGATAGCTTGGAGAAGGACGTCAATTTACAAACAGTCAAATCCCTAACATTTCGCTCTTTCTTGGAGAGAACTCCTTACGATCGGTACGACGTTAGCCTCAAGATGGGAATGAAACTATTCCGCAGCCATTGTCTGAGTCAGCTGGTTTCTCTGAAACTTTACGTTCTTTGGGAACACAAACAGTTCATCGATGCCGCCGCAGAGAACTGTCCGCTTCTCAGACGGTTGCACTTGTATAGTTGTGATCTGACGGATGATTCTCTGATGAATCGACCCTCTCTCGGTCTGTTGGAAGACGTCTCGTTGGAATACTCCTTCATATCCAAGGACTCCATTGAGTACCTCAGTTGTTGTCGTAGTCTGCAGTACCTCAACCTATCGGGCTGTTACAAACTTGGAGTTGATGCCATGAAAAAGATGGCAACCCTGAGTAAAGTCAAACGACTCATCCTAGACCGATGCGATGTTCGTGGATTCCCATTCCATTCAGTCTCGCAGCACATAAAGAATATCACCTACATCAGTCTACACGAGTCCAGGAATGTCAAATGGGAAAGTGTCAAGAAACTCCAAGCACGTAGTGGACTTGTGATCAACAAGCTCGACAGCCCTCAATATCGTTGTTCACACATGTTGTTAGGGAAACTTCCCCTTACAGAGCGAGTACATTGTACAATGTGTGAGCGAGAAAGACACTGTGTGGTAAGTCCTAAATACTTGTTGCTAGTGTAGCGGCCATAGTACTGACTATTCTAATTTGTGGTACTGGTGATAAGTACACTACCCTCAGCCATTGTTCTACACTCAGCAGTGCTGCATTTATATGGACTCTTTACTCCAGCTGTTATGGTCAACAAATTAGCCCAGCCAAGGTTGTCTGCACTCGTACCGCAAACACACAATATGTCATACTCATGTCAGTGTCTAAGCTCCTGTTTATCTGCTAATTATAGATTGTTTTCTTGTCTTAAAGATCCACGAGATTATTGTGTTTTGAGATGATTAAGCCAACAACACGTCTTCTGTATAAACTGTGCATTATTAATTAAAAATGAATAATAATTTAATGAATGCATCCAATGGCCATTTATTTTAGCACTCTCAACTTCTAACGCTCAGTTCTTTCCATTCCACCTGATATTTTCATTATGTTGCATCTCACTGGTTTATTCCTTGGCACATGTAACTTACTGTCGATTGTGCAGCCGATACAAACAAATGACCGTCTGGTATCGATAGTAATGGGACGAACAAATCAAGTAATGGTAAAATATAATGACGGTCTAATTCAGGGGTTTCCAATCATTTGAGCCTAAGGGCACACTACTATGTTCCAAGGGCCATACCAACATGCTGTAGTTTCAAATTACGCGTAATGTTTCGTTTCGGGACTTAGTGAGATATCCACGGCGCAGTGTGCGGGGGTGATTTGCAGTGTAGCCATAATTTTAAAGAGGAAAATTTAAAGTTGTTTGAATTTGCTGAAATATCATAAGGTTCTTCCATTCACACTTTTATTATTTGCATAAATGTGCTCCAGGCTTTATTCTCCAAAATGTAATACAGTATACAAAAATATTTACAAATCTAAATTAATTGATGAGAAGTTGGAGGTAATAATTTCCACTAATAAACTGCAAACAATAAAATTGTTAGTGGAAAGTTACATATATATTACTTTGGCTGTTGTTTCCAAGACGACCAAACTATATTACAAGTCCGTAAAATACTCAACTGCGCATGCGTCACACATGAAAAATTGCAGTGAATTCCAACAATACCTCATAGCTCTCGACAGACTGCACCACTGACTGTCTGGACGATAATTACAGGTGTTGCTTCACGTCGGTAGGTTTAACCTTAATTTACCCTACAAGTGTCTCCCGGGTGGTGCTAAGTAAGCAACGGAATTGGCTGCTGGACTTTATGCTCTGCTTAAAGGATGTCCCACAATTAGAGGATACATTAAACTTCGGCTATAATGGCAGAACATTATTCCGTTCAAATTACCCACAAGTGTCTCCCGAGTGGTGCTAATTCAGCAACGGAATTGGCTATAATGACGGAGCATTATACCAAGCAAAACGGTTCTTTTCAGAGCCCAGCAAAGGACATAGGGCCCACTCTGAAGGTCCTACAACTGGATGTTGAGGGTACAAGCTGTTCAAAAAGCGACTACCTCTTAAAACTGCTTAATGACAACCACACAGATGTCGTACTGCTTCAAGAAACACCAAAACCATCTTCACTCCAGGTGTAAACTACCAGGATTCAACCTTGCTGCAGCTACCTTCCATAAGAAAAACTATGGCATCGTTACGCACATTGGGAATAATATTGAGCAAATAGAAATTCTTGACACCAGCTCTGATAACATTTTCACCACCAGGATTAAAGTTGCACACTTCGAAATAGTAAACATTTACAAACCTCTATCTCAACCTTGGTGTAATGAAACCATCAAGAATGTAAATCATGGGAGATTTCAACAGTAGGAGTACTTTCTGGGGGCATGGTGAAGGGAATAGACATCTCTAAACAGAATCAGGACAAATCATGGCAGGTGTAAATTCTGGCTTCGCAAGTGCGGAAGATCTGAAGACCCTCTCTTCGACTGTGATAATGTGCCCAAACCATCCAGCACGGTGTTGTTGACTGCCCAAAAATAAGATTCAGTGGATCTGTTCAAGAATTACATAGTGCCTCTACAGAGGCAGTGGAATGGCTGAAAAGTCTGGACAATACCGTAAGTTTTAAATGTTGATCAGTAAACAATTTGTATATAATTGTAAGATAAATGTATTTATAAAGTATCCTTGTTTTGCCATACGATATAAATAAATAAATAAACAGATGAACTAAAGTTGGGTGAGACAAAGACATTGGTCGCTACTTGGTTAGAAGACTGCTACTGCCTGCACTACAAGCAGGGGGGTCTGGGACGTAGGTTTGTGTTTGTATGTGAAGCCTTATTCCGCGTTCACCTCTTTCGAACTATGGGGAAAATCCAGCGCCAAACAATATTGCTAAAATGTTCAATTCCTGTATCTTAGTCACATTACCTATTACAGTACTACAGATTATTTTCCGAATTTTGATGGCTTCCAACACCGTATTCCCTCTCGTATATTCCACTCTCGAAACATAAATATCTCAGCTCCCCGCAAAAATGCTTTTTGTTGGTCTCTTCTCATCCCATCTGCTGGAGAGTGTAACTTCCTAGCGTAAGCGAAGCTACGGACTTAGTCTAAATCATGCCGTCCCTTCTCAGAAATGTTTCCATTATTTTGGTCAAAAACGTTAGGAGCAGACGGTGGTGATATAATTTAACTAAATATAGTTAGTATTCCCATTACTATGCACTACTGAGCAATGCATTCATCATTACAAAATAACCTGATGGAAGTGAACATTCGCCTAAGCTGATCTGCTATGATTGTGTCAACAAACCTTGCCATTTCCACTTTGGTGAGAGCATTCCCACTAAATATAGTTATTTACAGACATTTGTCCCAGAAATGATGTGGCTAAAGAAGGACATGACATAGGCTTGAATAACAGACATGAAAGCAATGTAAGAGGTCAAAGACAGATGCCAGAAATAGATACTAGGAATAGCAAAACATCATACTCTAAATTGGCTTAAGTACTTGCACGAGAACCATTCATCATGGAGGAACTGAGAATGTAACTTTTGCTGCCCATGCCAGCCACAAAATCAGAACAAGAACTCCTCAAGATATGGAAAGAGGAGTCAGAACACATAAAAAGGGATTTCTACTGCGCAGATGGAATGTGCGAGAGAAATTGGATGGAACCAAACTGACGGATGAAGAGCGCTATGCTTCCATCAAAAGACGTGCAAAAGGACAAAATTCCATGACCCGGATGCCCAGTGTGTGTGTATGCTCTGTGAATGGAACCACTTTGTGAAATGCCAGAGTAGACCTAAGACTACAGTCGAGCATACAGCATTCTGCGTTACAATATAACTTATGTCTGGAATTGTATGACCTTTCGGTTGAAATCTATTCTTATAGGTAACAGCAGATCATGATTGCCACAATTCTGGACCCATATCTGGCTGGCACCTACGAAAAGTATGGATAATAATTATGAAAGATATTTGCATTCCCATAAATCCTTTATTCGTATCTGTCTGTTATTTTAAGTTGTTCGTAAATGTGGTTGGATATTGGCAATTCAATTATCACTTGGGGCGCAGCGGTCGGTCCAACATAAGATAAGACTCGCTATGGGACACTTTTGTGTTATCCTGTTATAATCAGTAAATGTGATCCCTGAAATACTGTGCGATACACGTGATCTAATTTGTGTGTCCCATTGGATTTTGTGTGAAATACCGTGCGCATTATCAAGCATTGCTTGTCTGCACGGATTTGTTTGTGCATTTCGAATCATGATGCTTTTGGTTGGGTTGGTTCCTTAGTTTAGGGGCTGCGACAACGCGATCATGTAAGCCCGTGTACTTTGGGTGTGTGTAGAATCTGTATGATAACCAGTGTTAATTGTGGTGGCTGTATTAGTGTGTGTTTCTCTTTTCAATTCAAGTAAGGACTACAAACATTGTTTTTTTTTTAAAGTAGTTTCTACTTTTTCCACCAAACGCCACCGGCAACGTCTACTTATTCAGAATTTGGTTACCAGACGCCACCGCAGTCGGCTCCTGGCGACGAACGTATGAACCTAAGAGCGTTTGTCAAATGTTTAACTATAATTTAGCTTCACACAGGTGTAACTAGTGGATGGTTCTTTAACATGTCATAAATCTATGACATGCGACCGCCGGATTTACTTCCCCTCCGAAGGAAGGCATACTGAGGAATTTTTAACGCTCTTAAAAATCCGACGACTTCGGCCGGGTTTGAACCCGCGATATTGGGCATAGAAATGATGCTGTTGCGGTTGAAAGCTATATTCGAGTTTGCTAACTGTAACATAGACTCCAGAAATTTTACAGAAAGGATAGAAGTTTTATTTTTTTGCCAAATATTTGTGGAAGAGTTCACCATGATGAAAATGTTTGGTCAATTTACTCTCCAGACGACTCAGCTCCGCCCCACATGGTTACAGGAGAAATTGAAAGGAGGACGCAGTTTCAATATTCGTGTATCCAGGCAGGTGCGTCAGAATGTTGCAGACATGTTTCAGCAGTGCTTATTTTCTGTCACAGGTAATTAGGGCCTATTAGTCCATTATTATTATTATTATTATTATTATTATTATTACCTTAAGTGTCTAGACTGTCCCCCAACGTTCACACCAACTGTATTCCAACTCGTTCCTGTTCTCTGTATTTATCCGTTAACGTCACTTTTCGGCCGTTACTAATTGTATCTTATGGAATATAATGGAAACCTATATCCTTAGTATTCTTATACATCGACTTGCAGCCGTAAACTGAGCAATCTACTTCGCCTTTACTCATGTTGTATTCCAACTCGTTCCTGTTCTCTGTATTTATCCGTTAACGTCACTTTTCGGCCATTACTAATTGTATCTTATGGAATATAATGGAAACCTATATCCTTAGTATTCTTATACATCGACTTGCAGCCGTAAACTGAGCAATCTACTTCGCCTTTACTCATGTTGTATTCTAACGAGTAAAACTCATTAATTGTGTATAAAACACAAGAAGCCACAGATAATACTACTACAACCATGCTAATTCTTGGCACCTAAAACTTCAGCGTAGGGGCAGATGACCTCGTAGTTCCGCCCCTTAAAACAATAACTACTAGACTTCAGCGCTATCTGGCCTCGCACTAGCAACATGTCGGCCCTTAGCGCCACCTTGTAAACACTACCCCTCCCCTCTTTCCCGCCCCTTGCCATCGTTTCGCTAAATATTCTGGTCCTAAATGCTCTGTCCACTTCAACGTTCTGGAAATCGCAATCTTCCCAATAGAATATAGCACGTTTTTAAGTGTGGAGATAATAATATGATCCATAACAAATGAATCGCATTCAAAATACCAATAATAGAAAAAATAATAAAAATAATACCAAAGTGGGAGATTGTGAATTCCAGAACTCTGAAATGAGCAATCACAGCATTTAGGACACAACCAACCACCCCATTAATAATTTACATTATTAAATTACTTTAGTTGCAATTGGAGCATATTGCATTGGTGGCGAGAATTAGGCCTACAGCATATTATTACCCAGCTTTAAGAATTGTTCCCTTCCAATAAACCACAGTAGGCCCAATAATAACCAATTACATCCTAGAATAAACTACAAAGGAAAAGTACTCGGAAGGGAGAATATTCATATCACTTGATGCTGTTAGCAATACCAGTTAAGTATCAAGAGAGAATGTTAATGAAACAGGTGGTGTAACCGGATCCTTATTACACTCAAATTGATAGGCTAGTGTAATTAGTGCCAAATTCATTAGGAGGCTGAAATTTCATAAAAATAATTGGATTTCACAAAATGTTTATAGTTCATTCCATATCCCCTTTAAAATATATCCAGCCCACCAATTTTGAAATACAGTAAGTATCATCGCACACTAATACAGTAATTTCTATAACATGCGGCGAGGGGGAAAGGAGAAATAGGACTTTTATTGAAAAACTAGAAAAACACTCAACGATGCTAAAAATCATCATTTTTTTATTTTAGAAGTTGTCAACGAAGAAAAAACAAGATGTTCAGTAAAGAACATATAGCCTACTTTCTCCTAAATGTATGAGTATAGTTATAACTCGTTGTTATTATCAAAGAGTATAATAGAACTATTCTTTGTTGAAGACCTTAGAAACGATTTACCTCTACCAAACGCCACAACCTAGATAAAAACTGCTACCATCATTGAAGAAAGAAAGATAAGAAGTATCTAAAGAATGTTATGGATCTGGAGACATAATCGACCGGACTGGCGGCGTGGCTCAGCGGTAACGTTCTCGCTTGCTGGACCGTATGTTTCAGGTTCGTATCCTGGCGCAGTCAGCTGGCATTTGAGGGTGCACAAATGCGAGGGAGCCGTGTTAGTAGATTTACTGGCACGTTAAAGATCCCCTTCGGGACAAAATTCTGGCACCCCGGCGTCTCTAAAAGCAACAGTAGTTAAAAGGGACGTAAAACCAATAACATTATTATTATTATTATTATTATTATTATTATTATTATTATTATTATTATTATTACATAATCGGCCTGACGCGGGCAACATCCAACTTTGAGTTGAGGCATGTCTTTACACGTCTGGCTGCGTATGACTTTCACAACCCTAATTGAATTAACAAATCTTTCCATGACCCTACAGAGACGTGTGTATACCAACTATGTGGATATTTTCGATTGCTATTTGGCTGAAATAGAAGTATTAATTAATATCCTGAACTAGCACCAACGGTAGAGTTCAGATACTATGTGAAATCGTTTTGTTCTTTACTTCAATTAACATTTTCAAATAACGCACAGTAGGCTGTTACAAACCCTTTAAAATAGAAAGTAAAAATTTATCGTAGTATCATCTTGTCATTCTTCAAATTCGATGCGCATAGAATGCAAATGGTATAGTAATCAATGGAGCCCCACGTAGACTAGTAGTGATATCGCGCCCATCATGGAAGAGGAGGTCATAAAAACAATACAATTGAGCAGAGCACACAGAGCACCAGGTCCAAACCTCATCACAAATGAACACTTAAAACTCGCAGCCCCAACTATGGTGCCTGCCTGGACAGCGCTCATGAATGAATGCCTACGATCAGGGAAAATCCCTACACAGTGGAGAACTGCAGTAATAAAAATGCTCTACAAAGGGAAGGGAGATTTAGATGACCCAGATGCCTATAGAGGTATCGCTCTGGAAGATGTACTCTTCAAAACGTTCACCAAAATAATAACAGGCCGTTTGACTAATTTGACTGATCACAGTATGCCGGAAGAACAATTTGGATTCCGGGTAGGCAGGTCGACCATTCAGGCAGTTTGCTGCCTCCAGGAAGACATTAAAGAGGCCTTAAGACACCCGAAAGGGAAACTTTACTCTGTGTTTGTTGACTACAGCAAGGCTTTTGACACTCTTAACAGAAGAATACTTCTGGATAAACTGGGATTGATGATTGGAATAGATCACTATATCACTGCGTTCATACGTAATATACTCAACAATAACATGCTGATAATTGACGACAGTGTCACCCTCTCAGAACCCATAGAACAATGCATTGGGGTATTGCAGGGCGATCCCCTAAGTCCAACACTGTTTAATGTTGCTACAGCAGACATAGTAAAATCCGTGAAGCTAGATGGAGTTAGCATGTACATATACGCAGATGACGTAGTTCTAGCCTCAACTTCACGTCAAAGTCTACAGTCGTCCCTAGACCTGTTGGCAATTTGGGCCGGAAAAAATGAACTCGATATAAACTTAAACAAAACCGTATCCATGATCTTCCGCAAAGGAGGTAGAATAGTAGCAGGAGAGTCCCTATATATAGAGCACAAGGCGTTACGTATTGTAAATCAATTTAAGTACTTAGGACTAATTTTTCAGACACATGGGGATACTTTCACCGAACATATAAAGGACAGAACAATACATGCCATAAAAGCAATGCATGAAATAGAACATCTTAATAAACTATCTTTAGAGACAGCTATGACATTATTTAGAGTAAAAATCAGCCCAATAATAAGCTACGGTCTGAACATTATATGGGAGAATCTCATGAAAAACAACATGAAGTGCATAGAAAGAGTCAAGGCAACTTTCATGAAAAAAGTCCTGTGTATCTCAAAGTATAGCCCATCGCGACTGTGTTATGAAATGTCAAGAGAGACCTTCTACATCGACGATTTAAGGTGTCAACTATTGCTCCCATCTACCGCCCAGTACGAGGACCTTCTAAAAGAGCTCAAAACGAAGAGGATGCAAATATGGAGTGACTTTTATTTAACAGCCGCAATGACGTCCGATGAGTGGAAGGGTCCATGTTACGACCTGAGACATACAATCACTCGTTTCGCAATACATGGATTCCATTTCAAGTTATGCAAAATGGAAGGGTATCATGAGCCTAGTATGAAATGCATTTGCAAATTGTGTGGAAGTGTCTGTGAAAGGTATCATGCCATGACATGCGGACGGAGGGTTGAGTCACTTAATAGCTTTTGTTGTCAATGACAGTTGAATGTGATCTTGAATATTTTGGGTTTTTATTATTATTATTTTTATATTGCCTCATGGCCATTGACTGAAATAAATACCTTTAAAATATCTAACAATATAATCCTAACAGAGCGAGTGCATTCTAGCGGCCAGAAGAAGAAACTTTTCAATAAAATCTGGTCGGCGTGCAGTTACCTTTTTGGCAGCTAGATGTCTCGAGTAAATCTGCTGGCGAATTATGTTTTAATTAAATATGTATTTTACACCATAATATGCACAATATAACGCTTAATTTTAAAACATCTGAGTCATTACAAAACAATAAACATATAAAATTTCAAGCAAAAAAACTAGCTCTGATCGGGTTTGAACCATAGGCATTTGAGCGATAGGCTAACGCTCTACCACTGAGCTAATTGTGTCAACGAATATCGTTCTATATAAAATGACTTACATAGAACTTGTTAGCAAATAGTGATTTATACTAAACGATTTCATCACTGGAGTATATTATTTATATATAAAGCATTTCATACAAAGTTTATTTATTTTATATCAGTACGCTATATTGCATGCAATACTCAAATTAGTGAAATATAAGTCAGGCACAAGATATCCGCTGCCATCTTGTCTTATTACTAAATCAGCTCAGCTTTTTAAAATCACGTCTGCACTATAGTATTACAAAATAAACTTTTAATTTCGAACGTGCCTCTTCCTTTAGAACAGTTAAAACGATTCTCGGCTCGATAATCGGAACTGGTGGGTCCCATGATATGGATTATAAAGTTTGCATAATTCGCACGGCCGCCATCCTGAAATGGTATGGCGGACGACCTTGTAGTTTGGTCACAAGACGCATCCTATACGAAGGTATGTTGTTACCAAATTTGGTAGAGATCGGATGATTTGGTTAGTCGTTATTTGATTTTACGTTTTGAACGTTTGAGTGGCCGCCATTCAGTTTTAGTAAAGATGGCGGCGATATAAAACATGACACTGAGGTGTTCTTTGCTAGTGCTACCTTTGTACCAAATTTCGTTCAATTCGCATTCACCGTGTTCGAATTGATAGGGGGGGACAGACATTCAGAGTACACACACACACACACAGACACACAGACACACACACACACAGACTCACACACACACATACACACACACAGACACTTTTTTCGCCCTGTGTTGATCTCATAAGTCTACTTTCATTTTTTGCAAAAATCGAAAGTAGGCTAATATCAGAGAGACCCAAGATCACACTTAGCAAAAATACAGAAATGAAATCTGGTCCCCCTAAAAGTACGAGTTGAGGCATGTTCCTTTCTTCTTCCTTGCCAAGGTATAACAGTAGGCTACAGCACATGATAATGAACCTCTACCCTCCTTGATGCCATGGCTGACTCTGATGAACAGTAAATTCCTACAACACATGCAAGTTTGTATGTTGAAACAGTAAACTTAATAAAATGTGTAATGCTTCAAATGAAGAACTTGAATTGGCTGATATGTGTTTGCTTGCATCTACTATAACTATTATTATTATTATTGATTTAAGCCCACTACGGAGCGCTTATGACTAGTTCTTCGACGCTCTTTTCCGTTCCCAATATCTCTTGAGCCCTGCTGATAATTTCTCCTTTCTCTCCTGCGAAAGGGGCTTCCGACATTTAGAGACTCTAGGTGGTGGGGTCCAAGATTCTACCATAGCACAAAATTTAGAACGATCTTCTACATCAAGGTCAGCAATTCCAGCCGAATCCAAGTCCTTTAGTACTTCATTAAGCCACAGGCTTCCAGTCTTGTAGCTTTTAACCAAGGAGAAGATCTTCTTGGTAAGCATGTTGCTGTTCATTCGTTGTAGGTGCCCATAGAACTTAAGCCTCCTACGTCGCATACTGGTATTGGCTGATTCTAACTGTCGATACAGGTCAGAATTAGATTTCAAACGGTAGGTTCCATCTGGGAGCAATCTCGGGCCATTGATTTTCCTAAGGATACGTCTTTCGGCTTTCTCCAGGTCATCCATGGTGCCTTTTCTGTTCATCAAGAGGGTCTCTGCGACATACAGAAACTGTGGTCTGACAGCAGTTCTGTAGTGACAGATCTTAGCATTCCTCGAAATGCATTTCTTGTTGTACAAATTGTGGGATAGTTGGTATGCTGTGTTGAGTTTGGTACGCCTTGCTAAGATGGAGGTGCCATCTCTACCATTGCGGTGGACCCATTCACCAAGATAACGAAAGCGATTGACTCTTCCAATCGTTCCATGTATGGTCGTCAAAGGGGTGTTTCCGGAGTGCCGATTCTCAAAGTACTTGGTCTTATCGTAAAATATCTGTAATCCAGATTTCACCGCTATCTCGTGCAGGGCTTGCACAGCTATGCCAGCATCCTTAGAGTTGTTGGCCAAGATTGCAATGTCATCTGCGAAGGCAAGGCACCTGATCTCGATTCTTCGGGTTCCAGCTCCAATGGCAACTGGCTTGATTCCTAGATTCCTCAATGTGCATTCCCAGGTCTTGATGACTTTATCAAGCACCAGATTAAACAGAATGGGCGAGAGACCATCACCCTGTCGTACTCCGGTTTTGATCTTGAAACTCCGAGATAATTCCCCTCTGAACTTCACCTTAGAGGTTGTATCCGTGAGAGTCTGTTTGATGAGGGTGCGTGTGTTATAATCCACACCTCGTTCTTGGAGTATTGAGAACAGTGTCTGGCGGTCGATGGAATCATAAGCTTTTGCGAAGTCGACGAAAACCACAGTAATGTTCGTACTCCTTACTTGTTTTAGTTGGAGAATGGTTTTCCGATTGAAGATCTGCTCGGTACAGGACCTTCCACGCCGAAATCCTCCTTGATATTCACCAATTGTTTGGTCACATTGACTTTCTACATTGTCCAGTAAAATCCTGGAGAGCACTTTGTATGCTATTGACAGCAGAGATATCCCCCGGTAGTTGTTTACATTACTGTGATCGCCTTTCTTATGTAAAGGGTGTATGGCAGCTGATTTCCAGTCATCAGGGATCCTGCCAGTCTCCCAACATTCGATTAAGATCTGGTGTAGGGCCTCTGCGATCGTATTTCCGCCTGCTTTCAGGGCTTCTGCAATGATTCCATCTTCCCCGGGTGCCTTGTAGTTCTTAAGATGGTTGATGGCATTAGCAACTTGCTGCAAAGTTGGTGGGTTAGATGCCAGGTGTATCTCTGGAGGATCTTCAACAGGCAATCTGTCCGTGGGCTCTTCGCAATTAAGCAATTGTTCAAAGTAGTTTGCCAAAAGTTCCACGTTCTCGCGGTTGCTGGTGACCAGCTCCTCGGCTGTATCCTTGAAGTGAAGGCATTGTGGTCTATACCCAGAGAGTTCCTCTTTGAAGACCTGATAAAAGTTTCTGGTGTTACCTATCGTAAGATCTCTTCACACGCCTTATGCTCTTGCTCAACAGTTTCCGCACCACTGTGAAATTCTCCCAATCTTCTTGTCGTTTTGTCGAGTTCCACTTCATCCAAGCAGAAGCACGCTCATCAACTACAAGGTCATATCCAGAATTCCACCATCTATGGCGTCGCTTCCTTCGAGGTTGTCCGAGGTTATTGGTCGCTTCGCATATAGTGTACCTCAGGTGGTTCCAGTCTTTCATTTCATTTTGCATGATGTCAGATTTAAAGCGTTCTCTATTCTCCATAAGGAATTGAGGATCAATCCGTGGTGGAATTATGGTAGGAGGTATCTTTCGTTTAGGTATTAATCTGGTCTTAATTTGTGTGAAGAAATGGTCAGAGTCAACATTCCAACCTTTTCGAACTCTGACATTCATGATCTCTTTCCTACTCTTTACACTGATTGCAACATGATCGATTTGAAATGATCCCATAGCAGTGTTCGGTGACTGCCAGGTGGTCTAGTATCTTGCCTTTCTAGGAAGAACTGTGGACATGATCTTTAATTTTTACAACCCACTATAACTACATTTTAAAAGAAACTCTTATTGTAGAATAATTGTGTTGTTGATATTATTTCATTTAGGGCTTTTGATAACATTCATGTAGCCCCGTGTTTTGGAAGTGTGTAGGGTTTGTATGACAATCTGTGTAATTGTAGTATTTTTATACTTCTTGTAATTCAGGTGAGGACTGGAAAGGAGGCAGACGTAGCCTTAAGTTAGGAACCATCCCAGCATTAGCCTGGAGTGGAAGTGGGGAAACCACGAAAAATCATTTCTTGAATAGCCGAGGTGAGTTCTGCTCCCACGCAGCTGAGTGTGCGCCGTTCCAACCCTCAGATCAGAATTAAATTACTTGATCGAGCTTGCAAACTAGCCCAGGACCTCAGAAGTGACAGCCACAACACCACAAGGAGGTCTTATTACAGAATCAATTGATGAAAAAATGCCTCCATGTGAGCTTAGACATTGGCATCATACGTGTTGAAAAATATTGTAAGTAACATGTGGGAATAAATATACTAGCTATATCAACCAATATATTGGCATACAATAAATCAATTATATTTGTGTCGTATTTATCATGCTCAGTAGGAGTCATCAAGTCACGTCCGACTATTTGTGAGCTGCTAGCGAAAGTTTCTCAGGGCTTGATCTGTAACATACAAATGAAAAAAGTGTGTTTAAATATGTATTTAGTAACGCGAGTATACCGACAGATATCATGAGTTCATGACCATAAATAGTGACAAGACTGAGGTGATCTTGATGTCACCATCACAGTTAAATTGCACGTGTTTGTCATCAATCACAACAAGAGTCAAGGGAACACAATCTCCAAAGAGTGAGACAGTCCTGACCTAGCAATATACCGTCCGGGTTGCAGTAAATACAAGGCTGTACTTTTATAAACAAATATAGCTCCGTTACGCAACACTCGTGCAATAAATTGTACTCCTGAAATTTTCTACTCAATATCTCTACCCATGTACTTGCGTGTGTATAGAAATTATTTCTATTACTACAGACACCACAGTAACATAGGCTATTTTACTGAGGTGTCAGTAGTAATATGTGTATTTGTGTTTACTGCTAAGATTGGGATCGAGGTAGTCTTCCCTGGGGTAGAAGTGGATAACCGCAGAAAACTACTTAGAATATAGGATACCTGAAGTGGGAATCGAACCATCCTCCTCTCAGATTTGGCTCACAAGTCTGAGTGTATTCTGTTCTTACCCTCAGACCCTCTCCTTTACAGTACAGTAAAACTTCATTTTACCGTCACTTTTTAAACCGTTAGTTTCTGTTAACCGTCATTGCTGTAATAGCATAATAATACTGCAATAACAAGGTGCTTTAATATGCAGTGACGCGTTCGCTTTGTTTACTTACTTTATTTTAGTGGGAAGTGAATGTACCTGCCCGCCATAGAATGGACGAGTGTTCAAACCCTGACGAAAAACAAACTATTAGCCACTCAGAGGCTGAAACAAAGCTGTCCAAGTGTATAGAATGGTTTGAAGTCAAGAAGAAACCAATGCAACGCAGACACTGCTGGTCCGAAAAATAAGAAATATTGTCGCGGTGAAGGCTCGAGCATCAAAGAGGCAGAAGAAAATGACTGGCTATTACCAAGCTACATGAACTATTTCACCTGTAAGTTTATATTACTGTACTGTGCATTATGTTGCCACATTTGTAGCTACTGTGCGGATGTTTTATCATCTAATAAATAGTTTCATTTGATATTACAATCGTGTTTAATCACTTTTCGCTCAAAAATATATTACAACACATTACTGTGAGAGTGATATTTGTCTATAAAATAATTGATTGAGGTAATGTTTTGGAGGAATATTACAGTGTTTCTGTTATTCGTTTATTCGCTCAAACGTCACGACCACGGTACTGACGATGACGGTTAATCGAGATTTTACTGTATTCCGCCTCAACCGTCTTATTAGTTTTATTCCCATTGTTGCAGGAAGAATCTCGTAGTGAGTTAAGTTCATAGGCTGTCTCAGAAATGAGTTTAAACTATTTCGAAACCTACAAAAGTATCCTTTTTAAAAGACGTGGTTTATATTTACACTCAGCTGATTGAGAAAAGTGAAGTACTACTACTACCGTGCACCTTGATAATAATATTCTAAATTTATATTTACTGTGCCACAACTGTAACGCAAATTTAAAAGCATGAGGTGGTTGTTTAATGCTGATTTCTCTCAAACACAACAAGTCTTCTTCCATTCTATATTTCACGTGAACTATGTGTTTAGTATCGTCATTGAACTGTCCGCCTGCGGATCATGCGGATGCTTGGATGGGGCCTTCCAGCGAGGAAGCCGTTGAAGAGGAAACGTGGTCCATGGATATCTCCCACACCGAGGGATCACCCCGTCATCAGCCAGCACTAAAGTAGAAAGTTATTTTCTTTGTAACCCAGCCATGGATATTCTAACCCAAAATCTTCTTCTTCTGCGATTCATTTCAACCATTCTTCGCAGAGGAAGCACCAGTCATATTAGGAAGTGAGGTGAATTTCCACACTTACATATATATATATATATATATACAGTATATATATTTCTCTCGATATTACTGGTACTTAGTTCGATGACTGTTTAATGAGGCAACAGGATTATAGACACATTACAGCTATAATTATCACTATAAAATTAATACTTATTTTTGTAATTAGAATAATAATAATATATATATATATATATATATATATATATATATATATATATTTAGAATTTGGCCAATTATAGACCGCTTTGAACCTAAGACTACGGTACATTGTTTCGTTTTTTCTTTTCTTCCCAAGACTTCTTCATACGTTGGCTGATGGCATGCCTCTGTTCCGCTGATAACATTCTCCGTGGTTGATGTGGAACTTGCAGAATCAAAAAATCTGCAGTAGTGATCAGTCGCCGGAATTCCACCCTATTAGAAATGATGTTATTTGTGATCTTCAGTTTTTGCAGATCACACCTTATCTCTTCCAGCCATCTAGTGGTGTTTTTTAATTTGGAGATGTAGTCAAAAATTTTCTTAGTTAGCCTGCTGCTATCCATTCTATGAAGGTGACCATAAAATTGTAGTCTCCGTCTTTTAATTGAGTCTGTAATTTTTTCCACATTTCGGTAAAGGTCTTCATTTTTTCTCTTTATCCAAATATCTTTATTCTTTTGGGGACCCAAAATTTTCCTAAGTATTTTCCTTTCTTTCTTTTCCAGTTCCTCTTGTTCACCTCTTTTGTTCAACGTTAAACATTCTGATCCGTATAATACCTCTGGTTTAATTACAGTTGTGTAGTGCCTGATTTTTGCCTGGAATGAAATTGATCGTTTGTTGTATCTATGTTGGGTGAGTTTATAGGCATTTTCCATCTTTATGAATCTCTCCTTGCAGGATGTGTTATCAAGTCCATTTGACTGGATCCATTCTCCCAAATATTTAAATTTATCAACTCTTTGAATCTGTCCATGTTGAGTTGTTAGATATTTTTCTCCATTGTGTCTGTGTTCAATATATTTGGTTTTTTCATACGAAATCTGAAGACCAGTTTTTATTGCTATTTCATGTAGGGTTTCAACCATTATTTGTGCTTGAAATCTGTTTTCTGAAATGATTGCTATGTCATCAGCAAAGGCAAGACATTTCACCTCAAATCTTCCTTTTCCTTGCCCCAAATGGACCCCTTCAATGTTTCTTTCGCATAATTTAAGTTTCCATTCCTTCATGATTTTGTTTAATATCAAATTAAATAGAAGTGGTGAAAGCCCATCACCTTGTCTAACTCCGGTTTTGATTTGGAAGGGTTCTGAAATGTCGTTTAGAAATTTAACTCTTGAGGTTGTATTTGTTAGTGTTTGTTCAACCATTTGTCTGGTATTTTTATCTATCCCTAATTCTGCTAGCGTTAGGAATACAGACTGTCTGTCTATTGAATCATAAGCCTTTCTGAAATCAATGAAAGATACAACTGTGTTGAGGTTACGTATTGTTCTGATTCTAAGGATTGTTTTGAGA
This sequence comes from Meconema thalassinum, assembly GCA_946902985.2. Taxonomy (NCBI): domain Eukaryota; kingdom Metazoa; phylum Arthropoda; class Insecta; order Orthoptera; family Tettigoniidae; genus Meconema; species Meconema thalassinum. The sequence continues at coordinate 249,601,329 of OX336388.2, read as the reverse complement.
TTGAAAATTTGCTTTGGACAAGATCTCCCTTTTCTAAATCCGGCTTGGTATTCGCCGATAGTATGTTCTGCTTGTTCTTCCAGATTGTGTAGCAGTGCTTTAGAAAGAACTTTGTATGCGATTGGCTGTAAGGAAATACCTCTATAATTATTGGGGTTTGTCTTATCTCCTTTCTTGTGCAAGGGATGGATTATTGCCTGTTTCCAATCATTTGGAATTGTTCCTTTTTCCCAACATTCCTTGATAACTTTGTGTAAAGTTTCAGCTACAAATTTACCACCGAGTTTCAACATTTCAGTTAGTATCCCATCCTCACCAGGTGCCTTATTATTTTTAAGATTGTCAATATATTGTTCTATTTGTTGGAGAGTTGGTGGTTCTGACGGAGGGTTCTCTTTTTGTGGTGATGTAAACTGTAGTCTTTCCAAAGGTTCTTCGCAATTAAGAAGTTCCTCAAAGTATTTAGCTAGTAACTCGCAGTTGTCTTTATTATTAGTGACCAGTCTACCAGTTGAATCCTTGAAATGGAGGTTCATTGGTTTGTATCCTTGGATCTCCTCTCGAAATACTTTGTAGAATTGTCTGGTGTTGTTCTTTTTAAAATCTATATCTATCTCTTCCAATCGCTTCTTATCATAATTACGTTTCTCTATCCTGATGATTTTGGATGTTAGCTTTCTGATCTCTACAAAATTAATCCAGTCATCTTCTCGTTTCCTGGAATTCCATAACTGCCAAGCCGCTAATCTACGTTCGATCGCTGCATCACATGTTGTATTCCACCATCGGTGTTTCCTTTTCCTTGGAGGCTGTCCCAATTCTTTGGCTGATTCTATCATTACATCTCTGATCTCTTCCCAGTTACTCTTATCTTTAGTATGCAGTTTATTGATAAATTCAGTCTTATTTTCTGATAAAACTTTTGTGTCTATTTTAGGAATTTTTGGAATTTTTGGCTTGGATTTATTTGGTTGGAATTTAGTTTTGATCTCAGACAAAAAATGGTCAGAATCAATATTTAATCCTCTCCTTACTCTAACATTCATGATTTCTCTAAAGTTCTGTTTTGTAATTGCTACATGATCTAATTGATATGAACCTAAATGTGGATTTGGAGAGCACCATGTTTTCTTTCTCCTCGGTAATTTCCTAAAAAAGGTTGAAATTAATTTAAGATCAAATAGTCTGCAGAAACTTATGAGTCTCTCTCCATTTCTGTTATTGCGGTTGTGAGCTGGGAAGTCACCCACTATGTTTCTAAATTTTCTCTCTCTTCCAATCTGTGCATTAAAGTCACCCACTAAGATTTTAACGTGATGATAAGGTATCTTTGATGATTCATGTTCCAACATTTCCCAAAACTCGTCAACATTTTCTGGATTTTTCTTACTGTCCTCATTGGTGGGAGCATGAGCATTGATTATAGTATAGCCTTTGTTTCCTGATCGAAATGAGAGAAGTGAAATTCGTTCTGATGAAGATGTAAAATTTGTTATTGATTCTGTTAAGTTTTGTTTAATCATAAAAGCTGTTCCAAGTATAGTACTGTTTTGTTTGGTTTTGATGCCAGCTTTCCCTTTGTAAATTCTATATCCCTCAGACTCAAAAGCATCTTCGTCGGTGTATCGAGTTTCTTGTAAAGCAAGAATGAGGATATTACGTCTATTCAGCACATCTGTCAGTTGTTTCAGTTTACCAGTTTTCATGAGCGTATTGATGTTCAGTGTGCCTAGCAGATGTTTTTGCTTAGGTCTTATGCGTGAAGTTCTAGGAAGCTCCGACTCTTCCTCACATGATGTTTTGGGCTCTCCAGACTCCGCAGGCCCAGTTGCATCACAGTTTCTTGTGATGGAGGATTGTTTACCTCCTGGAGTATATTTTCCGTTGTGGTTTACTATCATGTCTTAAGTTGAGATTATTTTGGAAGGAGGTTTACTCCCCTTCGATGTTACATCTGTGATCGAATCGCCAGATGGATCATAATAGGCCGCCCAATATGGGAACAGACGCCTTTGATAACCGCCCCTAACATGGGGAACAGACGTTATCGGGTGAATGCTGATATCTGTTTAGTTAAAACAGATACCTTTTGCTCTATTTATCCCGAGCACTGGGATGCCTCTTCCGCCATCTATGCTGTACCAAAGGCTACCTTCTCCACCACAGTTGTCGTTGAGGACTTTACCGTAACCCTGGTAAGGGGCCCTTACAAGGAACTACCAGCCGGGCCAGCTGGACCAAGGTTTTTTAAAGAGGTGTTACTCCTCTAACACTCCCCATTGGTCCTGACTTGTGACAGGCAGAGCCTGGCTTCCCAGACATTGGGCCCAGGTTGGTAGGGTTAATAATAATAATAATAATAATCAAATATTCTTTAAGGATATAAACATCGAGGATTATTTGACAAGTGATGAAATTGAAATTCATAATATGTGAGGGATTGCGGAACCTTAAGCGAGGTATTAGGATATATGAATTAAGTGAAGCAAGATGTTAATGAACAAGTTAGTGATAATAGGGATTAATACTCCCAGGTTTATATGTAACTAGCAGTAGTACCCGGCTTCGCCCGGTGGAATGATGATAATATCTCAAAGTCACCTTAACACTCAACGTGATAAATTGTATTTATTTATGTATTCATTTCTTACATTATCAAACCTACGTTATCAAACCCAGTGACAATGTTTATACTTAAGTCATTATGGGAAGGCTCTGTAAAATAATGATCATTCTCATGATATTTGTCTTCAGTCCGAGTCGAGATATGTCGTTAGTGGTCCCAGAAATCGTGACATCTCAGTCGTAGAAGACTTTATGTGGTGGTGTTTTAAATATATATAACGGACTTAAAATCAAGGTCATTTGCCCCAATGGCAATTAGGGTGTAACATGTAGATAATTTGCCCTAATGATCAGGATGATACTGAAAATTACTACAGAACTGACATATGAAACTTAGAAAATAATAGAAAAAGTTATTTTTAGGAATCACATTTCGGGAAAGACTTGATTATTTTTTGCCAAAGAGCTCCCACTTAGATCGCTATCTGGTAAAAGTTTCGTCTTGTTATGGTTTCACCTGGACGATAAATGTCCGAAGCAATTCCTCCAAGAGAAGCTTCCAGATTTTACAGTCGATATATCGTTAACGTCCCTGAGCATCCAGTTGTCTCTTCTTCTGACGAAAAACATCTGCATAGTGATGATGCAAATAGGAGCGACCACTGGCTCATGTAACTTATCAACGAATTGGAAATAAATATAAGTTAAAGGAATGAGAGGAATAAAATAGAAAAGAGATGTACGATATACCATAACACTTGCTGTGAATTTTCTACGTGACTGGCTTACATGTTTCAGTACAGGTTCTCAAGAAGAGGAACCAGATCATTCGCATAAATGAATACAGTGACAGTAGATTAAATAGTATCCGAGACAGATGACACGCAAAGTAACACGGCCTAATATACGATGTAATGGTTGAACTTCAGAGACATATTTAATTTATTTAATAAATACTAACATGTATGTAGGTAACATGGAAATTATAGGAGTGCGTTAGGATAAACGATATTCCTTGTTTTTCCCTCTGGTGTGCCCACTCTTGAGCAAGCTACGTATAACTGACCATGAGAGAAGCATGGACTTTCCAGATTAAGGCCTGCTACCTTGAGTGACTGTCCTTGGGCCTTGTTTATGGTCATTACAAATGAAAGACGTACAGGGAATTGCAGTCGCTTGAAATCAAAAGGCATATCAGTAGGGATCATAGGAATCCGGGGAATGAAGATATCTTCTCCTTTGGCATGGCCTGTCAATACTGTCGCTTCTATTACATTTGGCATGAGTTTTTCACACAATTTTGGTGGATCGATATTACGCAATAGCAGTATTGATGATCCAGCTTTTAGTATTAATTTATGTGGTGGAAATCCAGGTGGTTCCAGAGAATTCAAGAACTCAGTAGGGTAAAATACAGCCTGTTCGGTCTCCAGAACAGTATCGATAGATTCGTACGTCGTACTGGGGCCAGGAAGATGATCTTGGATCTGAATATTCATTTTTGTGTACACTTTCGTTTTTAGGCGCTAGAAATGCTCGCTCGCTAAGCCACTGATGGTCTTTATAATTTCCAGGAATATTTGGGAATACTTCGTTCATCATTTCCTGAACTGAAGGCATCAGTTCGCAAAAGTCTAACGGGAAAGAAATGAGATTAGTTGTCGCATCAGGCGTGAAATCACCATCACCGAGATGCAGGAGTTGTGGCGCAAAATTCTGTGCAGTCACATCTCCTAGTAAATGGACTCTCATATTGGTCGTCAGTGTCATTTTGTAAACATGTCTCCAAAGATACGATGCTTTGAGGCAAGCATTGAGTTCATCAGCGGGAGTCGATCGCGATATAACAGGTAATGTTTGGCGAAAGTCACCCGCCAGAACAATAACAGCTCCCCCCCATTAGTTCACTGTTTCCTCGTATGTCTTTCAGTGATCGATCAAGCGCTTCAAGACCTTTCTTATGGGCCATAGTGCACTCATCCCAAACAATGACTTTGCATGTTTTTAGTATTTCAGCTTTTCCGGAGCCCTTCTTGATGTTACATACTGGAGTTTCTGACTGCGCAAGATTTAATGGCAGATTCAGAGCTGAGTGTGCTGTTCGACCTCCAGTGAGTAGTGTGGATGCAATTCCTGATGATGCCATTGCAAATGCAATTTCGTTCTGTGCCCGAATTTCTGCAAGTAGCAAATTAATGAGAAACGTTTTTCCTGTTCCTCCTGGTGCATCAAGAAAAAAAATTCCACCATTTCCGTTATTGACTAAGTCCATTATGACAATATAAGCAAATCTTTGGTCATCAACTAAGAGAGGCTTCTTGTCTTCAACGAACCTTTTTAACTCATCAGAGTTGAAACTTCTTTCTCTCAATATGTCCCTATCAAGTACGTCAGTATTAGTGCGTATGGGGGCTGAAAAACCAAGCTGTATGAGAGTTTTGCCATTGCATTTATCCTCAATCATTATGAGGGCTTCATTAAGTACTTGAGGAGAAAAATTCAAATCCTAAGCTGGATTATCTCTTCGTTGTTCTCTAAGTACATCCTCACTAAGGCTTTCTTTATATTTGTCCCAAAGAGCCTGAGGGTTTGATGGGGAGCAAGTTGTTATTATAATTGCAAAGAGACTTCTTAGTTGAGATGGAAAGGATGTGAGGGATGCTTCGGACAATGGTATGTCCCAATGTTGGTCATTTTCAAGTAAGCCACGCTGTTGGCATGCTTCTCTGAATCTTTGGCATTCTACTCCGTTCACAGTTTTCAGATATTTGAATGATGTTGGCCCTCGAATTGTGTAAAGTAGTAATCGAAGGTAATAGCATTCGGCGTTGTTGGGATGAACTGTATATACCCGGCCTAAGGCATCACTTGCACGCACATCATGTCCTGGAACTAAAGCACCTGTTTTCTCTTGCAGAACACTCTGGTAGATTTATTCCATGTATAATATCTTGGAACGTCTGCATACATCAAGTGTTCTAGCAAATGGATCTTGTTGACATAAAAGAAAGAAGGCTGTTAGTGTCGTGTTAGCAGGTTGTACAGCTCTTTCTTGGGCGTTATCAGCTGTGAAATAAACTCGTTGTCCGTTTTCTAGGTGAACACAGAGATGAACAACAGGTGGATAACGTTCATGAATTGGAAAATTAAGGATACGCCAAACTGCTTCGTTGCTGCTGATATATCTTCCCAACTGAAATTGTGTAGGCTCATCGACAGTCCTGGTTTGTCCTTCAATTTGAAATACTGCCATATCGCTACCCTTGTTGACGTATTTACAGATGTATTTAATGGATTTCACTGAATTGCAGTATTCAACATTGATGTGTGCTTGGAACATTTTATAAAGTAGAGGAGAATATGAAACAACCCATCTGTTGTCTACCTCAGTTTGTCTGTACTGGTTGTTTATTTTAAGATTAATATTCGTAGTATAGCCTCCGTTTCCTGGTTTTCGTCTTCTGTACAGAGGGTAGCCATCATCTCCGGTTTGGGTTTCCTGGGTAAATTCTCGGAGGTTACTTTTTGCTACATTTTCCTTCCTTCATGCAGGGTGACTTAGGGTTGATTACTCCACATGGTCCATGAATCATATTCTTTGTAATTATCTCAAAGAGCATGGGGTCTTGTTCTTTACTGGGTATCTCCGCGGTTATAACACTGTCCACTAGAGTTGGACGTATATTGCTTTTGAGCCATAATAATATGTGAGAATGTGGAAGGCCTCTTTTTTTGCCACTCAATTGAGTACATCCAACAGCGAGTTTCTACGTAAATATGGCTCTGGTTATTATATTCATGAGCTTTGCTAATTTTTGTTTAACAATTCTCGCTGTCAAATCATGGCGATCAGTAGGTGCCTGGCCACAGAAAAGTTCTTCCTTAATGTCAGTCCAGGCAGGATTGCAAGTAACTGTATTAAACAAATCTGGACATCCGTATATCCGAACATAGCACATGGCATCCTGGGCATATTCGTGCATATGTCTTGGACTTCCCGTAAATGTTGCCGGTAAAATAACCATTTTTCCAATGTCCACAACATTGCCACCATTGGCTACAGCATCACGCAAATGAATGTAATCATCAACTCGAAGTTTATTTTGGTTTATTCGGATGTAGAGCAGGCGTTCACTTTCAATCTTGGCGTACATATCAACATTAAATTGATGGAAGAGTTGTCCGCTTTTCAGAATAAGGTTCGGTGATCCTGGTCTAATCATTATTCTGTAGACATAAAAATCCATAGCTGATAACTTTTTATTCGTGGCTGCGCCACTGATTGGATCAGTTTGCCTCAGATTAAAGTGGTACCCATCCTCACCCTCCCAAAATATTAATGGGTACTGAAGGGCATCGTACGATCTGTGTGTTTCTGAAATTCGTTGCAAAACATCACTCCGTCTATGAATGATTATGTCACTTTTCTCGAATTCTTGTCCTGTCATTACAATGGCAACTTCGTCAATGGTCGGAGCATTAAAACGACGTTCATGTTCGCCTACTGGTCTCTTGTCTGCTGATATGACAACCTTATATTCATCCGTTGGCATTCGATCCAGGGCGGTCTTAAACATATTTACTAAGTTATTATGCTCTTGCAACAACCTCTGTAGAGCTATAACAATCTCCCTTCTGATGCTGGGGATAATTTTACAACGTTGAACGGCTTGTTGTCGTTCGTCTCCCATAAAATGGATTTGTAAGAATTTTGGATTCTTATTAGTGAAGGGAAGAATTGATCCAAGTTGATGATAAATTTGACCTTGCACTTTGAATGTTGGTATGAAACCAGTTTCTTTTACTGTTGCCATTGTACCGAAAGAAGTCATTTGGGAGCATGAATTGTACTTCCTAATGTTTTTCAGGAAGTGTTTAGATTCTCGAGTCGTTCCTGACGTGTACGAAAGAAGTGGTTCGGGAGGAGGATTTAGAGCGGCTAGCTTAATTTTCCCGTTAGAGCAACATATTCCAGGCGACTCCGATCTGAATTTTTTGGCTAGACAGTGATGGCATACAACATCCATTTTTCCAATTGTTACTTTGGGGTGTATTCCATAATCGTAAGTGTGATCGTACTGAAATGCCTCTAATTTCAAATCAGACTGTCTAAATGTTTGCCTAGATTGGAAAAGTCGCGTACGTTCGATTTCAAGCCGATCTAGACGCTGCTGAGGTGTTTCAGCAGCCCTGTGCTCAGCGTGCCTTCTTTCGTCCTGTTCAAGCCGGTCTTGACGCTGCTGAGGTGTTTCAGCAGCCCTGAACTCAGCATGCCTTCTTTCATCCTGTTCAAGCCGATATTGACGCTGCTCAGATGGTTCAGCAGCCCTAGTCTGAGATTGCCTTATTTGCTGATCTTCAAGCCGGTCTTGACGCTACTGAGGTGTTTCAGCAGCCCTGAACTCAGCATGCCTTCTTTCGTCCTGTTCAAGCCGATATTGACGCTGCTCAGATGGTTCAGCAGCCCTAGTCTGAGATTGCCTTATTTGCTGATCTTCAAGCCGGTCTTGACGCTGCTGATGTGTTTCAGCAGCCTTGAACTCAGCATGTCTTCTTTCATCCTGTTCAAGCCGATATTGACGCTGCTCAGATGGTTCAGCAGCCCTAGCCTGAGACTGCCTCATTTGCTGATCTTCAAGCCGGTCTTGACGCTGCTCAGGTGTTTCAGCAGCCCTTAATAATCTAACTTTCTTGGTTTGTTGGCTGATTTTCCCAATAGATTGTCGCTTTTTGGGAGGCATTTTGAAATAGTAAAAAAAAAAAAAAAAGAAACCGCAATTCGAAGTGGACAGCTGTTGGTGATTGTTACTATAAAATCGCAGTCAAGGAAGATTTTATGTTGTATTATTTAAAAGTAGTACGAACGGAGCATATTATGGGTCATTGCCCCCTAATGACTACTATTGCATTGAACACATGAAACATAGACATTAATAGAAAAAGTCATTTATAAGAATCATAGTTCGTGCAAGAATATGTGTTGGTGATTATAACTATAGTAAAGGGCGTAACATGTGGGTCACTTGCCTTAATGATGAATATGATAATGAAGACGACTACTGAATGGGTATATCAAACTTACACTCTAACAGAAATACATATTTTTAAATCACAGGCGAGTAAGACTGTGGTGTTGCTTAGTAGTATAGTGGACGTAAGATTTTGGTCATTTGCTCTTTTGATAAGGATGATAATGAAAACTACTGTTGAATTCACACGTCAAACTAACAAACTACCGAAATAGAAAAAAATATTTCAAAATCCACAGGAGAGGAAGACTTATTGTGTGTGGTGATTAGTGGTATAATGGGCGTAACATCTAGGTCATTTGCTCTTTTGATAAGGATGATAATGAAGCCGACTACTACTGAACGGGTATATGAAACTTACACACTAATATAAAAATATTTTTAAAAAATCACAGGCGAGGAAGACAATTTGGTGTTGCCTAATAGTATAATGGACGTAATATCTAGGTCATTCGCCCCTTTGATAAGGATGATAATGAAAACTACTGTTGAATTGACAAGGCAAACTTACATACTACCGTGATAGAAAGAAATATTTCAAAATTCACGGGCGAGGTAGGCTGTGTTGTTGCTTAGTAGTATAATGGACGTAACATCTAGGTCATTTGCTCTTTTGATAAGGATGATAATGAAAACTACTGTTGAATTCATACGTCAAACTTACAAACTACCGTAATAGAAAGAAATATTTCAAAATTCACAGGCGAGGAAGACTTATTGTGTGTGGTGATTAGTGGTATAATGGGCGTAACATCTAGGTCATTTATGATAAGGATGATGAGGAGAACTACTATTGAATTGACACTTCAAACTTACAATGTACTGTAATAAAAATAAAGATTTTAAAAATCACAGTCGAGAAAGACTTAATGCGGTAACATCTAGGTCATTTGCCCTTATGATAATAATAAGGCAATGCAAAAAAGACCACTAAACGAACATGGTATAATTTTAAAACTGATACAGGTAATTCGGATTTCTACCTTCGATGTCTTCCTAAGTCTCAACCTTATTTTCCTGATTAGGCCTATACACGATGCTTCTAGTGTAAGACCATATGGCGTACTGCTCGGGTCCAAGCTGCACAAAGCTGAGAGGATCCCAGATGATGACGAAATATGATGACACACGTTCGGGGTTTCCCGTCCTATTTACATTGGCCGGGGAGTCACTCAGTATTTCGCAATACCAAAGTGGCTAGAGCAACGGCCCTGTGCTAGCGTCAGCATAGACAGCAGATTACACGGCGGGCTCTAAACAGTCCTCCCTTGTTACCTCGCGATGAATCAGCAAGCTATTCTCACAACTGGCCCCTCCAGGGACTCACAACTTGTGGCACGTAGGTTGGCGACCACGGGACCCCAGCTGAGTCCGGCAGAGCTTCTACTTCCTGGTGCCAGGCTCCTTTCAGTTCTCTTTCCTGTCGGCCTACCTTGGTCAAATCTTGTTCTCTTCCGACCCCGACGGTATTCGGGTATCCGAGGCCTAGGGAGTCTTTCACTTTCCCGCCTTAATTGGCCCTTGCCTCATCTTTCCTGATACCCTCATTCTCCGAGGGATCAGCCTTCTTTTTCTTTTCATAATATATCCTGTCTTCTGCTCAAGGCCCTCAAGGAGGCAGGGTGTGTGTAGCTCCACCACTTCTGGTGCAACCTGGATAGTGCTAAACCCACAAGGGCTCATGGCCGGTGAGTTCGGGAGCTGGCAACCCCGAGGGATTCCTGAGCTGGGTCCGGTTTTACCCCTTTTTCCATTGCCTTTAGGGTGGACCCTCTCCTCTTTCCCATTGTTATCTACCTACCGTGGCTCTCCTTCCTTCCAAGTCCCTCAATTCTCATTTATCCAGGGTTAAGAGCATTTCCTCTCCTCCCTTATTCCTTTCTTTTGTCCTTATCTTCTTCTAGCCCATAAGTTTTGTAGTTAGTTTTAGTTTCATTAGGGGCCGATAACCCCGATGTTAGGCCCCTTAAAACAACAATTATCATCATCATTATCACAACTGGCATTGTGCAATTGGGTTACTGTGGTATTTAAAACTTCCTGTTAAGTCCCTCACTCTTTTGTACTACATACATAATTTGTAGCTAGAAACCTTCCCTGGAATCCACACAACAACTCACCCAAGTTTCATCGCAATAGGATGAATGGTATATGAACGCATAGGGGACATACATACACTATCACTATTGAATTGACACTTCAAACTAAATCACAGGCGAGGAAGACTTTGTGTTGGTGATTAGTAGTATAATTGACGTAACATCTAGTTTAGGGGCAGATGACCTCGTAGCTCCGCCCCTTAAAACAACAATAACTAACATCCAGGTAATTTGCCCTCTTGATACCACTATTACTGAACTGGTACATCAAACTTACGAACTAATTGAAAAACATATTTTAAATATAAAACACAGGCGGGGAAGAATGTGTTGTTGCTTAACTTCCGACACGATTAATTCAAGGGCCTTAATGCAGGTAATGAAGAGGTCTGTCAGAAATTTTAAGTGGACGGTGTTACCCTCAGGTTCCAAAAGGTAAGTATGTAAAATTTGGTTGAGATGGGTGAAATGGTGTAGATTTTTGCCAAAGGGCCTAAATGCAGGTAATGGAGTGGTCTGTCCGAAATTTCAAGTAGACAGTGTTACTCGTCGGGTTCCAAAGGGTAAGTATGTAAAATTTGGTTGAGATGGGTGAAACGGTGTAGATTTGTGCCAAAGGGCCTAAATGTAGGGAATAGAGTGGTCTGTCCCAAATTTAAAGTGAACAGTGTTTCTTGCCGGGTTCCAAAGGGTAAGTATGTAAGATTTGGGTCAGATCGGTGTATATTTGTGCCAAAGGGTCTAAATGTAGGGAATGGAGCGGTCTGTCTGCAATTTCAAGCAGATAGTGTTAGTCGCAGGATTCCAAAGGGTAAGTATACAAATTTTGGTTGAGATCGATGCAACGGTGTAGATTTGGGCCAAAGGACCTAAATGCACGGAATGGAGTGGTCTGTCCGCAATTTCAAGCAGACAGTGTTGCTCACAGGGTAGCAAAGGGTAAGAAAACGAATTTTGGTTCTGATCGGTGAAACGATGTAGATTTGGACTAAAGGGCTTAAATGCAGGGAATGGGGCGGTCTGTTCGAAATTTTAAGTGGACAGTGTTACTCGCAAGGTTCCAAAGGGTAAGTATACAAATTTTAATTCAGATCGGTGAAACTGTGTAGATTTGTGCAAAAGGGCCTAAATGCAGGGACAGGGGTGGTCTGTCCGAAATTTAAAGTTGACAAGGTTACCCGCAGGGTTCCAAAAGGTACGTATAAAAATTTTGGTTCAGATCGGTGATACGGTGTAGATTTGTATACATAACAGACAAACAGACAGACAAACTTTGTGCTTTATATATATTCACAAGTGAGGGATTGACATTCCCATAATTACAATTGGTTTTCCTAAGGTTGACTTAGAAGGTCCTACTAAAGTTAGGACATGTCGCATATGTGGCAACACAGTCGAAAATTATGAAAGCTTTCAATATTGATCCATTACCAGACTTCCACGTTATGTCAATTGTTGTTTTAATTACTGGTCAGAAATAATATGTTATTGTTAAACACGATGGACAGTACACGCCGTGGCTTGATCAATTTAAGATTTATTTGAATCCAATTTATTCATTGAGTTATTGAAATCCAATGCGTGTATTAAATTGTGTTAACAATTATAATTGTGATTTACAGGCCACACTTACGGATTATCGCCCTTTTTCGTTCGATTTAATATATTTTCTTCCTCACAAAGCATATTTTTAAGACTTGTTGCCTGTTGCTAAAGAAATTAAACATGAGAAACATAAACAGTGAATCTCATGCAGATTAAATATGAACGGGGAATCAGCAGAGTAAGCATGAACGATGATTGTGCCAATCGAATAAATGTAAATATGAACAATAGATTACGGCATCATAAATGGAAATAGGATTAGTGATTATTGCAAAAATATGAGTTTCATCAAGGACAGTTTAACATTGCCGCTTAATGTGAATCATCGTCAACAGGACCGCCGACTGCAGCCGTTTTATTAAAATATTTATTTATTTATTTATTTATTTATTTATTCTAGTGCAAAGTCTTTTGGTTCAATACTCAGATTGTTTAAAGTTACCCATCATTATATAGAACTCTGAACAAGTAAATGATGACTATTATTTCTTCTTTCGTAGAGTGCACTAATTACAATTTGTGATATACTTTTTTTCTTGCCTTCAATAATTTCGTTTTCGCTAGGGATGTGCGAGTGTTTGTTTCTTTTTGTCTATTTTATGAATAAATATGTGAAACCTATTTTCTTTCAATCTCTCTCATTTCTGGGTGTTGTTGCTTGACATTACTTACCATAAATCCTTACGTGGGACATGGAGGCAGTATTGAGTATATATATGACGGCATAACCCAGAACGCCCCGAGATGAGATTTCGTGCTAGCACTGTCTTCATGTCACCTCGCTGTGTGTCGCCTGTTCATTCAAAGCAAACATACGAGCACAGCATATATATCATAATCACAAGCAATTTATTTCAGGTCATTTTTTACATACTCCAGTAATTGGAATGATTTTGTATTGCCAGACTGAAACCTAAATGTTAAGAAGGCAACACAAAGTTCTCTTTACTACCAAAGCTCACAATGTGAACCTTGAACAGACGAGGCCGTCCCACACCAACCCTCCAACACAAAGCTCTCTTATTACCAAAGCTCACGATGTCAACCTTGAACAGACGCGGCCATTCCACACCAACCCTCCAACACAAAGCTCTCTTTACTACCAAAGCTCACGATGTGAACCTTGAACAGACGCGGCCATTCCACACCAACCCTCCAACACAAAGCTCTCTTTACCACCAAAGCTCACGATGTGAACCTTGAACAGACGAGGCCGTCCCACACCAACCCTCCAACACAAAGCTCTCTTTACTACCAAAGCTCACGATGTGAACCTTGAACAGACGCGGCCATTCCACACCAACCCTCCAACACAAAGCTCTCTTTACTACCAAAGCTCACGATGTGAACCTTGAACAGACGCGGCCGTCCAACACAAAGCTCTCTTACTACCAAAGCTCACGATGTGAACCTTGAACAGACGAGGCCGTCCCACACCAACCCTCCAACACAAAGCTCTCTTTACTACCAAAGCTCACGATGTGAACCTTGAAAAGACGAGGCCGTCCCACACCAACCCTCCTACACAAAGCTCTCTTTACCACCAAAGCTCACGATGTGAACCTTGAACAGACGCGGCCGTCCCGCACCAACCCTCCAACACAAAGCTCTCTTTACTACCAAAGCTCACGATTTGAACCTTGAACAGACGAGGCCGCCCCACACCAACCCTCCAACACAAAGCACTCTTTACTACCAAAGCTCACGATGTGAACCTTGAACAGACGAGGCCGTCCCACACCAACCCTCCAACACAAAGCTCTCTTTACTACTAAAGCTCACGATGTGAACCTTGAACTGACGAGGCCGCCCACACCAACCCTCCAACACAAAGCTCTCTTTACTACCAAAGCTCACGATGTGAACCTTGAACAGACGACGCCGCCCACACCAACCCTCCAACACAAAGCTCTCTTTACCACCAAAGCTCACGATGTGAACCTTCAACAGACGAGGCCGCCCCACACCAACCCTCCAACACAAAGCTCTCTTTACTACCAAAGCTCACGATGTGAACCTTGAACAGACGAGGCCGTCCCGCACCAACCCTCCAACACAAAGCTCTCTTTACTACCAAAGCTCACGATGTGAACCTTGAACAGACGCGGCCGTCCAGCACCAATCCTCCAACACAAAGCTCTCTTTACTACCAAAGCTCACGATGTGAACCTTGAACAGACGCGGCCCTCCAACACAAAGCTTTCTTTACTACCAAAGCTCACGCTGTGAACCATGAACGGACGCGTCTCTCCAACACAAAGCTCTCTTTACTACCAAAGCTTACGATGTGAACCTTGAACAGACGAGGCCGTCCCACACCAACCCTCCAACACAAAGCTCTCTTTACTACCAAAGCTCACGATGTGAACCTTGAACAGACGAGGCCGTCCACAACAACCCTCCAACACAAAGCTCTCTTTACTACCAAAGCTCACGATGTGAACCTTGAACAGACGCGGCCGTCCAACACAAAGCTCTCTTACTACCAAAGCTCACGATCTGAACCTTGAACAGACGCGGCCACCCAACACCAACCCTCCAACACAAAGCTCTCTTACTACCAAAGCTCACGATGTGAACCTTGAACAGACGCGGCCGTCCCACACCAACCCTCCAACACAAAGCTCTCTTTACTACCAAAGCTCACGATGTGAACCTTGAACAGACGCGTCCCTCCAACACAAAGCTCTCTTTACTAACAAAGCTCATGATTTGAACCTTGAACAGACGAGGCCGCCCCACACCAACCCTCCAACACAAAGCTCTCTTTACTACCAAAGCTCACGATGTGAACCTTGAACAGAAGCGTCCCTCCAACACAAAGCTCTCTTTACTAACAAAGCTCACGATTTGAACCTTGAACAGACGAGGCCGCCCCACACCAACCCTCCAACACAAAGCTCTCTTTACTACCAAAGCTCACGATGTGAACCTTGAACAGACGCGGCCGCCAAACACCAACCCTCCAACACAAAGCTCTCTTTACTACCAGAGCTCACGATGTGAACCTTGAACAGACGCGGCCGTCGCACACCAACCCTCCAACACAAAGCTCTCTTTACTACCAAAGCTCACGATGTGAACCTTGAACATACGAGGCCGCCCACACCAACCCTCCAACACAAAGCTCTCTTTACCACCAAAGCTCACGATGTGAACCTTCAACAGACGAGGCCGTCCCACACCAACCCTCCAACACAAAGCTCCCTTTACTAACAAAGCTCACGATGTGAACCTTGAACAGACGAGGCCGTCCCGCACCAACCCTCCAACACAAAGCTCACGATGTGAACCTTGAACAGACGCGGCCGTCCAGCACCAACCCTCCAACACAAAGCTCTCTTTACTACCAAAGCTCACGATGTGAACCTTGAACAGACGCGGCGGCCCCACACCAACATTCCAACACAAAGCTCTCTTTACTACCAGAGCTCACGATGTGAACCTTGAACAGACGCGACCGCCCCACACCAACCCTCCAACACAAAGCTCTCTTTACTACCAAAGCTCACGATGCGAACCTTGAACAGACGAGGCCGTCCCACACCAACCCTCCAACACAAAGCTCTCTTACTACCAAAGCTCACGATGTGAACCTTGAACAGACGCGGCCGTCGCACACCAACTCTCCAACACAAAGCTCACTTTACTACCAAAGCTCACGATGTGAACCTTGAACATACGAGGCCGCCCACACCAACCCTCCAACACAAAGCTCTCTTTACCACCAAAGCTCACGATGTGAACCTTCAACAGACGAGGCCGCCCCACACCAACCCTCCAACACAAAGCTCTCTTTACTACCAAAGCTCACGATGTGAACCTTGAACAGACGAGGCCGTCCCGCACCAACCCTCCAACACAAAGCTCTCTTTACTACCAAAGCTCACGATGTGAACCTTGAACAGACGCGGCCGCCAAACACCAACCCTCCAACACAAAGCTCTCTTACTACCAGAGATCACGATGTGAACCTTGAACAGACGAGGCCGTCCCACACCAACCCTCCAACACAAAGCTCTCTTACTACCAAAGCTCACGATGTGAACCTTGAACAGACGAGGCCGTCCCGCACCAACCCTCCAACACAAAGCTCTCTTTACTACCAAAGCTCACGATGTGAACCTTGAACAGACGCGGCCGCCAAACACCAACCCTCCAACACAAAGCTCTCTTACTACCAGAGATCACGATGTGAACCTTCAACAGACGAGGCCGTCCCACACCAACCCTCCAACACAAAGCTCTCTTACTACCAAAGCTCACGATGTGAACCTTGAACAGACGCGGCCGTCGCACACCAACCCTCCAACACAAAGCTCACTTTACTACCAAAGCTCACGATGTGAACCTTGAACATACGAGGCCGCCCACACCAACCCTCCAACACAAAGCTCTCTTTACCACCAAAGCTCACGATGTGAACCTTCAACAGACGAGGCCGCCCCACACCAACCCTCCAACACAAAGCTCTCTTTACTACCAAAGCTCACGATGTGAACCTTGAACAGACGAGGCCGTCCCGCACCAACCCTCCAACACAAAGCTCTCTTACTACCAGAGCTCACGATGTGAACCTTGAACAGACGAGGCCGTCCCACAACAAACCCTCCAACACAAAGCTCTCATACTACCAGAGCTCACGATGTGAACCTTGAACAGACGCGGCCGCCCCACACAAAACTCTCTTTACTACCAAAGCTCACGATGTGAACCTTGAACAGACGCGGCCGTCCCACACCAACCCTCCAACACAAAGCTCTCTTTACTACCAAAGCTCACGATGTGAACCTTGAACAGACGAGGCCGTCCCACACCAACCCTCCAACACAAAGCTCTCTTTACTACCAAAGCTCACGATGTGAACCTTGAACAGACGCGGCCGTCCAACAAAAAGCTATCTTACTAACAAAGCTCACGATGTGAACCTTGAACAGACGCGGCCGCCCTACACAAACCCTCCAACACAAAGCTCTCTTACTAGCAGAGCTCACGATGTGAACTTTGAACAGACGCGTCCGTCCCACACCAACCCTCCAACACAAAGCTCTCTTACTACCAGAGCTCACGATGTGAACCTTGAACAGACGCGGCCGCCCAACACAAACCCTCCAACACAAAGCTCTCTTACTACCAAAGCTCACGATGTGAACCTTGAACAGACTCGGCCATCTAACACCAACCCTCCAACACAAAGCTCTCTTTACTACCAAAGCTCACGATGTGAACCTTGAACAGACGAGGCCGTCCCACACCAACCCTCCAACACAAAGCTCTCTTTACTACCAAAGCTCACGATGTGAACCTTGAACAGACGCGGCCGTCCCACACCAACCCTCCAACACAAAGCTCTCTTACTACCAAAGCTCACGATGTGAACCTTGAACAGACGCGGCCGTCCCACACCAACCCTCCAACACAAAGCTCTCTTTATTACCAGAGCTCACGATGTGAACCTTCAACAGACGCGGCCGTCGCACACCAACCCTCCAACACAAAGCTCTCTTTACTACCAGAGCTCACGATGTGAACCTTGAACAGACGCGGCCGTCCCACACCAACCCTCCAAACACAAAGCTCTCTTTACTACCAAAGCTCACGATGTGAACCTTGAACAGACGCGGCCGCCCCACACAAACCCTCCAACACAAAGCTCACGATGTGAACCTTGAACAGACGCGGCCGTCCAGCACCAACCCTCCAACACAAAGCTCTCTTTACTACCAAAGCTCACGATGTGAACCTTGAACAGACGCGGCGGCCCCACACCAACCCTCCAATACAAAGCTCTCTTTACTACCAGAGCTCACGATGTGAACCTTGAACAGACGCGGCCGTCCCACACCAACCCTCCAACACAAAGCTCTCTTTACTACCAAAGCTCACGATGTGAACCTTCAACAGACGAGGCCGTCCCACACCAACCCTCCAACACAAGGCTCTCTTACTACCAAAGCTCACGATGTGAACCTTGAACAGACGAAGCCGTCCCACACCAACCCTCCAACACAAAGCTCTCTTACTACCAGAGCTCACGATGTGAACCTTGAACAGACGCGGACGCCCCACACAAAGCTCTCTTTACTACCAAAGCTCACGATGTGAACCTTGTACAGACGAGGCCGTCCCGCACCAACCCTCCAACACAAAGCTCTCTTTACTACCAAAGCTCACGATGTGAACCTTGAACATACGAGGCCGCCCACACCAACCCTCCAACACAAAGCTCTCTTTACCACCAAAGCTCACGATGTGAACCTTGAACATACGAGGCCGCCCACACCAACCCTCCAACACAAAGCTCTCTTTACCACCAAAGCTCACGATGTGAACCTTCAACAGACGAGGCCGCCCCACACCAACCCTCCAACACAAAGCTCTCTTTACTACCAAAGCTCACGATGTGAACCTTGAACAGACGAGGCCGTCCCGCACCAACCCTCCAACACAAAGCTCTCTTTACTACCAAAGCTCACGATGTGAACCTTGAACAGACGCGGCCGCCAAACACCAACCCTCCAACACAAAGCTCTCTTACTACCAGTGCTCACGATGTGAACCTTGAACAGACGAGGCCGTCCCACACCAACCCTCCAACACAAAGCTTTCTTACTACCAGAGCTCACGATGTGAACCTTGAACAGACGCGGCCGCCCCACACAAAGCTCTCATTACTACCAAAGCTCACGATGTGAACCTTGAACAGACGCGGCCGTCCCACACCAACCCTCCAACACAAAGCTCTCTTACTACCAAAGCTCACGATGTGAACCTTGAACAGACGCGGCCGTCCCACACCAACCCTCCAACACAAAGCTCTCTTTACTACCAAAGCTCACGATGTGAACCTTGAACAGACGCGTCCCTCCAACACAAAGCTCTCTTTACTAACAAAGCTCACGATTTGAACCTTGAACAGACGAGGCCGCCCCACACCAACCCTCCAACACAAAGCTCTCCTTACTACCAAAGCTCACGATATGAACCTTGAACAGACGAGGCCGTCCCACACCAACCCTCCAACACAAAGCTCTCTTTACTACCAAAGCTTACGATGTGATCCTTGAACGGACGAGGCCGTCCCACACCAACCCTCCAACACAAAGCTCTCTTTTCTACCAAAGCTCACGATGTGAACCTTGAACAGACGCGGCCGTCCAACACAAAGCTCTCTTACTACCAAAGCTCACGATGTGAACCTTGAACAGACGCGGCCGCCAAACACCAACCCTCCAACACAAAGCTCTCTTTCTACCAGAGCTCACGATGTGAACCTTGAACAGACGAGGCCGTCCCACACCAACCCTCCAACACAAAGCTCTCTTACTACCAGAGCTCACGATGTGAACCTTGAACAGACGCGGCCGCCCCACACAAAGCTCTCATTACTACCAAAGCTCACGATGTGAACCTTGAACAGACGCGGCCGTCCCACACCAACCCTCCAACACAAAGCTCCCTTTACTACCAAAGCTCACGATGTGAACCTTGAACAGACGAGGCCGTCCCACACCAACCCTCCAACACAAAGCTCTCTTTACTACCAAAGCTCACGATGTGAACCTTGAACAGTCGCGGCCGTCCAACACAAAGCTCTCTTACTACCAAAGCTCACAATGTGAACCTTGAACAGACGCGGCCGTCCCGCACCAACCCTCCAACACAAAGCTCTCTTTACTACCAAAGCTCACGATGTGAACCTTGAACAGACGCGGCCGTCCAGCACCAACCCTCCAACACAAAGCTCTCTTTACTACCAAAGCTCACGATGTGAACCTTGAACAGACGCGTCCCTCCAACACAAAGCTCTCTTTACTAACAAAGCTCACGATTTGAACCTTGAACAGACGAGGCCGCCCCACACCAACCCTCCAACACAAAGCTCTCTTTACTACCAAAGCTCACGATGTGAACCTTGAACAGACGAGGCCGTCCCACACCAACCCTCCAACACAAAGCTCTATTTACTACCAAAGCTCACGATGTGAACCTTGAACAGACGAGGCCGTCCCACACCAACCCTCCAACACAAAGCTCTCTTTACTACCAAAGCTCACGATGTGAACCTTGAACAGACGCGGCCGTCCAACACAAAGCTCTCTTACTACCAAAGCTCACGATGTGAACCTTGAACAGACGCGGCCGCCAAACACCAACCCTCCAACACAAAGCTCTCTTTCTACCAGAGCTCACGATGTGAACCTTGAACAGACGAGGCCGTCCCACACCAACCCTCCAACACAAAGCTCTCTTACTACGAGAGCTCACGATGTGAACCTTGAACAGACGCGGCCGCCCCACACAAAGCTCTCATTACTACCAAAGCTCACGATGTGAACCTTGAACAGACGCGGCCGTCCCACACCAACCCTTCAACACAAAGCTCTCTTTACTACCAAAGCTCACGATGTGAACCTTGAACAGACGAGGCCGTCCCACACCAACCCTCCAACACAAAGCTCTCTTTACTACCAAAGCTCACGATGTGAACCTTGAACAGACGCGGCCGTCCAACACAAAGCTCTCTTAATACCAAAGCTCACAATGTGAACCTTGAACAGACGCGGCCGCCCAACACCAACCCTCCAACACAAAGCTCTCTTACTACCAGAGCTCACGATGTGAACCTTGAACAGACGCGGCCGTCGCACACCAACCCTCCAACACAAAGCTCTCTTTACTACCAAAGCTCACGATGTGAACCTTGAACAGACGAGGCCGTCCCACACCAACCCTCCAACACAAAGCTCTCTTTACTACCAAAGCTCACGATGTGAACCTTGAACAGACGCGGCCGCCCAACACCAACCCTCCAACACAAAGCTCTCTTACTACCAGAGCTCACGATGTGAACCTTGAACAGACGAGGCCGTCCCACAACAAACCCTCCAACACAAAGCTCTCATACTACCAGAGCTCACGATGTGAACCTTGAACAGACGCGGCCGCCCCACACAAAACTCTCTTTACTACCAAAGCTCACGATGTGAACCTTGAACAGACGCGGCCGTCCCACACCAACCCTCCAACACAAAGCTCTCTTTACTACCAAAGCTCACGATGTGAACCTTGAACAGACGAGGCCGTCCCACACCAACCCTCCAACACAAATCTCTCTTTACTACCAAAGCTCACGATGTGAACCTTGAACAGAGGCGGCCGTCCAACAAAAAGCTATCTTACTAACAAAGCTCACGATGTGAACCTTGAACAGACGCGGCCGCCCTACACAAACCCTCCAACACAAAGCTCTCTTACTAGCAGAGCTCACGATGTGAACTTTGAACAGACGCGTCCGTCCCACACCAACCCTCCAACACAAAGCTCTCTTACTACCAGAGCTCACGATGTGAACCTTGAACAGACGCGGCCGCCCAACACAAACCCTCCAACACAAAGCTCTCTTACTACCAAAGCTCACGATGTGAACCTTGAACAGACTCGGCCATCTAACACCAACCCTCCAACACAAAGCTCTCTTTACTACCAAAGCTCACGATGTGAACCTTGAACAGACGAGGCCGTCCCACACCAACCCTCCAACACAAAGCTCTCTTTACTACCAAAGCTCACGATGTGAACCTTGAACAGACGCGGCCGTCCCACACCAACCCTCCAACACAAAGCTCTCTTACTACCAAAGCTCACGATGTGAACCTTGAACAGACGCGGCCGTCCCACACCAACCCTCCAACACAAAGCTCTCTTTATTACCAGAGCTCACGATGTGAACCTTCAACAGACGCGGCCGTCGCACACCAACCCTCCAACACAAAGCTCTCTTTACTACCAGAGCTCACGATGTGAACCTTGAACAGACGCGGCCGTCCCACACCAACCCTCCAAACACAAAGCTCTCTTTACTACCAAAGCTCACGATGTGAACCTTGAACAGACGCGGCCGCCCCACACAAACCCTCCAACACAAAGCTCACGATGTGAACCTTGAACAGACGCGGCCGTCCAGCACCAACCCTCCAACACAAAGCTCTCTTTACTACCAAAGCTCACGATGTGAACCTTGAACAGACGCGGCGGCCCCACACCAACCCTCCAATACAAAGCTCTCTTTACTACCAGAGCTCACGATGTGAACCTTGAACAGACGCGGCCGTCCCACACCAACCCTCCAACACAAAGCTCTCTTTACTACCAAAGCTCACGATGTGAACCTTCAACAGACGAGGCCGTCCCACACCAACCCTCCAACACAAGGCTCTCTTACTACCAAAGCTCACGATGTGAACCTTGAACAGACGAAGCCGTCCCACACCAACCCTCCAACACAAAGCTCTCTTACTACCAGAGCTCACGATGTGAACCTTGAACAGACGCGGCCGCCCCACACAAAGCTCTCTTTACTACCAAAGCTCACGATGTGAACCTTGAACAGACGAGGCCGTCCCGCACCAACCCTCCAACACAAAGCTCTCTTTACTACCAAAGCTCACGATGTGAACCTTGAACATACGAGGCCGCCCACACCAACCCTCCAACACAAAGCTCTCTTTACCACCAAAGCTCACGATGTGAACCTTGAACATACGAGGCCGCCCACACCAACCCTCCAACACAAAGCTCTCTTTACCACCAAAGCTCACGATGTGAACCTTCAACAGACGAGGCCGCCCCACACCAACCCTCCAACACAAAGCTCTCTTTACTACCAAAGCTCACGATGTGAACCTTGAACAGACGAGGCCGTCCCGCACCAACCCTCCAACACAAAGCTCTCTTTACTACCAAAGCTCACGATGTGAACCTTGAACAGACGCGGCCGCCAAACACCAACCCTCCAACACAAAGCTCTCTTACTACCAGAGCTCACGATGTGAACCTTGAACAGACGAGGCCGTCCCACACCAACCCTCCAACACAAAGCTTTCTTACTACCAGAGCTCACGATGTGAACCTTGAACAGACGCGGCCGCCCCACACAATGCTCTCATTACTACCAAAGCTCACGATGTGAACCTTGAACAGACGCGGCCGTCCCACACCAACCCTCCAACACAAAGCTCTCTTTACTACCAAAGCTCACGATGTGAACCTTGAACAGACGCGTCCCTCCAACACAGAGCTCTCTTTACTAACAAAGCTCACGATTTGAACCTTGAACAGACGAGGCCGCCCCACACCAACCCTCCAACACAAAGCTCTCCTTACTACCAAAGCTCACGATGTGAACCTTGAACAGACGAGGCCGTCCCACACCAACCCTCCAACACAAAGCTCTCTTTACTACCAAAGCTTACGATGTGAACCTTGAACGGACGAGGCCGTCCCACACCAACCCTCCAACACAAAGCTCTCTTTTCTACCAAAGCTCACGATGTGAACCTTGAACAGACGCGGCCGTCCAACACAAAGCTCTCTTACTACCAAAGCTCACGAAGTGAACCTTGAACAGATGCGGCCGCCAAACACCAACCCTCCAACACAAAGCTCTCTTTCTACCAGAGCTCACGATGTGAACCTTGAACAGACGAGGCCGTCCCACACCAACCCTCCAACACAAAGCTCTCTTACTACCAGAGCTAACGATGTGAACCTTGAACAGACGCGGCCGCCCCACACAAAGCTCTCATTACTACCAAAGCTCACGATGTGAACCTTGAACAGACGCGGCCGTCCCACACCAACCCTCCAACACAAAGCTCCCTTTACTACCAAAGCTCACGATGTGAACCTTGAACAGACGAGGCCGTCCCACACCAACCCTCCAACACAAAGCTCTCTTTACTACCAAAGCTCACGATGTGAACCTTGAACAGACGCGGCCGTCCAACACAAAGCTCTCTTACTACCAAAGCTCACAATGTGAACCTTGAACAGACGCGGCCGCCCAACACCAACCCTCCAACACAAAGCTCTCTTACTACCAGAGCTCACGATGTGAACCTTGAACAGACGCGGCCGTCCCACACCAACCCTCCAACACAAAGCTCTCTTTACTACCAAAGCTCACGATGTGAACGTTGAACAGACGAGGCCGTCCCACACCAACCCTCCAACACAAAGCTCTCTTTACTACCAAAGCTCACGATGTGAACCTTGAACAGACGCGGCCGTCCCACACCAACCCTCCAACACAAAGCTCTCTTACTACCAAAGCTCACGATGTGAACCTTGAACAGACGCGGCCGTCGCACACCAACCCTCCAACACAAAGCTCTCTTTACTACCAGAGCTCACGATGTGAACCTTGAACAGACGCGGCCGTCCCACACCAACCCTCCAAACACAAAGCTCTCTTTACTACCAAAGCTCACGATGTGAACCTTGAACAGACGCGGCCGCCCCACACCAACCCTCCAACACAAAGCTCTCTTTACTACCAAAGCTCACGATGTGAACCTTGAACAGACGAGGCCGTCCCACACCAACCCTCCAACACAAAGCTCTCTTTACTACCAAAGCTCACGATGTGAACCTTGAACAGACGCGGCCGTCCCACACCAACCCTCCAATACAAAGCTCTCTTACTACCAAAGCTCACGATGTGAACCTTGAACAGACGCGGCCGTCCCACACCAACCCTCCAACACAAAGCTCTCTTTACTACCAGAGCTCACGATGTGAACCTTGAACAGACGCGGCCGTCCCACACCAACCCTCCAACACAAAGCTCTCTTTACTACCAAAGCTCACGATGTGAACCTTGAACAGACGAGGCCGTCACACACCAACCCTCCAACACAAAGCTCTCTTAATACCAAAGCTCACGATGTGAACCTTGAACAGACGAAGCCGTCCCACACCAACCCTCCAACACAAAGCTCTCTTACAACCAGAGCTCACGATGTGAACCTTGAACAGACGCGGCCGCCCCACACAAAGCTCTCTTTACTACCAAAGCTCACGATGTGAACCTTGAACATACGAGGCCGCCCACACCAACCCTCCAACACAAAGCTCTCTTTACCACCAAAGCTCACGATGTGAACCTTGAACATACGAGGCCGCCCACACCAACCCTCCAACACAAAGCTCTCTTTACCACCAAAGCTCACGATGTGAACCTTCAACAGACGAGGCCGCCCCACACCAACCCTCCAACACAAAGCTCTCTTTACTACCATAGCTCACGATGTGAACCTTGAACAGACGAGGCCGTCCAGCACCAACCCTCCAACACAAAGCTCTCCTTACTACCAAAGCTCACGATGTGAACCTTGAACAGACGCGGCCGCCAAACACCAAACCTCCAACACAAAGCTCTCTTACTACCAGAGCTCACGATGTGAACCTTGAACAGACGAGGCCGTCCCACACCAACCCTCCAACACAAAGCTTTCTTACTACCAGAGCTCACGATGTGAACCTTGAACAGACGCGGCCGCCCCACACAAAGCTCTCATTACTACCAAAGCTCACGATGTGAACCTTGAACAGACGCGGCCGTCCCACACCAACCCTCCAACACAAAGCTCTCTTACTACCAAAGCTCACGATGTGAACCTTGAACAGACGCGGCCGTCCCACACCAACCCTCCAACACAAAGCTCTCTTTACTACCAAAGCTCACGATGTGAACCTTGAACAGACGCGTCCCTCCAACACAAAGCTCTCTTTACTAACAAAGCTCACGATTTGAACCTTGAACAGACGAGGCCGCCCCACACCAACCCTCCAACACAAAGCTCTCCTTACTACCAAAGCTCACGATGTGAACCTTGAACAGACGAGGCCGTCCCACACCAACCCTCCAAAACAAAGCTCTCTTTACTACCAAAGCTTACGATGTGAACCTTGAACGGACGAGGCCGTCCCACACCAACCCTCCAACACAAAGCTCTCTTTTCTACCAAAGCTCACGATGTGAACCTTGAACAGACGCGGCCGTCCAACACAAAGCTCTCTTACTACCAAAGCTCACGATGTGAACCTTGAACAGACGCGGCCGCCAAACACCAACCCTCCAACACAAAGCTCTCTTTCTACCAGAGCTCACGATGTGAACCTTGAACAGGCGAGGCCGTCCCACACCAACCCTCCAACACAAAGCTCTCTTACTACCAGAGCTCACGATGTGAACCTTGAACAGACGCGGCCGCCCCACACAAAGCTCTCATTACTACCAAAGCTCACGATGTGAACCTTGAACAGACGCGGCCGTCCCACACCAACCCTCCAACACAAAGCTCCCTTTACTACCAAAGCTCACGATGTGAACCTTGAACAGACGAGGCCGTCCCACACCAACCCTCCAACACAAAGCTCTCTTTACTACCAAAGCTCACGATGTGAACCTTGAACAGACGCGGCCGTCCAACACAAAGCTCTCTTACTACCAAAGCTCACAATGTGAACCTTGAACAGACGCGGCCGCCCCACACAAAGCTCTCATTACTACCAAAGCTCACGATGTGAACCTTGAACAGACGCGGCCGTCCCACACCAACCCTTCAACACAAAGCTCTCTTTACTACCAAAGCTCACGATGTGAACCTTGAACAGACGAGGCCGTCCCACACCAACCCTCCAACACAAAACTCTCTTTACTACCAAAGCTCACGATGTGAACCTTGAACAGACGCGGCCGTCCAACACAAAGCTCTCTTAATACCAAAGCTCACAATGTGAACCTTGAACAGACGCGGCCGCCCAACACCAACCCTCCAACACAAAGCTCTCTTACTACCAGAGCTCACGATGTGAACCTTGAACAGACGCGGCCGTCGCACACCAACCCTCCAACACAAAGCTCTCTTTACTACCAAAGCTCACGATGTGAACCTTGAACAGACGAGGCCGTCCCACACCAACCCTCCAACACAAAGCTCTCTTTACTACCAAAGCTCACGATGTGAACCTTGAACAGACGCGGCCGCCCAACACCAACCCTCCAACACAAAGCTCTCTTACTACCAGAGCTCACGATGTGAACCTTGAACAGACGAGGCCGTCCCACAACAAACCCTCCAACACAAAGCTCTCATACTACCAGAGCTCACGATGTGAACCTTGAACAGACACGGCCGCCCCACACAAAACTCTCTTTACTACCAAAGCTCACGATGTGAACCTTGAACAGACGCGGCCGTCCCACACCAACCCTCCAACACAAAGCTCTCTTTACTACCAAAGCTCACGATGTGAACCTTGAACAGACGAGGCCGTCCCACACCAACCCTCCAACACAAAGCTCTCTTTACTACCAAAGCTCACGATGTGAACCTTGAACAGACGCGGCCGTCCAACAAAAAGCTATCTTACTAACAAAGCTCACGATGTGAACCTTGAACAGACGCGGCCGCCCTACACAAACCCTCCAACACAAAGCTCTCTTACTAGCAGAGCTCACGATGTGAACTTTGAACAGACGCGTCCGTCCCACACCAACCCTCCAACACAAAGCTCTCTTACTACCAGAGCTCACGATGTGAACCTTGAACAGACGCGGCCGCCCAACACAAACCCTCCAACACAAAGCTCTCTTACTACCAAAGCTCACGATGTGAACCTTGAACAGACTCGGCCATCTAACACCAACCCTCCAACACAAAGCTCTCTTTACTACCAAAGCTCACGATGTGAACCTTGAACAGACGAGGCCGTCCCACACCAACCCTCCAACACAAAGCTCTCTTTACTACCAAAGCTCACGATGTGAACCTTGAACAAACGCGGCCGTCCCACACCAACCCTCCAACACAAAGCTCTCTTACTACCAAAGCTCACGATGTGAACCTTGAACAGACGCGGCCGTCCCACACCAACCCTCCAACACAAAGCTCTCTTTATTACCAGAGCTCACGATGTGAACCTTCAACAGACGCGGCCGTCGCACACCAACCCTCCAACACAAAGCTCTCTTTACTACCAGAGCTCACGATGTGAACCTTGAACAGACGCGGCCGTCCCACACCAACCCTCCAAACACAAAGCTCTCTTTACTACCAAAGCTCACGATGTGAACCTTGAACAGACACGGCCGCCCCACACAAACCCTCCAACACAAAGCTCACGATGTGAACCTTGAACAGACGCGGCCGTCCAGCACCAACCCTCCAACACAAAGCTCTCTTTACTACCAAAGCTCACGATGTGAACCTTGAACAGACGCGGCGGCCCCACACCAACCCTCCAATACAAAGCTCTCTTTACTACCAGAGCTCACGATGTGAACCTTGAACAGACGCGGCCGTCCCACACCAACCCTCCAACACAAAGCTCTCTTTACTACCAAAGCTCACGATGTGAACCTTCAACAGACGAGGCCGTCCCACACCAACCCTCCAACACAAGGCTCTCTTACTACCAAAGCTCACGATGTGAACCTTGAACAGACGAAGCCGTCCCACACCAACCCTCCAACACAAAGCTCTCTTACTACCAGAGCTCACGATGTGAACCTTGAACAGACGCGGCCGTCCCACACCAACCCTCCAATACAAAGCTCTCTTACTACCAAAGCTCACGATGTGAACCTTGAACAGACGCGGCCGTCCCACACCAACCCTCCAACACAAAGCTCTCTTTACTACCAGAGCTCACGATGTGAACCTTGAACAGACGCGGCCGTCCCACACCAACCCTCCAACACAAAGCTCTCTTTACTACCAAAGCTCACGATGTGAACCTTGAACAGACGAGGCCGTCACACACCAACCCTCCAACACAAAGCTCTCTTAATACCAAAGCTCACGATGTGAACCTTGAACAGACGAAGCCGTCCCACACCAACCCTCCAACACAAAGCTCTCTTACAACCAGAGCTCACGATGTGAACCTTGAACAGACGCGGCCGCCCCACACAAAGCTCTCTTTACTACCAAAGCTCACGATGTGAACCTTGAACAGACGAGGCCGCCCCACACCAACCCTCCAACACAAAGCTCTCTTTACTACCAAAGCTCACGATGTGAACCTTGAACAGACGAGGCCGTCCCGCACCAACCCTCCAACACAAAGCTCTCTTTACTACCAAAGCTCACGATGTGAACCTTGAACAGACGCGGCCGCCAAACACCAACCCTCCAACACAAAGCTCTCTTACTACCAGAGCTCACGATGTGAACCTTGAACAGACGCGGCCGCCCAACACCAACCCTCCAACACAAAGCTCTCTTACTACCAGAGCTCACGATGTGAACCTTGAACAGACGCGGCCGTCGCACACCAACCCTCCAACACAAAGCTCTCTTTACTACCAAAGCTCACGATGTGAACCTTGAACAGACGAGGCCGTCCCACACCAACCCTCCAACACAAAGCTCTCTTTACTACCAAAGCTCACGATGTGAACCTTGAACAGACGCGGCCGCCCAACACCAACCCTCCAACACAAAGCTCTCTTACTACCAGAGCTCACGATGTGAACCTTGAACAGACGAGGCCGTCCCACAACAAACCCTCCAACACAAAGCTCTCATACTACCAGAGCTCACGATGTGAACCTTGAACAGACACGGCCGCCCCACACAAAACTCTCTTTACTACCAAAGCTCACGATGTGAACCTTGAACAGACGCGGCCGTCCCACACCAACCCTCCAACACAAAGCTCTCTTTACTACCAAAGCTCACGATGTGAACCTTGAACAGACGAGGCCGTCCCACACCAACCCTCCAACACAAAGCTCTCTTTACTACCAAAGCTCACGATGTGAACCTTGAACAGACGCGGCCGTCCAACAAAAAGCTATCTTACTAACAAAGCTCACGATGTGAACCTTGAACAGACGCGGCCGCCCTACACAAACCCTCCAACACAAAGCTCTCTTACTAGCAGAGCTCACGATGTGAACTTTGAACAGACGCGTCCGTCCCACACCAACCCTCCAACACAAAGCTCTCTTACTACCAGAGCTCACGATGTGAACCTTGAACAGACGCGGCCGCCCAACACAAACCCTCCAACACAAAGCTCTCTTACTACCAAAGCTCACGATGTGAACCTTGAACAGACTCGGCCATCTAACACCAACCCTCCAACACAAAGCTCTCTTTACTACCAAAGCTCACGATGTGAACCTTGAACAGACGAGGCCGTCCCACACCAACCCTCCAACACAAAGCTCTCTTTACTACCAAAGCTCACGATGTGAACCTTGAACAAACGCGGCCGTCCCACACCAACCCTCCAACACAAAGCTCTCTTACTACCAAAGCTCACGATGTGAACCTTGAACAGACGCGGCCGTCCCACACCAACCCTCCAACACAAAGCTCTCTTTATTACCAGAGCTCACGATGTGAACCTTCAACAGACGCGGCCGTCGCACACCAACCCTCCAACACAAAGCTCTCTTTACTACCAGAGCTCACGATGTGAACCTTGAACAGACGCGGCCGTCCCACACCAACCCTCCAAACACAAAGCTCTCTTTACTACCAAAGCTCACGAAGTGAACCTTGAACAGACACGGCCGCCCCACACAAACCCTCCAACACAAAGCTCACGATGTGAACCTTGAACAGACGCGGCCGTCCAGCACCAACCCTCCAACACAAAGCTCTCTTTACTACCAAAGCTCACGATGTGAACCTTGAACAGACGCGGCGGCCCCACACCAACCCTCCAATACAAAGCTCTCTTTACTACCAGAGCTCACGATGTGAACCTTGAACAGACGCGGCCGTCCCACACCAACCCTCCAACACAAAGCTCTCTTTATTACCAAAGCTCACGATGTGAACCTTCAACAGACGAGGCCGTCCCACACCAACCCTCCAACACAAGGCTCTCTTACTACCAAAGCTCACGATGTGAACCTTGAACAGACGAAGCCGTCCCACACCAACCCTCCAACACAAAGCTCTCTTACTACCAGAGCTCACGATGTGAACCTTGAACAGACGCGGCCGTCCCACACCAACCCTCCAATACAAAGCTCTCTTACTACCAAAGCTCACGATGTGAACCTTGAACAGACGCGGCCGTCCCACACCAACCCTCCAACACAAAGCTCTCTTTACTACCAGAGCTCACGATGTGAACCTTGAACAGACGCGGCCGTCCCACACCAACCCTCCAACACAAAGCTCTCTTTACTACCAAAGCTCACGATGAGAACCTTGAACAGACGAGGCCGTCACACACCAACCCTCCAACACAAAGCTCTCTTAATACCAAAGCTCACGATGTGAACCTTGAACAGACGAAGCCGTCCCACACCAACCCTCCAACACAAAGCTCTCTTACAACCAGAGCTCACGATGTGAACCTTGAACAGACGCGGCCGCCCCACACAAAGCTCTCTTTACTACCAAAGCTCACGATGTGAACCTTGAACAGACGAGGCCGTCCCGCACCAACCCTCCAACACAAAGCTCTCTTTACTACCAAAGCTCACGATGTGAACCTTGAACATACGAGGCCGCCCACACCAACCCTCCAACACAAAGCTCTCTTTACCACCAAAGCTCACGATGTGAACCTTGAACATACGAGGCCGCCCACACCAACCCTCCAACACAAAGCTCTCTTTACCACCAAAGCTCACGATGTGAACCTTCAACAGACGAGGCCGCCCCACACCAACCCTCCAACACAAAGCTCTCTTTACTACCAAAGCTCACGATGTGAACCTTGAACAGACGAGGCCGTCCCGCACCAACCCTCCAACACAAAGCTCTCTTTACTACCAAAGCTCACGATGTGAACCTTGAACAGACGCGGCCGCCAAACACCAACCCTCCAACACAAAGCTCTCTTACTACCAGAGCTCACGATGTGAACCTTGAACAGACGAGGCCGTCCCACACCAACCCTCCAACACAAAGCTTTCTTACTACCAGAGCTCACGATGTGAACCTTGAACAGACGCGGCCGCCCCACACAAAGCTCTCATTACTACCAAAGCTCACGATGTGAACCTTGAACAGACGCGGCCGTCCCACACCAACCCTCCAACACAAAGCTCTCTTACTACCAAAGCTCACGATGTGAACCTTGAACAGACGCGGCCGTCCCACACCAACCCTCCAACACAAAGCTCTCTTTACTACCAAAGCTCACGATGTGAACCTTGAACAGACGCGTCCCTCCAACACAAAGCTCTCTTTACTAACAAAGCTCACGATTTGAACCTTGAACAGACGAGGCCGCCCCACACCAACCCTCCAACACAAAGCTCTCCTTACTACCAAAGCTCACGATGTGAACCTTGAACAGACGAGGCCGTCCCACACCAACCCTCCAACACAAAGCTCTCCTTACTACCAAAGCTTACGATGTGAACCTTGAACGGACGAGGCCGTCCCACACCAACCCTCCAACACAAAGCTCTCTTTTCTACCAAAGCTCACGATGTGAACCTTGAACAGACGCGGCCGTCCAACACAAAGCTCTCTTACTACCAAAGCTCACGATGTGAACCTTGAACAGACGCGGCCGCCAAACACCAACCCTCCAACACAAAGCTCTCTTTCTACCAGAGCTCACGATGTGAACCTTGAACAGACGATGCCGTCCCACACCAACCCTCCAACACAAAGCTCTCTTACTACCAGAGCTCACGATGTGAACCTTGAACAGACGCGGCCGCCCCACACAAAGCTCTCATTACTACCAAAGCTCACGATGTGTACCTTGAACAGACGCGGCCGTCCCTCACCAACCTTCCAACACAAAGCTCCCTTTACTACCAAAGCTCACGATGTGAACCTTGAACAGACGAGGCCGTCCCACACCAACCCTCCAACACAAAGCTCTCTTTACTACCAAAGCTCACGATGTGAACCTTGAACAGACGCGGCCGTCCAACACAAAGCTCTCTTACTACCAAAGCTCACAATGTGAACCTTGAACAGACGCGGCCGCCCAACACCAACCCTCCAACACAAAGCTCTCTTACTACCAGAGCTCACGATGTGAACCTTGAACAGACGCGGCCGTCCCACACCAACACTCCAACACAAAGCTCTCTTTACTACCAAATTTCACGATGTGAACGTTGAACAGACGAGGCCGTCCCACACCAACCCTCCAACACAAAGCTCTCTTTACTACCAAAGCTCACGATGTGAACCTTGAACAGACGCGGCCGTCCCACACCAACCCTCCAACACAAAGCTCTCTTACTACCAAAGCTCACGATGTGAACCTTGAACAGACGCGGCCGTCGCACACCAACCCTCCAACACAAAGCTCTCTTTACTACCAGAGCTCACGATGTGAACCTTGAACAGACGCGGCCGTCCCACACCAACCCTCCAAACACAAAGCTCTCTTTACTACCAAAGCTCACGATGTGAACCTTGAACAGACGCGGCCGCCCCACACCAACCCTCAGACACAAAGCTCTCTTTACTACCAAAGCTCACGATGTGAACCTTGAACAGACGAGGCCGTCCCGCACCAACGCTCCAACACAAAGCTCACGATGTGAACCTTGAACAGACGCGGCCGTCCAGCACCAACCCTCCAACACAAAGCTCTCTTTACTACCAAAGCTCACGATGTGAACCTTGAACAGACGCGGCGGCCCCACACCAACCCTCCAACACAAAGCTCTCTTTACTATCAGAGCTCACGATGTGAACCTTGAACAGACGCGGCCGTCCAACACAAAGCTATCTTACTACCAAAGCTCACGATGTGAACCTTGAACAGACGCGGTCGCACAACACAAACACTCCAACACAAAGCTCTCTTACTAGCAGAGCTCACGATGTGAACTTTGAACAGACGCGGCCGTCCCGCACCAACCCTCCAACACAAAGCTCTCTTTACTACCAAAGCTCACGATGTGAACCTTGAACAGACGAGGCCGTCCCACACCAACCCTCCAACACAAAGCTCTCTTTACTACCAAAGCTCACGATGTGAACCTTGAACAGACGCGGCCGTCCCACACCAACCCTCCAATACAAAGCCCTCTTACTACCAAAGCTCACGATGTGAACCTTGAACAGACGCGGCCGTCCCAAACCAACCCTCCAACACAAAGCTCTCTTTACTACCAGAGCTCACGATGTGAACCTTGAACAGACGCGGCCGTCCCACACCAACCCTCAAACACAAAGCTCTCTTTACTACCAAAGCTCACGATGTGAACCTTGAACAGACGAGGCCGTCACACACCAACCCTCCAACACAAAGCTCTCTTAATACCAAAGCTCACGATGTGAACCTTGAACAGACGAAGCCGTCCCACACCAACCCTCCAACACAAAGCTCTCTTACAACCAGAGCTCACGATGTGAACCTTGAACAGACGCGGCCGCCCCACACAAAGCTCTCTTTACTACCAAAGCTCACGATGTGAACCTTGAACAGACGAGGCCGTGCCGCACCAACCCTCCAACACAAAGCTCTCTTTACTACCAAAGCTCACGATGTGAACCTTGAACATACGAGGCCGCCCACACCAACCCTCCAACACAAAGCTCTCTTTACCACCAAAGCTCACGATGTGAACCTTGAACATACGAGGCCGCCCACACCAACCCTCCAACACAAAGCTGTCTTTGCCACCAAAGCTCACGATGTGAACCTTCAACAGACGAGGCCGACCCACACCAACCCTCCAACACAAAGCTCTCTTTACTACCAAAGCTCACGATGTGAACCTTGAACAGACGAGGCCGTCCCGCACCAACCCTCCAACACAAAGCTCTCTTTACTACCAAAGCTCACGATGTGAACCTTGAACAGACGCGGCCGCCAAACACCAACCCTCCAACACAAAGCTCTCTTACTACCAGAGCTCACGATGTGAACCTTGAACAGACGAGGCCGTCCCACACCAACCCTCCAACACAAAGCTTTCTTACTACCAGAGCTCACGATGTGAACCTTGAACAGACGCGGCCGCCCCACACAAAGCTCTCATTACTACCAAAGCTCACGATGTGAACCTTGAACAGACGCGGCCGTCCCACACCAACCCTCCAACACAAAGCTCTCTTACTACCAAAGCTCACGATGTGAACCTTGAACAGACGCGGCCGTCCCACACCAACCCTCCAACACAAAGCTCTCTTTACTACCAAAGCTCACGATGTGAACCTTGAACAGACGCGTCCCTCCAACACAAAGCTCTCTTTACTAACAAAGCTCGCGATTTGAACCTTGAACAGACGAGGCCGCCCCACACCAACCCTCCAACACAAAGCTCTCCTTACTACCAAAGCTCACGATGTGAACCTTGAACAGACGAGGCCGTCCCACACCAACCCTCCAACACAAAGCTCTCTTTACTACCAAAGCTTACGATGTGAACCTTGAACGGACGAGGCCGTCCCACACCAACCCTCCAACACAAAGCTCTCTTTTCTACCAAAGCTCACGATGTGAACCTTGAACAGACGCGGCCGTCCAACACAAAGCTCTCTTACTACCAAAGCTCACGATGTGAACCTTGAACAGACGCGGCCGCCAAACACCAACCCTCCAACACAAAGCTCTCTTTCTACCAGAGCTCACGATGTGAACCTTGAACAGACGAGGCCGTCCCACACCAACCCTCCAACACAAAGCTCTCTTACTACCAGAGCTCACGATGTGAACCTTGAACAGACGCGGCCGCCCCACAAAAAGCTCTCATTACTACCAAAGCTCACGATGTGAACCTTGAACAGACGCGGCCGTCCCACACCAACCCTCCAACACAAAGCTCCCTTTACTACCAAAGCTCATGATGTGAACCTTGAACAGACGAGGCCGTCCCACACCAATCCTCCAACACAAAGCTCTCTTTACTACCAAAGCTCACGATGTGAACCTTTAACAGACGCGGCCGTCCAACACAAAGCTCTCTTACTATCAAAGCTCACAATGTGAACCTTGAACAGACGCGGCCGCCCAACACCAACCCTCCAACACAAAGCTCTCTTACTACCAGAGCTCACGATGTGAACCTTGAACAGACGCGGCCGTCCCACACCAACCCTCCAACACAAAGCTCTCTTTACTACCAAAGCTCACGATGTGAACGTTGAACAGACGAGGCCGTCCCACACCAACCCTCCAACACAAAGCTCTCTTTACTACCAAAGCTCACGATGTGAACCTTGAACAGACGCGGCCGTCCCACACCAACCCTCCAACACAAAGCTCTCTTACTACCAAAGCTCACGATGTGAACCTTGAACAGACGCGGCCGTCGCACACCAACCCTCCAACACAAAGCTCTCTTTACTACCAGAGCTCACGATGTGAACCTTGAACAGACGCGGCCGTCCCACACCAACCCTCCAAACACAAAGCTCTCTTTACTACCAAAGCTCACGATGTGAACCTTGAACAGACGCGGCCGGCCCACACCAACCCTCCAACACAAAGCTCTCTTTACTACCAAAGCTCACGATGTGAACCTTGAACAGACGAGGCCGTCCCGCACCAACGCTCCAACACAAAGCTCACGATGTGAACCTTGAACAGACGCGGCCGTCCAGCACTAACCCTCCAACACAAAGCTCTCTTTACTACCAAAGCTCACGATGTGAACCTTGAACAGACGCGGCGGCCCCACACCAACCCTCCAACACAAAGCTCTCTTTACTATCAGAGCTCACGATGTGAACCTTGAACAGACGCGGCCGTCCAACACAAAGCTATCTTACTACCAAAGCTCACGATGTGAACCTTGAACAGACGCGGCCGCACAACACAAACACTCCAACACAAAGCTCTCTTACTAGCAGAGCTCACGATGTGAACTTTGAACAGACGCGGCCGTCCCACACCAACCCTCCAACACAAAGCTCTCTTTACTACCAAAGCTCACGATGTGAACCTTGAACAGACGAGGCCGTCCCACACCAACCCTCCAACACAAAGCTCTCTTTACTACCAAAGCTCACGATGTGAACCTTGAACAGACGCGGCCGTCCCACACCAACCCTCCAATACAAAGCCCTCTTACTACCAAAGCTCACGATGTGAACCTTGAACAGACGCGGCCGTCCCACACCAACCCTCCAACACAAAGCTCTCTTTACTACCAGAGCTCACGATGTGAACCTTGAACAGACGCGGCCGTCCCACACCAACCCTCCAACACAAAGCTCTCTTTACTACCAAAGCTCACGATGTGAACCTTGAACAGACGAGGCCGTCACACACCAACCCTCCAACACAAAGCTCTCTTAATACCAAAGCTCACGATGTGAACCTTGAACAGACGAAGCCGTCCCACACCAACCCTCCAACACAAAGCTCTCTTACAACCAGAGCTCACGATGTGAACCTTGAACAGACGCGGCCGCCCCACACAAAGCTCTCTTTACTACCAAAGCTCACGATGTGAACCTTGAACAGACGAGGCCGTCCCGCACCAACCCTCCAACACAAAGCTCTCTTTACTACCAAAGCTCACGATGTGAACCTTGAACAGACCAGGCCGTCCCACACCAACCCTCTAACACAAAGCTCTCTTTACTACTAAAGCTCACGATGTGAACCTTGAACAGACGAGGCCGCCCACACCAACCCTCCAACACAAAGCTCTCTTTACTACCAAAGCTCACGATGTGAACCTTGAACATACGAGGCCGCCCACACCAACCCTCCAACACAAAGCTCTCTTTACCACCAAAGCTCACGATGTGAACCTTCAACAGACGAGGCCGCCCCACACCAACCCTCCAACACAAAGCTCTCTTTACTACCAAAGCTCACGATGTGAACCTTGAACAGACGAGGCCGTCCCGCACCAACCCTCCAACACAAAGCTCTCTTTTCTACCAAAGCTCACGATGTGAACCTTGAACAGACGCGGCCGCCAAACACCAACCCTCCAACACAAAGCTCTCTTACTACCAGAGCTCACGATGTGAACCTTGAACAGACGAGGCCGTCCCACACCAACCCTCCAACACAAAGCTCTCTTACTACCAGAGCTCACGATGT
The DNA here is from genome assembly GCA_946902985.2 of Meconema thalassinum. Classification (NCBI taxonomy): domain Eukaryota; kingdom Metazoa; phylum Arthropoda; class Insecta; order Orthoptera; family Tettigoniidae; genus Meconema; species Meconema thalassinum. The sequence continues at coordinate 249,563,228 of OX336388.2, read as the reverse complement.
GAACCTTGAACAGACGCGGCCGCCCCACACAAAGCTCTCATTACTACCAAAGCTCACGATGTGAACCTTGAACAGACGCGGCCGTCCCACACCAACCCTCCAACACAAAGCTCTCTTTACTACCAAAGCTCACGATGTGAACCTTGAACAGACGAGGCCGTCCCACACCAACCCTCCAACACAAAGCACTCTTTACTACCAAAGCTCACGATGTGAACCTTGAACAGACGCGGCCGTCCAACACAAAGCTCTCTTACTACCAAAGCTTACAACGTGAACCTTGAACAGACGCGGCCGCCCAACACCAACCCTCCAACACAAAGCTCTCTTACTACCAGAGCTCACGATGTGAACCTTGAACAGACGCGGCCGTCCCACACCAACCCTCCAACACAAAGCTCTCTTTACTACCAAAGCTCACGATGTGAACCTTGAACAGACGAGGCCGTCCCACACCAACCCTCCAACACAAAGCTCTCTTTACTACCAAAGCTCACGATGTGAACCTTGAACAGACGCGGCCGTCCCACACCAACCCTCCAACACAAAGCTCTCTTACTTCCAAAGCTCACGATGGGAACCTTGAACTGACGCGGCCGTCGCACACCAACCCTCCAACACAAAGCTCTCTTTACTACCAGAGCTCACGATGTGAACCTTGAACAGACGCGGCCGTCCCACACCAACCCTCCAAACACAAAGCTCTCTTTACTACCAAAGCTCACGATGTGAACCTTGAACAGACGCGGCCGCTCCACACCAACCCTCCAACACAAAGCTCTCTTTACTACCAAAGCTCACGATGTGAACCTTGAACAGACGAGGCCGTCCCGCACCAACCCTCCAACACAAAGCTCGCGATGTGAACCTTGAACAGACGCGGCCGTCCAGCACCAACCCTCCAACACAAAGCTCTCTTTACTACCAAAGCTCACGATGTGAACCTTGAACAGACGCGGCGGCCCCACACCAACCCTCCAACACAAAGCTCTCTTTACTACCAGAGCTCACGAAGTGAACCTTGAACAGACGCGGCCGTCCCACACCAACCCTCCAACACAAAGCTCTCTTTACTACCAAAGCTCACGATGTGAACCTTGAACAGACGAGGCCGTCCCACACCAACCCTCCAACACAAAGCTCTCTTACTACCAAAGCTCACGATGTGAACCTTGAACAGACGAAGCCGTCCCACACCAACCCTCCAACACAAAGCTCTCTTACTACCAGAGCTCACGATGTGAACCTTGAACAGACGCGGCCGCCCCACACAAAGCTCTCTTTACTACCAAAGCTCACGATGTGAACCTTGAACAGACGAGGCCGTCCCGCACCATCCCTCCAACACAAAGCTCTCTTTACTACCAAAGCTCACGATGTGAACCTTGAACAGACGAGGCCGTCCCACACCAACCCTCTAACACAAAGCTCTCTTTACTACTAAAGCTCACGATGTGAACCTTGAACAGACGAGGCCGCCCACACCAACCCTCCAACACAAAGCTCTCTTTACTACCAAAGCTCACGATGTGAACCTTGAACATACGAGGCCGCCCACACCAACCCTCCAACACAAAGCTCTCTTTACCACCAAAGCTCACGATGTGAACCTTCAACAGACGAGGCCGCCCCACACCAACCCTCCAACACAAAGCTCTCTATACTACCAAAGCTCACGATGTGAACCTTGAACAGACGAGGACGTCCCGCACCAATCCTCCAACACAAAGCTCTCTTTACTACCAAAGCTCACGATGTGAACCTTGAACAGACGCGGCCGTCCAGCACCAACCCTCCAACACAAAGCTCTCTTTACTACCAAAGCTCACGATGTGAACCTTGAACAGACGCGTCCCTCCAACACAAAGCTCTCTTTACTACCAAAGCTCACGATGTGAACCTTGAACAGACGCGGCCCTCCAACCCAAAGCTCTCTTTACTACCAAAGCTCACGATGTGAACCTTGAACAGACTCGGCCCTCCAACACAAAGCTATCTTTACTACCAAAGCTCACGCTGTGAACCATGAACGGACGCGTCCCTCCAACACAAAGCTCTCTTTACTACCAAAGCTTACGATGTGAACCTTGAACAGACGAGGCCGCCCAACACCAACCCTCCAACACAAAGCTCTCTTTACTACCAAAGCTCACGATGTGAACCATGAACAGACGCGGCCGTCCAACACAAAGCTCACTTACTACCAAAGCTCACGATGTGAACCTTGAACAGACGCGGCCGCCCAACACCAACCCTCCAACACAAAGCTCTCTTACTACCAGAGCTCACGATGTGAACCTTGAACAGACGAGGCCGTCCCACAACAAACCCTCCAACACAAAGCTCTCATACTACCAGAGCTCACGATGTGAACCTTGAACAGACGCGGCCGCCCCACACAAAGCTCTCTTTACTACCAAAGCTCACGATGTGAACCTTGAACAGACGCGGCCGTCCAACACAAAGCTATCTTACTACCAAAGCTCACGATGTGAACCTTGAACAGACGCGGCCGCCCAACACAAACACTCCAACACAAAGCTCTCTTACTAGCAGAGCTCACGATGTGAACTTTGAACAGACGCGGCCGTCCCACACCAACCCTCCAACACAAAGCTCTCTTTACTACCAAAGCTCACGATGTGAACCTTGAACAGACGAGGCCGTCCCACACCAACCCTCCAACACAAAGCTCTCTTTACTACCAAAGCTCACGATGTGAACCTTGAACAGACGCGGCCGTCCCATACCAACCCTCCAATAAAAAGCTCTCTTACTACCAAAGCTCACGATGTGAACCTTGAACAGACGCGGCCGTCCCACACCAACCCTCCAACACAAAGCTCTCTTTACTACCAGAGCTCACGATGTGAACCTTGAACAGACGCGGCCGTCCCACACCAACCCTCCAAACACAAAGCTCTCTTTACTACCAAAGCTCACGATGTGAACCTTGAACAGACGCGGCCGTCCCACACCAACCCTCCAACACAAAGCTCTCTTTACTACCAGAGCTCACGATGTGAACCTTGAACAGACGCGGCGGCCCCACACCAACCCTCCAACACAAAGCTCTCATTACTACCAGAGCTCACGATGTGAACCTTGAACAGACGCGGCCGTCCCACACCAACCCTCCAACACAAAGCTCTCTTTACTACCAAAGCTCACGATGTGAACCATGAACAGACGCGGCCGCTCCACACCAAACCTCCAACACAAAGCTCTCTTTACTACCAAAGCTCACGATGTGAACCTTGAACAGACGAGGCCGTCCCGCACCAACCCTCCAACACAAAGCTCACGATGTGAACCTTGAACAGACGCGGCCGTCCAGCACCAACCCTCCAACACAAAGCTCTCTTTACTACCAAAGCTCATGATGTGAACCTTGAACAGACGCGGCGGCCCCACACCGACCCTCCAACACAAAGCTCTCTACTACCAGAGCTCACGATGTGAACCTTGAACAGACGCGGCCGTCACACACCAACCCTCCAACACAAAGCTCTCTTTACAACCAAAGCTCACGATGTGAACCTTGAACAGACGAGGCCGTCCCACACCAACCCTCCAACACCAAGCTCTCTTACTACCAAAGCTCACGATGTGAACCTTGAACAGACGAAGCCGTCCCACACCAACCCTCCAACACAAAGCTCTCTTACTACCAGAGCTCACGATGTGAACCTTGAACAGACGCGGCCGCCCCACACAAAGCTCTCTTTACTACCAAAGCTCACGATGTGAACCTTGAACAGACGAGGCCGTCCCGCACCAACCCTCCAACACAAAGCTCTCTTAACTACCAAAGCTCACGATGTGAACCTTGAACAGACGAGGCCGTCCCACACCAACCCTCTAACACAAAGCTCTCTTTACTACTAAAGCTCACGATGTGAACCTTGAACAGACGAGGCCGCCCACACCAACCCTCCAACACAAAGCTCTCTTTACTACCAAAGCTCACGATGTGAACCTTGAACATACGAGGCCGCCCACACCAACCCTCCAACACAAAGCTCTCTTTACCACCAAAGCTCACGATGTGAACCTTCAACAGACGAGGCCGCCCCACACCAACCCTCCAACATAAAGCTCTCTTTACTACCAATGCTCACGATGTGAACCTTGAACAGACGAGGCCGTCCCGCACCAACCCTCCAACACAAAGCTCTCTTTACTACCAAAGCTCACGATGTGAACCTTGAACAGACGCGGCCGTCCAGCACCAACCCTCCAACACAAAGCTCTCTTTACTACCAAAGCTCACGATGTGAACCTTGAACAGACGCGTCCCTCCAACACAAAGCTCTCTTTACTACCAAAGCTCACGATGTGAACCTTGAACAGACGCGGCCCTCCAACACAAAGCTCTCTTTACTACCAAAGCTCACGATGTGAACCTTGAACAGACTCGGCCCTCCAACACAAAGCTCTCTTTACTTCCAAAGCTCACGCTGTGAACCATGAACGGACGCGTCCCTCCAACACAAAGCTCTCTTTACTACCAAAGCTTACGATGTGAACCTTGAACAGACGAGGCCGCCCAACACCAACCCTCCAACACAAAGCTCTCTTTACTACCAAAGCTCACGATGTGAACCTTGAACAGACGCGGCCGTCCAACACAAAGCTCTCTTACTACCAAAGCTCACGATGTGAACCTTGAACAGACGCGGCCGCCCAACACCAACCCTCCAACACAAAGCTCTCTTACTACCAGAGCTCACGATGTAAACCTTGAACAGACGAGGCCGTCCCACAACAAACCCTCCAACACAAAGCTCTCTTACTACCAGAGCTCACGATGTGAACCTTGAACAGACGCGGCCGCCCCACACAAAGCTCTCTTTACTACCAAAGCTCACGATGTGAACCTTGAACAGACGCGGCCGTCCCACACCAACCCTCCAACACAAAGCTCTCTTTACTACCAAAGCTCACGATGTGAACCTTGAACAGACGAGGCCGTCCCACACCAACCCTCCTACACAAAGCTCTCTTTACTACCAAAGCTCACGATGTGAACCTTGAACAGACGCGGCCGTCCAACACAAAGCTATCTTACTACCAAAGCTCACGATGTGAACCTTGAACAGACGCGGCCGCCCAACACATACCCTCCAACACAAAGCTCTCTTACTAGCAGAGCTCACGATGTGAACCTTGAACAGACGCGGCCGTCCCACACCAACCCTCCAACACAAAGCTCTCTTTACTACCAAAGCTCACGATGTGAACCTTGAACAGACGAGGCCGTCCCACACCAACCCTCCAACACAAAGCTCTCTTTACTACCAAAGCTCACGATGTGAACCTTGAACAGACGCGGCCGTCCCACACCAACCCTCGAACACAAAGCATTCTTACTACCAAAGCTCACGATGTGAACCTTGAACAGACGCGGCCGTCCCACACCAACCCTCCAACACAAAGCTCTCTTTACTACCAGAGCTCACGATGTGAACCTTGAACAGACGCGGCCGTCCCACACCAACCCTCCAAACACAAAGCTCTCTTTACTACCAAAGCTCACGATGTGAACCTTGAACTGACGCGGCCGCCCCACACCAACCCTCCAACACAAAGCTCTCTTTACTACCAAAGCTCACGATGTGAACCTTGAACAGACGAGGCCGTCCCGCACCAACCCTCCAACACAAAGCTCACGATGTGAACCTTGAACAGACGCGGCCGTCCAGCCCCAACCCTCCAACACAAAGCTCTCTTTACTACCAAAGCTCACGATGTGAACCTTGAACAGACGCGGCGGCCCCACACCAACCCTCCAACACAAAGCTCTCATTACTACCAGAGCTCACGATGTGAACCTTGAACAGACGCGGCCGTCCCACACCAACCCTCCAACACAAAGCTCTCTTTACTACCAAAGCTCACGATGTGAACCTTGAACAGACGAGGCCGTCCCACACCAACCCTCCAACACAAAGCTCTCTTACTACCAAAGCTCACGATGTGAACCTTGAACAGATGAGGCCGTCCCACACCAACCCTCCAACACAAAGCTCTCTTACTACCAGAGCTCACGATGTGAACCTTGAACGGACGCGGACGCCCCACACAAAGCTCTCTTTACTACCAAAGCAAACGATGTGAACCTTGAACAGACGAAGCCATCCCGCACCAACCCTCCAGCACAAAGCTCTCTTTACTACCAAAGCTCAAGATGTGAACCTTGAACAGACGCGGCCGTCCAGCACCAACCCTCCAACACAAAGCTCTCCTTACTACCAAAGCTCACGATGTGAACCTTGAACAGACGCGTCCCTCCAACACAAAGCTCTCTTTACTACCAAAGCTCACGATGTGAACCTTGAACAGACGCGGCCCTCCAACACAAAGCTCTCTTTACTACCAAAGCTCACGATGTGAACCTTGAACAGACGCGGCCCTCCAACACAAAGCTCTCTTTACTACCAAAGCTCACGCTGTGAACCATGAACGGACGCGTCCCTCCAACACAAAGCTCTCTTTACTACCAAAGCTTACGATGTGAACCTTGAAGAGACGAGGCCGCCCAACACCAACCCTCCAACACAAAGCTCTCTTTACTACCAAAGCTCACGATGTGAACCTTGAACAGACGAGGCCGTCCCACACCAACCCTCCGACACAAAGCTCTCTTTACTACCAAAGCTCACGATGTGAACCTTGAACAGACGCGGCCGTCCAACACAAAGCTCTCTTACTACCAAAGCTCACGATGTGAACCTTGAACAGACGCGGCCGCCCAACACCAACCCTCCAACACAAAGCTCTCTTACTACCAGAGCTCACGATGTGAACCTTGAACAGACGAGGCCGTCCCACACCAACCCTCCAACACAAAGCTCTCTTACTACCAGAGCTCACGATGTGAACCTTGAACAGACGCGGCCGCCCCACACAAAGCTCTCTTTACTACCAAAGCTCACGATGTGAACCTTGAACAGACGCGGCCGTCCCACACCAACCCTCCAACACAAAGCTCTCTTTACTACCAAAGCTCACGATGTGAACCTTGAACGGACGAGGCCGTCCCACACCAACCCTCCAACACAAAGCTCTCTTTACTACCAAAGCTCACGATGTGAACCTTGAACAGACGCGGCCGCCCAACACCAACCCTCCAACACAAAGCTCTCTTACTACCAGAGCTCACGATGTGAACCTTGAACAGACGCGGCCGTCCCAAACCAACCCTCCAACACAAAGCTCTCTTTACTACCAAAGCTCACGATGTGAACCTTGAACAGACGAGGCCGTCCCACACCAACCCTCCAACTCAAAGCTCTCTTTACTACCAAAGCTCACGATGTGAACCTTGAACAGACGCTGCCGTCCCACACCAACCCTCCAACACAAAGCTCTCTTACTAGCAAAGCTCACGATGTGAACCTTGAACAGACGCGGCCGTCCCACACCAACCCTCCAACACAAAGCTCTCTTTACTACCAGAGCTCACGATGTGAACCTTGAACAGACGCGGCCGTCCCACACCAACCCTCCAAACACAAAGCTCTCTTTACAACCAAAGCTCACGATGTGAACCTTGAACAGATGCGGCCGCCCCACACCAACCCTCCAACACAAAGCTCTCTTTACTACCAAAGCTCACGATGTGAACCTTGAACAGACGAGGCCGTCCCGCACCAACCCTCCAACACAAAGCTCACGATGTGAACCTTGAACAGACGCGGCCGTCCAGCACCAACCCTCCAACACGAAGCTCACTTTACTACCAGAGCTCACGATGTGAACCTTGAATAGACGCGGCCGTCCCACACCAACCCTCCAACACAAAACTCTCTTTACTACCAAAGCTCACGATGTGAACCTTGAACAGACGAGGCAGTCCCACACCAACCCTCCAACAAAAAGCTCTCTTACTACCAAAGCTCACGATGTGAACCTTGAACAGACGAGGCCGTCCCACACCAACCCTCCAACACAAAGCTCTCTTACTACCAGAGCTCACGATGTGAACCTTGAACAGACGCGGCCGCCCCACACAAAGCTCTCTTTACTACCAAAGCTCACGATGTGAACCTTGAACAGACGCGGCCGTCCCACACCAACCCTCCAACACAAAGCTCTCTTTACTACCAGAGCTCACGATGTGAACCTTGAACAGACGCGGCCGCCCAACACCAACCCTCCAACACAAAGCTCTCTTACTACCAAAGCTCACGATGTGAACCTTGAACAGACGAGGCCGTCCCACACCAACCCTCCAACACAAAGCTCTCTTACTACCAAAGCTCACGTTGTCAACATTGAACAGACGCGGCCGTCCCACACCAACCCTCCAACACAAAGCTCTCTTTACTACCAAAGCTCACTATGTGAACCTTGAACAGACGCGGCTGTCCAACACCAATCCTCCAACGAGCGAAAAAATCTTAATAAATGTTCTGTGAAATATGTGTTAAGTCACCCAAAAAAGAAATATTTATTAAATCTACAGAGCTGGAAGGTTGGAAATCACAAAACAATCGTCCTCCACCAGCAAATTTTCAATGTTTGGTTATTACTGCTGAGATTCACTTAGGTGATAAGCGTGCATAATAGAAGTAACTTAAATGTCTAAGAGTGTTTTGAAAATTGATGGATGTCAAATTCATCGGAACGTGATCAAGTCACTCTGGCAACGATTGAGGTTATATTGTGATACAAAGCCCCAAAATATTACAACTATGAACAAAAATAAGCGGCATTTGTGTTAATGAAGTGAAGTGTATTGTCCTCACGCTGCTAATACTACTTAAACTGTGATAATGAAGTGAAGTGTATTGTCCTCACGCTGCTAATTCTACTTAAACTGTGATAATGAAGTGAAGTGTATTGTCCTCACGCTGCTAATACTACTTAAACTGTGATAATGAAGTGAAGTGTATTGTCCTCACGCTGCTAATACTACTTATACTGTGATAATGAAGTGAAGTGTATTGTCCTCACGCTGCTAATACTACTTAAACTGTGTTAATGAAGTGAAGTGTATTGTCCTCACGCTGCTTATACTACTTAAACTGTGTTAATGAAGTGAAGGGTATTGTCCTCACGCTGCTAATACTACTTAAACTGTGATAATGAAGTGAAGTGTATTGTCCTCACGCTGCTAATACTACTTAAACTGTGATAATGAAGTGAAGTGTATTGTCCTCACGCTGCTAATACTACTTAAACTGTGATAATGAAGTGAAGTGTATTGTCCTCACGCTGCTAATACTACTTAAACTGTGATAATGAAGTGAAGTGTATTGTCCTCACGCTGCTAATACTACTTAAACTGTGATAATGAAGTGAAGTGTATTGTCCTCACGCTGCTAATACTACTTAAACTGTGATAATGAAGTGAAGTGTATTGTCCTCACCCTGCTAATACTACTTAAACTGTGATAATGAAGTGAAGTGTATTGTCCTCACGCTGCTAATACTACTTAAACTGTGATAATGAAGTGAAGTGTATTGTCCTCACGCTGCTAATACTACTTAAACTGTGTTAATGAAGTGAAGTGTATTGTCCTCACGCTGCTAATACTACTTAAACTGTGATAATGAAGTGAAGTGTATTGTCCTCACACTGCTAATACTACTTAAACTGTGATAATGAAGTGAAGTGTATTGTCGTCACGCTGCTAATACTACTTAAACTGTGATAATGAAGTGAAGTGTATTGTCCTCACGCTGCTAATACTACTTAAACTGTGATAATGAAGTGAAGTGTATTGTCCTCACGCTGCTAATACTACTTAAACTGTGATAATGAAGTGAAGTGTATTGTCCTCACGCTGCTAATACTACTTAAACTGTGTTAATGAAGTGAAGTGTATTGTCCTCACGCTGCTAATACTACTTAAACTGTGATAATGAAGTGAAGTGTATTGTCCTCACACTGCTAATACTACTTAAACTGTGATAATGAAGTGAAGTGTATTGTCCTCACGCTGCTAATACTACTCAAACTGTGATAATGAAGTGAAGTGTATTGTCCTCACGCTGCTAATACTACTTAAACTGTGATAATGAAGTGAAGTGTATTGTCCTCACGCTGCTAATACTATTTAAACTGTGATATTGAAGTGAAGTGTATTGTCCGCACGCTGCTAATACTACTTAAACTGTGATAATGAAGTGAAGTGTATTGTCCTCACGCTGCTAATACTACTTAAACTGTGATAATGAAGTGAAGTGTATTGTCCTCACACTGCTAATACTACTTAAACTGTGATAATGAAGTGAAGTGTATTGTCCTCACGCTGCTAATACTACTTAAACTGTGATAATGAAGTGAAGTGTATTGTCCTCACACTGCTAATACTACTTAAACTGTGATAATGAAGTGAAGTGTATTGTCCTCACGCTGCTAATACTACTTAAACTGTGATAATGAAGTGAAGTGTATTGTCCTCACGCTGCTAATACTACTTGAACTGTGATAATGAAGTGAAGTGTATTGTCCTCACGCTGCTAATACTACTTAAACTGTGATAATGAAGTGAAGTGTATTGTCCTCACGCTGCTAATACTACTTAAACTGTGATAATGAAGTGAAGTGTATTGTCCTCACGCTGCTAATACTACTTAAACTGTGATAATGAAGTGAAGTGTATTGTCCTCACGCTGCTAATACTACTTAAACTGTGATAATGAAGTGAAGTGTATTGTCCTCACGCTGCTAATACTACTTAAACTGTGATAATGAAGTGAAGTGTATTGTCCTCACGCTGCTAATACTACTTAAACTGTGATAATGAAGTGAAGTGTATTGTCCTCACGCTGCTAATACTACTTAAACTGTGATAATGAAGTGAAGTGTATTGTCCTCACACTGCTAATACTACTTAAACTGTGATAATGAAGTGAAGTGTATTGTCCTCACGCTGCTAATACTACTTAAACTGTGATAATGAAGTGAAGTGTATTGTCCTCACGCTGCTAATACTACTTAAACTGTGATAATGAAGTGAAGTGTATTGTCCTCACGCTGCTAATACTACTTAAACTGTGATAATGAAGTGAAGTGTATTGTCCTCACGCTGCTAATACTACTTAAACTGTGATAATGAAGTGAAGTGTATTGTCCTCACGCTGCTAATACTACTTAAACTGTGATTATGAAGTGAAGTGTATTGTCCTCACGCTGCTAATACTACTTAAACTGTGATAATGAAGTGAAGTGTATTGTCCTCACGCTGCTAATACTACTTAAACTGTGATAATGAAGTGAAGTGTATTGTCCTCACGCTGCTAATACTACTTAAACTGTGATAATGAAGTGAAGTGTATTGTCCTCACACTGCTAATACTACTTAAACTGTGATAATGAAGTGAAGTGTATTGTCCTCACACTGCTAATACTACTTAAACTGTGATAATGAAGTGAAGTGTATTGTCCTCACGCTGCTAATACTACTTAAACTGTGATAATGAAGTGAAGTGTATTGTCCTCACGCTGCTAATACTACTTAAACTGTGATAATGAAGTGAAGTGTATTGTCCTCACGCTGCTAATACTACTTAAACTGTGTTAATGAAGTGAAGTGTATTGTCCTCACGCTGCTAATACTACTTAAACTGTGATAATGAAGTGAAGTGTATTGTCCTCACGCTGCTAATACTACTTAAACTGTGTTAATGAAGTGAAGTGTATTGTCCTCACGCTGCTAATACTACGTAAACTGTGTTAATGAAGTGAAGTGTATTGTCCTCACACTGCTAATACTACTTAAACTGTGTTAATGAAGTGAAATGTATTGTCCTCACGCTGCTAATACTACTTAAACTGTGTTAATGAAGTGAAGTGTATTGTCCTCACGCTGCTAATACTACTTAAACTGTGTTAATGAAGTGAAGTGTATTGTCCTCACGCTGCTAATACTACTTAAACTGTGTTAATAAAGTGAAGTGTATTGTCCTCACACTGCTAATACTACTTAAACTGTGATAATGAAGTGAAGTGTATTGTCCTCACGCTGCTAATACTACTTAAACTGTGTTAATGAAGAGAAGTGTATTGTCCTCACGCTGCTAATACTACTTAAACTGTGATAATGAAGTGAAGTGTATTGTCCTCACGCTGCTAATACTACTTAAACTGTGATAATGAAGTGAAGTGTATTGTCCTCACGCTGCTAATACTACTTAAACTGTGATAATGAAGTGAAGTGTATTGTCCTCACGCTGCTAATACTACTTAAACTGTGATAATGAAGTGAAGTGTATTGTCCTCACGCTGCTAATACTACTTAAACTGTGATAATGAAGTGAAGTGTATTGTCCTCACGCTGCTAATACTACTTAAACTGTGATAATGAAGTGAAGTGTATTGTCCTCACGCTGCTAATACTACTTAAACTGTGATAATGAAGTGAAGTGTATTGTCCTCACGCTGCTAATACTACTTAAACTGTGATAATGAAGTGAAGTGTATTGTCCTCACACTGCTAATACTACTTAAACTGTGATAATGAAGTGAAGTGTATTGTCCTCACACTGCTAATACTACTTAAACTGTGATAATGAAGTGAAGTGTATTGTCCTCACGCTGCTAATACTACTTAAACTGTGATAATGAAGTGAAGTGTATTGTCCTCACGCTGCTAATACTACTTAAACTGTGATAATTAAGTGAAGTGTATTGTCCTCACGCTGCTAATACTACTTAAACTGTGTTAATGAAGTGAAGTGTATTGTCCTCACGCTGCTAATACTACTTAAACTGTGTTAATGAAGAGAAGTGTATTGTCCTCACGCTGCTAATACTACTTAAACTGTGTTAATGAAGTGAAGTGTATTGTCCTCACACTGCTAATACTACTTAAACTGTGATAATGCAGTGAAGTGTATTGTCCTCACGCTGCTAATACTACTTAAACTGTGATAATGAAGTGAAGTGTATTGTCCTCACGCTGCTAAAACTACTTAAACTGTGATAATGAAGTGAAGTGTATTGTCCTCACGCTGCTAATACTACTAATACTACTTAAACTGTGATAATGAAGTGAAGTGTATTGTCCTCACGCTGCTAATACTACTTAAACTGTGTTAATGAAGTGAAGTGTATTGTCCTCACGCTGCTAATACTACTTAAACTGTGATAATGAAGTGAAGTGTATTGTCCTCACGCTGCTAATACTACATAAACTGTGATAATGAAGTGAAGTGTATTGTCCTCACACTGCTAATACCACTTAAACTGTGATAATGAAGTGAAGTGTATTGTCCTCACGCTGCTAATACTACTAACACTGTGTTAATGAAGTGAAGTGTATTGTCCTCACGCTGCTAATACTACTTAAACTGTGATAATGAAGTGAAGTGTATTGTCCTCACGCTCCTAATACTACTTAAACTGTGATAATGAAGTGAAGTGTATTGTCCTCACACTGCTAATACTACTTAAACTGTGATAATGAAGTGAAGTGTATTTTCCTCACACTGCTAATACTACTTAAACTGTGATAATGAAGTGAAGTGTATTGTCCTCACACTGCTAATACTACTTAAACTGTGATAATGAAGTGAAGTGTATTGTCCTCACGCTGCTAATACTACTTACACTGTGATAATGAAGTGAAGTGTATTGTCCTCACGCTGCTAATACTACTTAAACTGTGTTAATGAAGTGAAGTGTATTGTCCTCACACTGCTAATACTACTTAAACTGTGTTAATGAAGTGAAGTGTATTGTCCTCACGCTGCTAATACTACTTAAACTGTGATAATGAAGTGAAGTGTATTGTCCTCACGCTGCTAATACTACTTAAACTGTGATAATGAAGTGAAGTGTATTGTCCTCACGCTGCTAATACTACTTACACTGTGATAATGAAGTGAAGTGTATTGTCCTCACGCTGCTAATACTACTTAAACTGTGATAATGAAGTGAAGTGTATTGTCCTCACGCTGCTAATACTACTTAAACTGTGTTAATGAAGTGAAGTGTATTGTCCACACGCTGCTAATACTACTTACACTGTGATAATGAAGTGAAGTGTATTGTCCTCACGCTGCTAATACTACTTAAACTGTGATAATGAAGTGAAGTGTATTGTCCTCACGCTGCTAATACTACTTAAACTGTAATAATGAAGTGAAGTGTATTGTCCTCACGCTGCTAATACTACTTAAACTGTGTTAATGAAATGAAGTGTATTGTCCTCACGCTGCTAATACTACTTAAACTGTGATAATGAAGTGAAGTGTATTGTCCTCACGCTGCTAATACTACTTAAACTGTGATAATGAAGTGAAGTGTATTGTCCTCACGCTGCTAATACTACTTAAACTGTGATAATGAAGTGAAGTGTATTGTCCTCACGCTGCTAATACTACTTAAACTGTGATAATGAAGTGAAGTGTATTGTCCTCACACTGCTAATACTACTTAAACTGTGATAATGAAGTGAAGTGTATTGTCCTCACGCTGCTAATACTACTTAAACTGTGATAATGAAGTGAAGTGTATTGTCCTCACACTGCTAATACTACTTAAACTGTGATAATGAAGTGAAGTGTATTGTCCTCACGCTGCTAATACTACTTAAACTGTGATAATGAAGTGAAGTGTATTTTCCTCACGCTGCTAATACTACTTGAACTGTGATAATGAAGTGAAGTGTATTGTCCTCACGCTGCTAATACTACTTAAACTGTGATAATGAAGTGAAGTGTATTGTCCTCACGCTGCTAATACTACTTAAACTGTGATAATGAAGTGAAGTGTATTGTCCTCACGCTGCTAATACTACTTAAACTGTGATAATGAAGTGAAGTGTATTGTCCTTACGCTGCTAATACTACTTAAACTGTGATAATGAAGTGAAGTGTATTGTCCTCACGCTGCTAATACTACTTAAACTGTGATAATGAAGTGAAGTGTATTGTCCTCACGCTGCTAATACTACTTAAACTGTGATAATGAAGTGAAGTGTATTGTCCTCACGCTGCTAATACTACTTAAACTGTGATAATGAAGTGAAGTGTATTGTCCTCACACTGCTAATACTACTTAAACTGTGATAATGAAGTGAAGTGTATTGTCCTCACGCTGCTAATACTACTTAAACTGTGATAATGAAGTGAAGTGTATTGTCCTCACGCTGCTAATACTACTTAAACTGTGATAATGAAGTGAAGTGTATTGTCCTCACGCTGCTAATACTACTTAAACTGTGATAATGAAGTGAAGTGTATTGTCCTCACGCTGCTAATACTACTTAAACTGTGATAATGAAGTGAAGTGTATTGTCCTCACGCTGCTAATACTACTTAAACTGTGATAATGAAGTGAAGTGTATTGTCCTCACGCTGCTAATACTACTTAAACTGTGTTAATGAAGTGAAGTGTATTGTCCTCACGCTGCTAATACTACGTAAACTGTGATAATGAAGTGAAGTGTATTGTCCTCACACTGCTAATACTACTTAAACTGTGATAATGAAGTGAAGTGTATTGTCCTCACACTGCTAATACTACTTAAACTGTGATAATGAAGTGAAGTGTATTGTCCTCACGCTGCTAATACTACTTAAACTGTGTTAATGAAGTGAAGTGTATTGTCCTCACGCTGCTAATACTACTTAAACTGTGTTAATGAAGTGAAGTGTATTGTCCTCACGCTGCTAATACTACTTAAACTGTGTTAATAAAGTGAAGTGTATTGTCCTCACACTGCTAATACTACTTAAACTGTGATAATGAAGTGAAGTGTATTGTCCTCACGCTGCTAATACTACTTAAACTGTGTTAATGAAGAGAAGTGTATTGTCCTCACGCTGCTAATACTACTTAAACTGTGTTAATGAAGTGAAGTGTATTGTCCTCACACTGCTAATACTACTTAAACTGTGATAATGAAGTGAAGTGTATTGTCCTCACGCTGCTAATACTACTCAAACTGTGATAATGAAGTGAAGTGTATTGTCCTCACGCTGCTAAAACTACTTAAACTGTGATAATGAAGTGAAGTGTATTGTCCTCACGCTGCTAATACTACTAATACTACTTAAACTGTGATAATGAAGTGAAGTGTATTGTCCTCACGCTGCTAATACTACTTAAACTGTGTTAATGAAGTGAAGTGTATTGTCCTCACGCTGCTAATACTACTTAAACTGTGATAATGAAGTGAAGTGTATTGTCCTCACGCTGCTAATACTACATAAACTGTGATAATGAATTGAAGTGTATTGTCCTCACACTGCTAATACCACTTAAACTGTGATAATGAAGTGAAGTGTATTGTCCTCACGCTGCTAATACTACTAACACTGTGTTAATGAAGTGAAGTGTATTGTCCTCACGCTGCTAATACTACTTAAACTGTGATAATGAAGTGAAGTGTATTGTCCTCACGCTCCTAATACTACTTAAACTGTGATAATGAAGTGAAGTGTATTGTCCTCACACTGCTAATACTACTTAAATTGTGATAATGAAGTGAAGTGTATTGTCCTCACACTGCTAATACTACTTAAACTGTGATAATGAAGTGAAGTGTATTGTCCTCACACTGCTAATACTACTTAAACTGTGATAATGAAGTGAAGTGTATTGTCCTCACGCTGCTAATACTACTTACACTGTGATAATGAAGTGAAGTGTATTGTCCTCACGCTGCTAATACTACTTAAACTGTGTTAATGAAGTGAAGTGTATTGTCCTCACACTGCTAATACTACTTAAACTGTGTTAATGAAGTGAAGTGTATTGTCCTCACGCTGCTAATACTACTTAAACTGTGTTAATGAAGTGAAGTGTATTGTCCTCACGCTGCTAATACTACTTAAACTGTGTTAATGAAGTGAAGTGTATTGTCCTCACGCTGCTAATACTACTAAAACTGTGATAATGAAGTGAAGTGTATTGTCCTCACGCTGCTAATACTACTTAAACTGTAATAATGAAGTGAAGTGTATTGTCCTCACGCTGCTAATACTACTTAAACTGTGTTAATGAAGTGAAGTGTATTGTCCTCACGCTGCTAATACTACTTAAACTGTGATAATGAAGTGAAGTGTATTGTCCTCACGCTGCTAATACTACTTAAACTGTGATAATGAAGTGAAGTGTATTGTCCTCACGCTGCTAATACTACTTAAACTGTGATAATGAAGTGAAGTGTATTGTCCTCACGCTGCTAATACTACTTAAACTGTGATAATGAAGTGAAGTGTATTGTCCTCACACTGCTAATACTACTTAAACTGTGATAATGAAGTGAAGTGTATTGTCCTCACGCTGCTAATACTACTTAAACTGTGATAATGAAGTGAAGTGTATTGTCCTCACACTGCTAATACTACTTAAACTGTGATAATGAAGTGAAGTGTATTGTCCTCACGCTGCTAATACTACTTAAACTGTGATAATGAAGTGAAGTGTATTGTCCTCACGCTGCTAATACTACTTGAACTGTGATAATGAAGTGAAGTGTATTGTCCTCACGCTGCTAATACTACTTAAACTGTGATAATGAAGTGAAGTGTATTGTCCTCACGCTGCTAATACTACTTAAACTGTGATAATGAAGTGAAGTGTATTGTCCTCACGCTGCTAATAATACTTAAACTGTGATAATGAAGTGAAGTGTATTGTCCTCACGCTGCTAATACTACTTAAACTGTGATAATGAAGTGAAGTGTATTGTCCTCACGCTGCTAATACTACTTAAACTGTGATAATGAAGTGAAGTGTATTGTCCTCACGCTGCTAATACTACTTAAACTGTGATAATGAAGTGAAGTGTATTGTCCTCACGCTGCTAATACTACTTAAACTGTGATAATGAAGTGAAGTGTATTGTCCTCACACTGCTAATACTACTTAAACTGTGATAATGAAGTGAAGTGTATTGTCCTCACGCTGCTAATACTACTTAAACTGTGATAATGAAGTGAAGTGTATTGTCCTCACGCTGCTAATACTACTTAAACTGTGATAATGAAGTGAAGTGTATTGTCCTCACGCTGCTAATACTACTTAAACTGTGATAATGAAGTGAAGTGTATTGTCCTCACGCTGCTAATACTACTTAAACTGTGATAATGAAGTGAAGTGTATTGTCCTCACGCTGCTAATACTACTTAAACTGTGATAATGAAGTGAAGTGTATTGTCCTCACGCTGCTAATACTACTTAAACTGTGTTAATGAAGTGAAGTGTATTGTCCTCACGCTGCTAATACTACGTAAACTGTGATAATGAAGTGAAGTGTATTGTCCTCACACTGCTAATACTACTTAAACTGTGATAATGAAGTGAAGTGTATTGTCCTCACACTGCTAATACTACTTAAACTGTGATAATGAAGTGAAGTGTATTGTCCTCACGCTGCTAATACTACTTAAACTGTGTTAATGAAGTGAAGTGTATTGTCCTCACGCTGCTAATACTACTTAAACTGTGTTAATGAAGTGAAGTGTATTGTCCTCACGCTGCTAATACTACTTAAACTGTGTTAATAAAGTGAAGTGTATTGTCCTCACACTGCTAATACTACTTAAACTGTGATAATGAAGTGAAGTGTATTGTCCTCACGCTGCTAATACTACTTAAACTGTGTTAATGAAGAGAAGTGTATTGTCCTCACGCTGCTAATACTACTTAAACTGTGTTAATGAAGTGAAGTGTATTGTCCTCACACTGCTAATACTACTTAAACTGTGATAATGAAGTGAAGTGTATTGTCCTCACGCTGCTAATACTACTTAAACTGTGATAATGAAGTGAAGTGTATTGTCCTCACGCTGCTAAAACTACTTAAACTGTGTTAATGAAGTGAAGTGTATTGTCCTCACGCTGCTAATACTACTTAAACTGTGATAATGAAGTGAAGTGTATTGTCCTCACGCTGCTAATACTACATAAACTGTGATAATGAAGTGAAGTGTATTGTCCTCACACTGCTAATACCACTTAAACTGTGATAATGAAGTGAAGTGTATTGTCCTCACGCTGCTAATACTACTAACACTGTGTTAATGAAGTGAAGTGTATTGTCCTCACGCTGCTAATACTACTTAAACTGTGATAATGAAGTGAAGTGTATTGTCCTCACGCTGCTAATACTACTTAAACTGTGATAATGAAGTGAAGTGTATTGTCCTCACGCTGCTAATACTACATAAACTGTGATAATGAAGTGAAGTGTATTGTCCTCACACTGCTAATACCACTTAAACTGTGATAATGAAGTGAAGTGTATTGTCCTCACGCTGCTAATACTACTAACACTGTGTTAATGAAGTGAAGTGTATTGTCCTCACGCTGCTAATACTACTTAAACTGTGATAATGAAGGGAAGTGTATTGTCCTCACGCTGCTAATACTACTTAAACTGTGATAATGAAGTGAAGTGTATTGTCCTCACGCTGCTAATACTACTTAAACTGTGATAATGAAGTGAAGTGTATTGTCCTCACGCTGCTAATACTACTTAAACTGTGATAATGAAGTGAAGTGTATTGTCCTCACGCTGCTAATACTACTTAAACTGTGATAATGAAGTGAAGTGTATTGTCCTCACACTGCTAATACTACTTAAACTGTGATAATGAAGTGAAGTGTATTGTCCTCACACTGCTAATACTACTTAAACTGTGATAATGAAGTGAAGTGTATTGTCCTCACGCTGCTAATACTACTTAAACTGTGATAATGAAGTGAAGTGTATTGTCCTCACGCTGCTAATACTACTTAAACTGTGATAATGAAGTGAAGTGTATTGTCCTCACGCTGCTAATACTACTTAAACTGTGTTAATGAAGTGAAGTGTATTGTCTTCACGCTGCTAATACTACTTAAACTGTGATAATGAAGTGAAGTGTATTGTCCTCACGCTGCTAATACTACTTAAACTGTGTTAATGAAGTGAAGTGTATTGTCCTCACGCTGCTAATACTACGTAAACTGTGTTAATGAAGTGAAGTGTATTGTCCTCACACTGCTAATACTACTTAAACTGTGTTAATGAAGTGAAGTGTATTGTCCTCACGCTGCTAATACTACTTAAACTGTGTTAATGAAGTGAAGTGTATTGTCCTCACGCTGCTAATACTACTTAAACTGTGTTAATGAAGTGAAGTGTATTGTCCTCACGCTGCTAATACTACTTAAACTGTGTTAATGAAGTGAAGTGTATTGTCCTCACACTGCTAATACTACTTAAACTGTGATAATGAAGTGAAGTGTATTGTCCTCACGCTGCTAATACTACTTAAACTGTGTTAATGAAGAGAAGTGTATTGTCCTCACGCTGCTAATACTACTTAAACTGTGTTAATGAAGTGAAGTGTATTGTCCTCACACTGCTAATACTACTTAAACTGTGATAATGAAGTGAAGTGTATTGTCCTCACGCTGCTAATACTACTTAAACTGTGATAATGAAGTGAAGTGTATTGTCCTCACGCTGCTAAAACTACTTAAACTGTGATAATGAAGTGAAGTGTATTGTCCTCACGCTGCTATTACTACTAATACTACTTAAACTGTGATAATGAAGTGAAGTGTATTGTCCTCACGCTGCTAATACTACTTAAACTGTGTTAATGAAGTGAAGTGTATTGTCCTCACGCTGCTAATACTACTTAAACTGTGATAATGAAGTGAAGTGTATTGTCCTCACGCTGCTAATACTACATAAACTGTGATAATGAAGTGAAGTGTATTGTCCTCACACTGCTAATACCACTTAAACTGTGATAATGAAGTGAAGTGTATTGTCCTCACGCTGCTAATACTACTAACACTGTGTTAATGAAGTGAAGTGTATTGTCCTCACGCTGCTAATACTACTTAAACTGTGTTAATGAAGTGAAGTGTATTGTCCTCACGCTGCTAATACTACTTAAACTGTGATAATGAAGTGAAGTGTATTGTCCTCACGCTGCTAATACTACTTAAACTGTGATAATGAAGTGAAGTGTATTGTCCTCACGCTGCTAATACTACTTAAACTGTGATAATGAAGTGAAGTGTATTGTCCTCACGCTGCTAATACTACTTAAACTGTGTTAATGAAGTGAAGTGTATTGTCCTCACGCTGCTAATACTACTTAAACTGTGTTAATGAAGTGAAGTGTATTGTCCTCACGCTGCTAATACTACTTAAACTGTGTTAATGAAGTGAAGTGTATTGTCCTCACACTGCTAATACTACTTAAACTGTGATAATGAAGTGAAGTGTATTGTCCTCACGCTGCTAATACTACTTAAACTGTGTTAATGAAGAGAAGTGTATTGTCCTCACGCTGCTAATACTACTTAAACTGTGTTAATGAAGTGAAGTGTATTGTCCTCACACTGCTAATACTACTTAAACTGTGATAATGAAGTGAAGTGTATTGTCCTCACGCTGCTAATACTACTTAAACTGTGATAATGAAGTGAAGTGTATTGTCCTCACGCTGCTAAAACTACTTAAACTGTGATAATGAAGTGAAGTGTATTGTCCTCACGCTGCTAATACTACTAATACTACTTAAACTGTGATAATGAAGTGAAGTGTATTGTCCTCACGCTGCTAATACTACTTAAACTGTGTTAATGAAGTGAAGTGTATTGTCCTCACGCTGCTAATACTACTTAAACTGTGATAATGAAGTGAAGTGTATTGTCCTCACGCTGCTAATACTACATAAACTGTGATAATGAAGTGAAGTGTATTGTCCTCACACTGCTAATACCACTTAAACTGTGATAATGAAGTGAAGTGTATTGTCCTCACGCTGCTAATACTACTAACACTGTGTTAATGAAGTGAAGTGTATTGTCCTGACGCTGCTAATACTACTTAAACTGTGTTAATGAAGTGAAGTGTATTGTCCTCACGCTGCTAATACTACTTAAACTGTGATAATGAAGTGAAGTGTATTGTCCTCACGCTGCTAATACTACTTAAACTGTGATAATGAAGTGAAGTGTATTGTCCTCACGCTGCTAATACTACTTAAACTGTGATAATGAAGTGAAGTGTATTGTCCTCACGCTGCTAATACTACTTAAACTGTGATAATGAAGTGAAGTGTATTGTCCTCACGCTGCTAATACTACTTAAACTGTGTTAATGAAGTGAAGTGTATTGTCCTCACGCTGCTAAAACTACTTAAACTGTGATAATGAAGTGAAGTGTATTGTCCTCACACTGCTAATACTACTTAAACTGTGATAATGAAGTGAAGTGTATTGTCCTCACGCTGCTAATACTACTTAAACTGTGATAATGAAGTGAAGTGTATTGTCCTCACGCTGCTAATACTACTTAAACTGTGATAATGAAGTGAAGTGTATTGTCCTCACGCTGCTAATACTACTTAAACTGTGATAATGAAGTGAAGTGTATTGTCCGCACGCTGCTAATACTACTTAAACTGTGATAATGAAGTGAAGTGTATTGTCCTCACGCTGCTAATACTACTTAAACTGTGATAATGAAGTGAAGTGTATTGTCCTCACACTGCTAATACTACTTAAACTGTGATAATGAAGTGAAGTGTATTGTCCTCACGCTGCTAATACTACTTAAACTGTGATAATGAAGTGAAGTGTATTGTCCTCACACTGCTAATACTACTTAATCTGTGATAATGAAGTGAAGTGTATTGTCCTCACGCTGCTAATACTACTTAAGCTGTGATAATGAAGTGAAGTGTATTGTCCTCACGCTGCTAATACTACTTGAACTGTGATAATGAAGTGAAGTGTATTGTCCTCACGCTGCTAATACTACTTAAACTGTGATAATGAAGTGAAGTGTATTGTCCTCACGCTGCTAATACTACTTAAACTGTGATAATGAAGTGAAGTGTATTGTCCTCACGCTGCTAATACTACTTAAACTGTGATAATGAAGTGAAGTGTATTGTCCTCACGCTGCTAATACTACTTAAACTGTGATAATGAAGTGAAGTGTATTGTCCTCACGCTGCTAATACTACTTAAACTGTGATAATGAAGTGAAGTGTATTGTCCTCACGCTGCTAATACTACTTAAACTGTGATAATGAAGTGAAGTGTATTGTCCTCACGCTGCTAATACTACTTAAACTGTGATAATGAAGTGAAGTGTATTGTCCTCACACTGCTAATACTACTTAAACTGTGATAATGAATTGAAGTGTATTGTCCTCACGCTGCTAATACTACTTAAACTGTGATAATGAAGTGAAGTGTATTGTCCTCACGCTGCTAATACTACTTAAACTGTGATAATGAAGTGAAGTGTATTGTCCTCACGCTGCTAATACTACTTAAACTGTGATAATGAAGTTAAGTGTATTGTCCTCACGCTGCTAATACTACTTAAACTGTGATAATGAAGTGAAGTGTATTGTCCTCACGCTGCTAATACTACTTAAACTGTGATAATGAAGTGAAGTGTATTGTCCTCACGCTGCTAATACTACTTAAACTGTGATAATGAAGTGAAGTGTATTGTCCTCACGCTGCTAATACTACTTAAACTGTGATAATGAAGTGAAGTGTATTGTCCTCACGCTGCTAATACTACTTAAACTGTGATAATGAAGTGAAGTGTATTGTCCTCACACTGCTAATACTACTTAAACTGTGATAATGAAGTGAAGTGTATTGTCCTCACACTGCTAATACTACTTAAACTGTGATAATGAAGTGAAGTGTATTGTCCTCACGCTGCTAATACTACTTAAACTGTGATAATGAAGTGAAGTGTATTGTCCTCACGCTGCTAATACTACTTAAACTGTGATAATGAAGTGAAGTGTATTGTCCTCACGCTGCTAATACTACTTAAACTGTGTTAATGAAGTGAAGTGTATTGTCCTCACGCTGCTAATACTACTTAAACTGTGATAATGAAGTGAAGTGTATTGTCCTCACGCTGCTAATACTACTTAAACTGTGTTAATGAAGTGAAGTGTATTGTCCTCACGCTGCTAATACTACGTAAACTGTGTTAATGAAGTGAAGTGTATTGTCCTCACACTGCTAATACTACTTAAACTGTGTTAATGAAGTGAAGTGTATTGTCCTCACGCTGCTAATACTACTTAAACTGTGTTAATGAAGTGAAGTGTATTGTCCTCACGCTGCTAATACTACTTAAACTGTGTTAATGAAGTGAAGTGTATTGTCCTCACGCTGCTAATACTACTTAAACTGTGTTAATGAAGTGAAGTGTATTGTCCTCACACTGCTAATACTACTTAAACTGTGATAATGAAGTGAAGTGTATTGTCCTCACGCTGCTAATACTACTTAAACTGTGTTAATGAAGAGAAGTGTATTGTCCTCACTCTGCTAATACTACTTAAACTGTGTTAATGAAGTGAAGTGTATTGTCTTCACACTGCTAATACTACTTAAACTGTGATAATGAAGTGAAGTGTATTGTCCTCACGCTGCTAATACTACTTAAACTGTGATAATGAAGTGAAGTGTATTGTCCTCACGCTGCTAAAACTACTTAAACTGTGATAATGAAGTGAAGTGTATTGTCCTCACGCTGCTAATACTACTAATACTACTTAAACTGTGATAATGAAGTGAAGTGTATTGTCCTCACGCTGCTAATACTACTTAAACTGTGTTAATGAAGTGAAGTGTATTGTCCTCACGCTGCTAATACTACTTAAACTGTGATAATGAAGTGAAGTGTATTGTCCTCACGCTGCTAATACTAGATAAACTGTGATAATGAAGTGAAGTGTATTGTCCTCACACTGCTAATACCACTTAAACTGTGATAATGAAGTGAAGTGTATTGTCCTCACGCTGCTAATACTACTAACACTGTGTTAATGAAGTGAAGTGTATTGTCCTCACGCTGCTAATACTACTTAAACTGTGATAATGAAGTGAAGTGTATTGTCCTTACGCTCCTAATACTACTTAAACTGTGATAATGAAGTGAAGTGTATTGTCCTCACACTGCTAATACTACTTAAACTGTGATAATGAAGTGAAGTGTATTGTCCTCACGCTGCTAATACTACTAACACTGGGGTTAATGAAGTGAAGTGTATTGTCCTCACGCTGCTAATACTACTTAAACTGTGTTAATGAAGTGAAGTGTATTGTCCTCACTCTGCTAATACTACTTAAACTGTGATAATGAAGTGAAGTGTATTGTCCTCACGCTGCTAATACTACTTAAACTGTGTTAATGAAGTGAAGTGTTTTGTCCTCACGCTGCTAATACTACTTAAACTGTGATAATGAAGTGAAGTGTATTGTCCTCACGCTGCTAATACTACTTAAACTGTGATAATGAAGTGAAGTGTATTGTCCTCACGCTGCTAATACTACTTAAACTGTGATAATGAAGTGAAGTGTATTGTCCTCACGCTGCTAATACTACTTAAACTGTGTTAATGAAGTGAAGTGTATTGTCCTCACGCTGCTAATACTACTTAAACTGTGATAATGAAGTGAAGTGTATTGTCCTCACGCTGCTAATACTACTTAAACTGTGTTAATGAAGTGAAGTGTATTGTCCTCACGCTGCTAATACTACTTAAACTGTGATAATGAAGTGAAGTGTATTGTCCTCACGCTGCTAATACTACTTAAACTGTGTTAATGAAGTGAAGTGTATTGTCCTCACGCTGCTAATACTACTTAAACTGTGATAATGAAGTGAAGTGTATTGTCCTCACGCTGCTAATACTACTTAAACTGTGATCATGAAGTGAAGTGTATTGTCCTCACGCTGCTAATACTACTTAAACTGTGATAATGAAGTGAAGTGTATTGTCCTCACGCTGCTAATACTACTTAAACTGTGTTATTGAAGTGAAGTGTATTGTCCTCACGCTGCTAATACTACTTAAACTGTGATAATGAAGTGAAGTGTATTGTCCTCACACTGCTAATACTACTTAAACTGTGATAATGAAGTGAAGTGTATTGTCCTCACGCTGCTAATACTACTTCAACTGTGATAATGAAGTGAAGTGTATTGTCCTCACGCTGCTAATACTACTTAAACTGTGATAATGAAGTGAAGTGTATTGTCCTCACGCTGCTAATACTACTTAAACTGTGATAATGAAGTGAAGTGTATTGTCCTCACATTGCTAATACTACTTAAACTGTGATAATGAAGTGAAGTGTATTGTCCTCACACTGCTAATACTACTTAAACTGTGATAATGAAGTGAAGTGTATTGTCCTCACGCTGCTAATACTACTTACACTGTGATAATGAAGTGAAGTGTATTGTCCTCACGCTGCTAATACTACTTAAACTGTGTTAATGAAGTGAAGTGTATTGTCCTCACACTGCTAATACTACTTAAACTGTGTTAATGAAGTGAAGTGTATTGTCCTCACGCTGCTAATACTACTTAAACTGTGTTAATGAAGTGAAGTGTATTGTCCTCACGCTGCTAATACTACTTAAACTGTGTTAATGAAGTGAAGTGTATTGTCCTCACGCTGCTAATACTACTTAAACTGTGATAATGAAGTGAAGTGTATTGTCCTCACGCTGCTAATACTACTTAAACTGTAATAATGAAGTGAAGTGTATTGTCCTCACGCTGCTAATACTACTTAAACTGTGTTAATGAAGTGAAGTGTATTGTCCTCACGCTGCTAATACTACTTAAACTGTGATAATGAAGTGAAGTGTATTGTCCTCACGCTGCTAATACTACTTAAACTGTGATAATGAAGTGAAGTGTATTGTCCTCACGCTCCTAATACTACTTAAACTGTGTTAATGAAGTGAAGTGTATTGTCCTCACGCTGCTAATACTACATAAACTGTGATAATGAAGTGAAGTGTATTGTCCTCACACTGCTAATACTACTTAAACTGTGATAATGAAGTGAAGTGTATTGTCCTCACGCTGCTAATACTACTTAAACTGTGATAATGAAGTGAAGTGTATTGTCCTCACGCTGCTAATACTACTTAAACTGTGATAATGAAGTGAAGTGTATTGTCCTCACACTGCTAATACTACTTAAACTGTGTTAATGAAGTGAAGTGTATTGTCCTCACACTGCTAATACTACTTAAACTGTGATAATGAAGTGAAGTGTATTGTCCTCACGGTGCTAATACTACTTAAACTGTGATAATGAAGTGAAGTGTATTGTCCTCACACTGCTAATACTACTAACACTGTGTTAATGAAGTGAAGAGTATTGTCCTCACACTGCTAATACTACTTAAACTGTGATAATGAAGTGAAGTGTATTGTCCTCACGCTGCTAATACTACTTAAACTGTGATAATGAAGTGAAGTGTATTGTCCTCACGCTGCTAATACTACTTACACTGTGTTAATGAAGTGAAATGTATTGTCCTCACGCTGCTAATACTACTTAAACTGTGTTAATGAAGTGAAGTGTATTGTCCTCACGCTGCTAATACTACTTAAACTGTGATAATGAAGTGAAGTGTATTGTCCTCACGCTGCTAATACTACTTAAACTGTGTTAATGAAGTGAAGTGTATTGTCCTCACGCTGCTAATACTACTTAAACTGTAATAATGAAGTGAAGTGTATTGTCCTCACGCTGCTAATACTACTTAAACTGTGTTAATGAAGTGAAGTGTATTGTCCTCACGCTGCTAATACTACTTAAACTGTGATAATGAAGTGAAGTGTATTGTCCTCACGCTGCTAATACTACTTAAACTGTGTTAATGATGTGAAGTGTATTGTCCTCACGCTGCTAATACTACTTAAACTGTGTTAATGAAGTGAAGTGTATTGTCCTCACGCTGCTAATACTACTTAAACTGTGTTAATGAAGTGAAGTGTATTGTCCTCACGCTGCTAATACTACTTAAACTGTGTTAATGAAGTGAAGTGTATTGTCCTCACGCTGCTAATACTACTTAAACTGTGATAATGAAGTGAAGTGTATTGTCCACACGCTGCTAATACTACTTAAACTGTGTTAATGAAGTGAAGTGTATTGTCCTCACGCTGCGAATACTACTTAAACTGTGATAATGAAGTGAAGTGTATTGTCCTCACGCTGCTAATACTACTTAAACTGTGATAATGAAGTGAAGTGTATTGTCCTCACGCTGCTAATACTACTTAAACTGTGATAATGATGTGAAGTGTATTGTCCTCACGCTGCTAATACTACTTAAACTGTGATAATGAAGTGAAGTGTATTGTCCTCACGCTGCTAATACTACTTAAACTGTGATAATGAAGTGAAGTGTATTGTCCTCACACTGCTAATACTACTTAAACTGTGATAATGAAGTGAATTGTATTGTCCTCACACTGCTAATACTACTTAAACTGTGATAATGAAGTGAAGTGTATTGTCCTCACGCTGCTAATACTACTTAAACTGTGTTAATGAAGTGAAGTGTATTGTCCTCACGCTGCTAATACTACTTAAACTGTGATAATGAAGTGAAGTGTATTGTCCTCACGCTGCTAATACTACTTAAACTGTGATAATGAAGTGAAGTGTATTGTCCTCATACTGCTAATACAACTTAAACTGTGATAATGAAGTGAAGTGTATTGTCCTCACACTGCTAATACTACTTAAACTGTGTTAATGAAGTGAAGTGTATTGTCCTCACGCTGCTAATACTACTAAAACTGTGATAATGAAGTGAAGTGTATTGTCCTCACGCTGCTAATACTACTTAAACTGTGATAATGAAGTGAAGTGTATTGTCCTCACGCTGCTAATACTACTTAAACTGTGATAATGAAGTGAAGTGTATTGTCCTCACGCTGCTAATACAACTTAAACTGTGATAATGAGGTGAAGTGTATTGTCCTCACACTGCTAATACTACTTAAACTGTGATAATGAAGTGAAGTGTATTGTCCTCACGCTGCTAATACTACTTAAACTGTGTTAATGAAGTGAAGTGTATTGTCCTCACACTGCTAATACTACTTAAACTGTGATAATGAAGTGAAGTGTATTGTCCTCACGCTGCTAATACTACTTAAACTGTGATAATGAAGTGAAGTGTATTGTCCTCACGCTGCTAATACTACTTAAACTGTGATAATGAAGTGAAGTGTATTGTCCTCAAGCTGCTAATACTACTTAAACTGTGTTAATGAAGTGAAGTGTATTGTCCTCACACTGCTAATACTACTTAAACTGTGTTAATGAAGTGAAGTGTATTGTCCTCACGCTGCTAATACTACTTAAACTGTGTTAATGAAGTGAAGTGTATTGTCCTCACGCTGCTAATACTACTTAAACTGTGTTAATGAAGTGAAGTGTATTGTCCTCACGCTGCTAATACTACTTAAACTGTGATAATGAAGTGAAGTGTATTGTCCTCACGCTGCTAATACTACTTAAACTGTAATAATGAAGTGAAGTGTATTGTCCTCACGCTGCTAATACTACTTAAACTGTGTTAATGAAGTGAAGTGTATTGTCCTCACGCTGCTAATACTACTTAAACTGTGATAATGAAGTGAAGTGTATTGTCCTCACGCTGCTAATACTACTTAAACTGTGATAATGAAGTGAAGTGTATTGTCCTCACGCTCCTAATACTACTTAAACTGTGTTAATGAAGTGAAGTGTATTGTCCTCACGCTGCTAATACTACATAAACTGTGATAATGAAGTGAAGTGTATTGTCCTCACACTGCTAATACTACTTAAACTGTGATAATGAAGTGAAGTGTATTGTCCTCACGCTGCTAATACTACTTAAACTGTGATAATGAAGTGAAGTGTATTGTCCTCACGCTGCTAATACTACTTATACTGTGATAATGAAGTGAAGTGTATTGTCCTCACGCTGCTAATACTACTTAAACTGTGATAATGAAGTGAATTGTATTGTCCTCACGCTGCTAATACTACTTAAACTGTGATAATGAAGTTAAGTGTATTGTCCTCACGCTGCTAATACTACTTAAACTGTGATAATGAAGTGAAGTGTATTGTCCTCACGCTGCTAATACTACTTAAACTGTGATAATGAAGTGAAGTGTATTGTCCTCACGCTGCTAATACTACTTAAACTGTGATAATGAAGTGAAGTGTATTGTCCTCACGCTGCTAATACTACTTAAACTGTGATAATGAAGTGAAGTGTATTGTCCTCACGCTGCTAATACTACTTAAACTGTGATAATGAAGTGAAGTGTATTGTCCTCACACTGCTAATACTACTTAAACTGTGATAATGAAGTGAAGTGTATTGTCCTCACACTGCTAATACTACTTAAACTGTGATAATGAAGTGAAGTGTATTGTCCTCACGCTGCTAATACTACTTAAACTGTGATAATGAAGTGAAGTGTATTGTCCTCACGCTGCTAATACTACTTAAACTGTGATAATGAAGTGAAGTGTATTGTCCTCACGCTGCTAATACTACTTAAACTGTGTTAATGAAGTGAAGTGTATTGTCCTCACGCTGCTAATACTACTTAAACTGTGATAATGAAGTGAAGTGTATTGTCCTCACGCTGCTAATACTACTTAAACTGTGTTAATGAAGTGAAGTGTATTGTCCTCACGCTGCTAATACTACGTAAACTGTGTTAATGAAGTGAAGTGTATTGTCCTCACACTGCTAATACTACTTAAACTGTGTTAATGAAGTGAAGTGTATTGTCCTCACGCTGCTAATACTACTTAAACTGTGTTAATGAAGTGAAGTGTATTGTCCTCACGCTGCTAATACTACTTAAACTGTGTTAATGAAGTGAAGTGTATTGTCCTCACGCTGCTAATACTACTTAAACTGTGTTAATGAAGTGAAGTGTATTGTCCTCACACTGCTAATACTACTTAAACTGTGATAATGAAGTGAAGTGTATTGTCCTCACGCTGCTAATACTACTTAAACTGTGTTAATGAAGAGAAGTGTATTGTCCTCACGCTGCTAATACTACTTAAACTGTGTTAATGAAGTGAAGTGTATTGTCCTCACACTGCTAATACTACTTAAACTGTGATAATGAAGTGAAGTGTATTGTCCTCACGCTGCTAATACTACTTAAACTGTGATAATGAAGTGAAGTGTATTGTCCTCACGCTGCTAAAACTACTTAAACTGTGATAATGAAGTGAAGTGTATTGTCCTCACGCTGCTAATACTACTAATACTACTTAAACTGTGATAATGAAGTGAAGTGTATTGTCCTCACGCTGCTAATACTACTTAAACTGTGTTAATGAAGTGAAGTGTATTGTCCTCACGCTGCTAATACTACTTAAACTGTGATAATGAAGTGAAGTGTATTGTCCTCACGCTGCTAATACTAGATAAACTGTGATAATGAAGTGAAGTGTATTGTCCTCACACTGCTAATACCACTTAAACTGTGATAATGAAGTGAAGTGTATTGTCCTCACGCTGCTAATACTACTAACACTGTGTTAATGAAGTGAAGTGTATTGTCCTCACGCTGCTAATACTACTTAAACTGTGATAATGAAGTGAAGTGTATTGTCCTCACGCTCCTAATACTACTTAAACTGTGATAATGAAGTGAAGTGTATTGTCCTCACACTGCTAATACTACTTAAACTGTGATAATGAAGTGAAGTGTATTGTCCTCACGCTGCTAATACTACTAACACTGGGGTTAATGAAGTGAAGTGTATTGTCCTCACGCTGCTAATACTACTTAAACTGTGTTAATGAAGTGAAGTGTATTGTCCTCACTCTGCTAATACTACTTAAACTGTGATAATGAAGTGAAGTGTATTGTCCTCACGCTGCTAATACTACTTAAACTGTGTTAATGAAGTGAAGTGTATTGTCCTCACGCTGCTAATACTACTTAAACTGTGATAATGAAGTGAAGTGTATTGTCCTCACGCTGCTAATACTACTTAAACTGTGATAATGAAGTGAAGTGTATTGTCCTCACGCTGCTAATACTACTTAAACTGTGATAATGAAGTGAAGTGTATTGTCCTCACGCTGCTAATACTACTTAAACTGTGTTAATGAAGTGAAGTGTATTGTCCTCACGCTGCTAATACTACTTAAACTGTGATAATGAAGTGAAGTGTATTGTCCTCACGCTGCTAATACTACTTAAACTGTGTTAATGAAGTGAAGTGTATTGTCCTCACGCTGCTAATACTACTTAAACTGTGATAATGAAGTGAAGTGTATTGTCCTCACGCTGCTAATACTACTTAAACTGTGTTAATGAAGTGAAGTGTATTGTCCTCACGCTGCTAATACTACTTAAACTGTGATAATGAAGTGAAGTGTATTGTCCTCACGCTGCTAATACTACTTAAACTGTGATCATGAAGTGAAGTGTATTGTCCTCACGCTGCTAATACTACTTAAACTGTGATAATGAAGTGAAGTGTATTGTCCTCACGCTGCTAATACTACTTAAACTGTGTTATTGAAGTGAAGTGTATTGTCCTCACGCTGCTAATACTACTTAAACTGTGATAATGAAGTGAAGTGTATTGTCCTCACGCTGCTAATACTACTTAAACTGTGATAATGAAGTGAATTGTATTGTCCTCACGCTGCTAATACTACTTAAACTGTGATAATGAAGTTAAGTGTATTGTCCTCACGCTGCTAATACTACTTAAACTGTGATAATGAAGTGAAGTGTATTGTCCTCACGCTGCTAATACTACTTAAACTGTGATAATGAAGTGAAGTGTATTGTCCTCACGCTGCTAATACTACTTAAACTGTGATAATGAAGTGAAGTGTATTGTCCTCACGCTGCTAATACTACTTAAACTGTGATAATGAAGTGAAGTGTATTGTCCTCACGCTGCTAATACTACTTAAACTGTGATAATGAAGTGAAGTGTATTGTCCTCACACTGCTAATACTACTTAAACTGTGATAATGAAGTGAAGTGTATTGTCCTCACACTGCTAATACTACTTAAACTGTGATAATGAAGTGAAGTGTATTGTCCTCACGCTGCTAATACTACTTAAACTGTGATAATGAAGTGAAGTGTATTGTCCTCACGCTGCTAATACTACTTAAACTGTGATAATGAAGTGAAGTGTATTGTCCTCACGCTGCTAATACTACTTAAACTGTGTTAATGAAGTGAAGTGTATTGTCCTCACGCTGCTAATACTACTTAAACTGTGATAATGAAGTGAAGTGTATTGTCCTCACGCTGCTAATACTACTTAAACTGTGTTAATGAAGTGAAGTGTATTGTCCTCACGCTGCTAATACTACGTAAACTGTGTTAATGAAGTGAAGTGTATTGTCCTCACACTGCTAATACTACTTAAACTGTGTTAATGAAGTGAAGTGTATTGTCCTCACGCTGCTAATACTACTTAAACTG
Source organism: Meconema thalassinum (assembly GCA_946902985.2). Taxonomy (NCBI): domain Eukaryota; kingdom Metazoa; phylum Arthropoda; class Insecta; order Orthoptera; family Tettigoniidae; genus Meconema; species Meconema thalassinum. Next base: position 249,529,957 of record OX336388.2, on the reverse strand, counting down.
TGTTAATGAAGTGAAGTGTATTGTCCTCACGCTGCTAATACTACTTAAACTGTGTTAATGAAGTGAAGTGTATTGTCCTCACGCTGCTAATACTACTTAAACTGTGTTAATGAAGTGAAGTGTATTGTCCTCACACTGCTAATACTACTTAAACTGTGATAATGAAGTGAAGTGTATTGTCCTCACGCTGCTAATACTACTTAAACTGTGTTAATGAAGAGAAGTGTATTGTCCTCACGCTGCTAATACTACTTAAACTGTGTTAATGAAGTGAAGTGTATTGTCCTCACACTGCTAATACTACTTAAACTGTGATAATGAAGTGAAGTGTATTGTCCTCACGCTGCTAATACTACTTAAACTGTGATAATGAAGTGAAGTGTATTGTCCTCACGCTGCTAAAACTACTTAAACTGTGATAATGAAGTGAAGTGTATTGTCCTCACGCTGCTAATACTACTAATACTACTTAAACTGTGATAATGAAGTGAAGTGTATTGTCCTCACGCTGCTAATACTACTTAAACTGTGTTAATGAAGTGAAGTGTATTGTCCTCACGCTGCTAATACTACTTAAACTGTGATAATGAAGTGAAGTGTATTGTCCTCACGCTGCTAATACTAGATAAACTGTGATAATGAAGTGAAGTGTATTGTCCTCACACTGCTAATACCACTTAAACTGTGATAATGAAGTGAAGTGTATTGTCCTCACGCTGCTAATACTACTAACACTGTGTTAATGAAGTGAAGTGTATTGTCCTCACGCTGCTAATACTACTTAAACTGTGATAATGAAGTGAAGTGTATTGTCCTCACGCTCCTAATACTACTTAAACTGTGATAATGAAGTGAAGTGTATTGTCCTCACACTGCTAATACTACTTAAACTGTGATAATGAAGTGAAGTGTATTGTCCTCACGCTGCTAATACTACTAACACTGGGGTTAATGAAGTGAAGTGTATTGTCCTCACGCTGCTAATACTACTTAAACTGTGTTAATGAAGTGAAGTGTATTGTCCTCACTCTGCTAATACTACTTAAACTGTGATAATGAAGTGAAGTGTATTGTCCTCACGCTGCTAATACTACTTAAACTGTGTTAATGAAGTGAAGTGTATTGTCCTCACGCTGCTAATACTACTTAAACTGTGATAATGAAGTGAAGTGTATTGTCCTCACGCTGCTAATACTACTTAAACTGTGATAATGAAGTGAAGTGTATTGTCCTCACGCTGCTAATACTACTTAAACTGTGATAATGAAGTGAAGTGTATTGTCCTCACGCTGCTAATACTACTTAAACTGTGTTAATGAAGTGAAGTGTATTGTCCTCACGCTGCTAATACTACTTAAACTGTGATAATGAAGTGAAGTGTATTGTCCTCACGCTGCTAATACTACTTAAACTGTGTTAATGAAGTGAAGTGTATTGTCCTCACGCTGCTAATACTACTTAAACTGTGATAATGAAGTGAAGTGTATTGTCCTCACGCTGCTAATACTACTTAAACTGTGTTAATGAAGTGAAGTGTATTGTCCTCACGCTGCTAATACTACTTAAACTGTGATAATGAAGTGAAGTGTATTGTCCTCACGCTGCTAATACTACTTAAACTGTGATCATGAAGTGAAGTGTATTGTCCTCACGCTGCTAATACTACTTAAACTGTGATAATGAAGTGAAGTGTATTGTCCTCACGCTGCTAATACTACTTAAACTGTGTTATTGAAGTGAAGTGTATTGTCCTCACGCTGCTAATACTACTTAAACTGTGATAATGAAGTGAAGTGTATTGTCCTCACACTGCTAATACTACTTAAACTGTGATAATGAAGTGAAGTGTATTGTCCTCACGCTGCTAATACTACTTAAACTGTGATAATGAAGTGAAGTGTATTGTCCTCACGCTGCTAATACTACTTAAACTGTGATAATGAAGTGAAGTGTATTGTCCTCACGATGCTAATACTACTTAAACTGTGATAATGAAGTGAAGTGTATTGTCCTCACACTGCTAATACTACTTAAACTGTGATAATGAAGTGAAGTGTATTGTCCTCACACTGCTAATACTACTTAAACTGTGATAATGAAGTGAAGTGTATTGTCCTCACGCTGCTAATACTACTTACACTGTGATAATGAAGTGAAGTGTATTGTCCTCACGCTGCTAATACTACTTAAACTGTGTTAATGAAGTGAAGTGTATTGTCCTCACACTGCTAATACTACTTAAACTGTGTTAATGAAGTGAAGTGTATTGTCCTCACGCTGCTAATACTACTTAAACTGTGTTAATGAAGTGAAGTGTATTGTCCTCACGCTGCTAATACTACTTAAACTGTGTTAATGAAGTGAAGTGTATTGTCCTCACGCTGCTAATACTACTTAAACTGTGATAATGAAGTGAAGTGTATTGTCCTCACGCTGCTAATACTACTTAAACTGTAATAATGAAGTGAAGTGTATTGTCCTCACGCTGCTAATACTACTTAAACTGTGTTAATGAAGTGAAGTGTATTGTCCTCACGCTGCTAATACTACTTAAACTGTGATAATGAAGTGAAGTGTATTGTCCTCACGCTGCTAATACTACTTAAACTGTGATAATGAAGTGAAGTGTATTGTCCTCACGCTCCTAATACTACTTAGACTGTGTTAATGAAGTGAAGTGTATTGTCCTCACGCTGCTAATACTACATAAACTGTGATAATGAAGTGAAGTGTATTGTCCTCACACTGCTAATACTACTTAAACTGTGATAATGAAGTGAAGTGTATTGTCCTCACGCTGCTAATACTACTTAAACTGTGATAATGAAGTGAAGTGTATTGTCCTCACGCTGCTAATACTACTTAAACTGTGATAATGAAGTGAAGTGTATTGTCCTCACACTGCTAATACTACTTAAACTGTGTTAATGAAGTGAAGTGTATTGTCCTCACACTGCTAATACTACTTAAACTGTGATAATGAAGTGAAGTGTATTGTCCTCACGGTGCTAATACTACTTAAACTGTGATAATGAAGTGAAGTGTATTGTCCTCACACTGCTAATACTACTAACACTGTGTTAATGAAGTGAAGAGTATTGTCCTCACACTGCTAATACTACTTAAACTGTGATAATGAAGTGAAGTGTATTGTCCTCACGCTGCTAATACTACTTAAACTGTGATAATGAAGTGAAGTGTATTGTCCTCACGCTGCTAATACTACTTACACTGTGTTAATGAAGTGAAATGTATTGTCCTCACGCTGCTAATACTACTTAAACTGTGTTAATGAAGTGAAGTGTATTGTCCTCACGCTGCTAATACTACTTAAACTGTGATAATGAAGTGAAGTGTATTGTCCTCACGCTGCTAATACTACTTAAACTGTGTTAATGAAGTGAAGTGTATTGTCCTCACGCTGCTAATACTACTTAAACTGTAATAATGAAGTGAAGTGTATTGTCCTCACGCTGCTAATACTACTTAAACTGTGTTAATGAAGTGAAGTGTATTGTCCTCACGCTGCTAATACTACTTAAACTGTGATAATGAAGTGAAGTGTATTGTCCTCACGCTGCTAATACTACTTAAACTGTGTTAATGATGTGAAGTGTATTGTCCTCACGCTGCTAATACTACTTAAACTGTGTTAATGAAGTGAAGTGTATTGTCCTCACGCTGCTAATACTACTTAAACTGTGTTAATGAAGTGAAGTGTATTGTCCTCACGCTGCTAATACTACTTAAACTGTGTTAATGAAGTGAAGTGTATTGTCCTCACGCTGCTAATACTACTTAAACTGTGATAATGAAGTGAAGTGTATTGTCCACACGCTGCTAATACTACTTAAACTGTGTTAATGAAGTGAAGTGTATTGTCCTCACGCTGCGAATACTACTTAAACTGTGATAATGAAGTGAAGTGTATTGTCCTCACGCTGCTAATACTACTTAAACTGTGATAATGATGTGAAGTGTATTGTCCTCACGCTGCTAATACTACTTAAACTGTGATAATGAAGGTAAGTGTATTGTCCTCACGCTGCTAATACTACTTAAACTGTGATAATGAAGTGAAGTGTATTGTCCTCACACTGCTAATACTACTTAAACTGTGATAATGAAGTGAATTGTATTGTCCTCACACTGCTAATACTACTTAAACTGTGATAATGAAGTGAAGTGTATTGTCCTCACGCTGCTAATACTACTTAAACTGTGTTAATGAAGTGAAGTGTATTGTCCTCACGCTGCTAATACTACTTAAACTGTGATAATGAAGTGAAGTGTATTGTCCTCACGCTGCTAATACTACTTAAACTGTGATAATGAAGTGAAGTGTATTGTCCTCATACTGCTAATACAACTTAAACTGTGATAATGAAGTGAAGTGTATTGTCCTCACACTGCTAATACTACTTAAACTGTGTTAATGAAGTGAAGTGTATTGTCCTCACGCTGCTAATACTACTAAAACTGTGATAATGAAGTGAAGTGTATTGTCCTCACGCTGCTAATACTACTTAAACTGTGATAATGAAGTGAAGTGTATTGTTCTCACGCTGCTAATACTACTTAAACTGTGATAATGAAGTGAAGTGTATTGTCCTCACGCTGCTAATACAACTTAAACTGTGATAATGAAGTGAAGTGTATTGTCCTCACACTGCTAATACTACTTAAACTGTGATAATGAAGTGAAGTGTATTGTCCTCACGCTGCTAATACTACTTAAACTGTGTTAATGAAGTGAAGTGTATTGTCCTCACACTGCTAATACTACTTAAACTGTGATAATGAAGTGAAGTGTATTGTCCTCACGCTGCTAATACTACTTAAACTGTGATAATGAAGTGAAGTTTATTGTCCTCACGCTGCTAATACTACTTAAACTGTGATAATGAAGTGAAGTGTATTGTCCTCACGCTGCTAATACTACTTAAACTGTGTTAATGAAGTGAAGTGTATTGTCCTCACACTGCTAATACTACTTAAACTGTGTTAATGAAGTGAAGTGTATTGTCCTCACGCTGCTAATACTACTTAAACTGAGTTAATGAAGTGAAGTGTATTGTCCTCACGCTGCTAATACTACTTAAACTGTGTTAATGAAGTGAAGTGTATTGTCCTCACGCTGCTAATACTACTTAAACTGTGATAATGAAGTGAAGTGTATTGTCCTCACGCTGCTAATACTACTTAAACTGTAATAATGAAGTGAAGTGTATTGTCCTCACGCTGCTAATACTACTTAAACTGTGTTAATGAAGTGAAGTGTATTGTCCTCACGCTGCTAATACTACTTAAACTGTGATAATGAAGTGAAGTGTATTGTCCTCACGCTGCTAATACTACTTAAACTGTGATAATGAAGTGAAGTGTATTGTCCTCACGCTCCTAATACTACTTAAACTGTGTTAATGAAGTGAAGTGTATTGTCCTCACGCTGCTAATACTACATAAACTGTGATAATGAAGTGAAGTGTATTGTCCTCACACTGCTAATACTACTTAAACTGTGATAATGAAGTGAAGTGTATTGTCCTCACGCTGCTAATACTACTTAAACTGTGATAATGAAGTGAAGTGTATTGTCCTCACGCTGCTAATACTACTTATACTGTGATAATGAAGTGAAGTGTATTGTCCTCACACTGCTAATACTACTTAAACTGTGTTAATGAAGTGAAGTGTATTGTCCTCACACTGCTAATACTACTTAAACTGTGATAATGAAGTGAAGTGTATTGTCCTCACGGTGCTAATACTACTTAAACTGTGATAATGAAGTGAAGTGTATTGTCCTCACACTGCTAATACTACTAACACTGTGTTAATGAAGTGAAGAGTATTGTCCTCACACTGCTAATACTACTTAAACTGTGATAATGAAGTGAAGTGTATTGTCCTCACGCTGCTAATACTACTTAAACTGTGATAATGAAGTGAAGTGTATTGTCCTCACGCTGCTAATACTACTTACACTGTGTTAATGAAGTGAAGTGTATTGTCCTCACGCTGCTAATACTACTTAAACTGTGTTAATGAAGTGAAGTGTATTGTCCTCACGCTGCTAATACTACTTAAACTGTGATAATGAAGTGAAGTGTATTGTCCTCACGCTGCTAATACTACTTAAACTGTGTTAATGAAGTGAAGTGTATTGTCCTCACGCTGCTAATACTACTTAAACTGTAATAATGAAGTGAAGTGTATTGTCCTCACGCTGCTAATACTACTTAAACTGTGTTAATGAAGTGAAGTGTATTGTCCTCACGCTGCTAATACTACTTAAACTGTGATAATGAAGTGAAATGTATTGTCCTCACGCTGCTAATACTACTTAAACTGTGTTAATGATGTGAAGTGTATTGTCCTCACGCTGCTAATACTACTTAAACTGTGTTAATGAAGTGAAGTGTATTGTCCTCACGCTGCTAATACTACTTAAGCTGTGTTAATGAAGTGAAGTGTATTGTCCTCACGCTGCTAATACTACTTAAACTGTGTTAACGAAGTGAAGTGTATTGTCCTCACGCTGCTAATACTACTTAAACTGTGATAATGAAGTGAAGTGTATTGTCCACACGCTGCTAATACTACTTAAACTGTGTTAATGAAGTGAAGTGTATTGTCCTCACGCTGCTAATACTACTTAAACTGTGATAATGAAGTGAAGTGTATTGTCCTCACGCTGCTAATACTACTTAAACTGTGATAATGAAGTGAAGTGTATTGTCCTCACGCTGCTAATACTACTTAAACTGTGATAATGATGTGAAGTGTATTGTCCTCACGCTGCTAATACTACTTAAACTGTGATAATGAAGTGAAGTGTATTGTCCTCACGCTGCTAATACTACTTAAACTGTGATAATGAAGTGAAGTGTATTGTCCTCACACTGCTAATACTACTTAAACTGTGATAATGAAGTGAATTGTATTGTCCTCACACTGCTAATACTACTTAAACTGTGATAATGAAGTGAAGTGTATTGTCCTCACGCTGCTAATACTACTTAAACTGTGATAATGAAGTGAAGTGTATTGTCCTCACGCTGCTAATACTACTTAAACTGTGATAATGAAGTGAAGTGTATTGTCCTCACGCTGCTAATACTACTTAAACTGTGATAATGAAGTGAAGTGTATTGTCCTCACACTGCTAATACAACTTAAACTGTGATAATGAAGTGAAGTGTATTGTCCTCACACTGCTAATACTACTTAAACTGTGTTAATGAAGTGAAGTGTATTGTCCTCACGCTGCTAATACTACTAAAACTGTGATAATGAAGTGAAGTGTATTGTCCTCACGCTGCTAATACTACTTAAACTGTGATAATGAAGTGAAGTGTATTGTCCTCACGCTGCTAATACTACTTAAACTGTGATAATGAAGTGAAGTGTATTGTCCTCACGCTGCTAATACAACTTAAACTGTGATAATGAAGTGAAGTGTATTGTCCTCACACTGCTAATACTACTTAAACTGTGATAATGAAGTGAAGTGTATTGTCCTCACGCTGCTAATACTACTTAAGCTGTGTTAATGAAGTGAAGTGTATTGTCCTCACACTGCTAATACTACTTAAACTGTGATAATGAAGTGAAGTGTATTGTCCTCACGCTGCTAATACTACTTAAACTGTGATAATGAAGTGAAGTGTATTGTCCTCACGCTGCTAATACTACTTAAACTGTGATAATGAAGTGAAGTGTATTGTCCTCACGCTGCTAATACAACTTAAACTGTGATAATGAAGTGAAGTGTATTGTCCTCACGCTGCTAATACTACTTAAACTGTGATAATGAAGTGAAGTGTATTGTCCTCACGCTGCTAATACTACTTAAACTGTGATAATGAAGTGAAGTGTATTGTCCTCACGCTGCTAATACTACTTAAACTGTGATAATGAAGTGAAGTGTATTGTCCTCACGCTGCTAATACTACTTAAACTGTGATAATGAAGTGAAGTGTATTGTCCTCACGCTGCTAATACTACTTAAACTGTGTTAATGAAGTGAAGTGTATTGTCCTCACGTTGCTAATACTACTTAAACTGTGATAATGAAGTGAAGTGTATTGTCCTCACGCTGCTAATACTACTTAAACTGTGATAATGAAGTGAAGTGTATTGTCCTCACGCTGCTAATACTACTTAAACTGTGATAATGAAGTGAAGTGTATTGTCCTCACGCTGCTAATACTACTTAAACTGTGATAATGAAGTGAAGTGTATTGTCCTCACGCTGCTAATACTACTTAAACTGTGTTAATGAAGTGAAGTGTATTGTCCTCACGCTGCTAATACTACTTAAACTGTGATAATGAAGTGAAGTGTATTGTCCTCACACTGCTAATACTACTTAAACTGTGATAATGAAGTGAAGTGTATTGTCCTCACGCTGCTAATACTACTTAAACTGTGATAATGAAGTGAAGTGTATTGTCCTCACGCTGCTAATACTACTTAAACTGTGATAATGAAGTGAAGTGTATTGTCCTCACGCTGCTAATACTACTTAAACTGTGATAATGAAGTGAAGTGTATTGTCCTCACACTGCTAATACTACTTAAACTGTGATAATGAAGTGAAGTGTATTGTCATCACGCTGCTAATACTACTTAAACTGTGATAATGAAGTGAAGTGTATTGTCCTCACGCTGCTAATACTACTTAAACTATGATAATGAAGTGAAGTGTATTGTCCTCACGCTGCTAATACAACTTAAACTGTGATAATGAAGTGAAGTGTATTGTCCTCACACTGCTAATACTACTTAAACTGTGATAATGAAGTGAAGTGTATTGTCCTCACGCTGCTAATACTACTTAAACTGTGTTAATGAAGTGAAGTGTATTGTCCTCACACTGCTAATACTACTTAAACTGTGATAATGAAGTGAAGTGTATTGTCCTCACGCTGCTAATACTACTTAAACTGTGATAATGAAGTGAAGTGTATTGTCCTCACGCTGCTAATACTACTTCAACTGTGATAATGAAGTGAAGTGTATTGTCCTCACGCTGCTAATACTACTTAATCTGTGATAATGAAGTGAAGTGTATTGTCCTCACGCTGCTAATACTACTTAAACTGTGTTAATGAAGTGAAGTGTATTGTCCTCACGCTGCTAATACTACTTAAACTGTGATAATGAAGTGAAGTGTATTGTCCTCACACTGCTAATACTACTTAAACTGTGATAATGAAGTGAAGTGTATTGTCCTCACGCTGCTAATACTACTTAAACTGTGATAATGAAGTGAAGTGTATTGTCCTCACGCTGCTAATACTACTTAAACTGTGATAATGAAGTGAAGTGTATTGTCCTCACGCTGCTAATACTATTTAAACTGTGATAATAAAGTGAAGTGTATTGTCCTCACACTGCTAATACTACTTAAACTGTGATAATGAAGTGAAGTGTATTGTCCTCACGCTGCTAATACTACTTAAACTGTGATAATGAAGTGAAGTGTATTGTCCTCACGCTGCTAATACTACTTAAACTGTGATAATGAAGTGAAGTGTATTGTCCTCACGCTGCTAATACAACTTAAACTGTGATAATGAAGTGAAGTGTATTGTCCTCACACTGCTAATACTACTTAAACTGTGATAATGAAGTGAAGTGTATTGTCCTCACGCTGCTAATACTACTTATACTGTGATAATGAAGTGAAGTGTATTGTCCTCACGCTGCTAATACTACTTAAACTGTGATAATGATGTGAAGTGTATTGTCCTCACGCTGCTAATACTACTTAAACTGTGATAATGAAGTGAAGTGTATTGTCCTCACGCTGCTAATACTACTTAAACTGTGATAATGAAGTGAAGTGTATTGTCCTCACACTGCTAATACTACTTAAACTGTGATAATGAAGTGAATTGTATTGTCCTCACACTGCTAATACTACTTAAACTGTGATAATGAAGTGAAGTGTATTGTCCTCACGCTGCTAATACTACTTAAACTGTGTTAATGAAGTGAAGTGTATTGTCCTCACGCTGCTAATACTACTTAAACTGTGATAATGAAGTGAAGTGTATTGTCCTCACGCTGCTAATACTACTTAAACTGTGATAATGAAGTGAAGTGTATTGTCCTCACACTGCTAATACAACTTAAACTGTGATAATGAAGTGAAGTGTATTGTCCTCACACTGCTAATACTACTTAAACTGTGTTAATGAAGTGAAGTGTATTGTCCTCACGCTGCTAATACTACTTAAACTGTGATAATGAAGTGAAGTGTATTGTCCTCACGCTGCTAATACTACTTAAACTGTGATAATGAAGTGAAGTGTATTGTCCTCACGCTGCTAATACTACTTAAACTGTGATAATGAAGTGAAGTGTATTGTCCTCACGCTGCTAATACTACTTAAACTGTGATAATGAAGTGAAGTGTATTGTCCTCACGCTGCTAATACTACTTGAACTGTGATAATGAAGTGAAGTGTATTGTCCTCACGCTGATAATACTACTTAAACTGTGATAATGAAGTGAAGTGTATTGTCCTCACGCTGCTAATACTACTTATACTGTGATAATGAAGTGAAGTGTATTGTCCTCACGCTGCTAATACTACTTAAACTGTGATAATGAAGTGAAGTGTATTGTCCTCACACTGCTAATACTACTTAAACTGTGATAATGAAGTGAAGTGTATTGTCCTCACGCTGCTAATACTACTTAAACTGTGTTAATGAAGTGAAGAGTATTGTCCTCACACTGCTAATACTACTTAAACTGTGTTAATGAAGTGAAGTGTATTGTCCTCACGCTGCTAATACTACTTAAACTGTGATAATGAAGTGAAGTGTATTGTCCTCACACTGCTAATACTACTTAAACTGTTATAATGAAGTGAAGTGTATTGTCCTCACGCTGCTAATACTACTTAAACTGTGATAATGAAGTGAAGTGTATTGTCCTCACACTGCTAATACTACTTAAACTGTGATAATGAAGTGAAGTGTATTGTCCTCACGCTGCTAATACTACTTAAACTGTGATAATGAAGTGAAGTGTATTGTCCTCACGCTGCTAATACTACTTAAACTGTGATAATGAAGTGAAGTGTATTGTCCTCACGCTGCTAATACTACTTAAACTGTGATAATGAAGTGAAGTGTATTGTCCTCACACTGCTAATACTACTTAAACTGTGATAATGAAGTGAAGTGTATTGTCCTCACGCTGCTAATACTACTTAAACTGTGTTAATGAAGTGAAGTGTATTGTCCTCACACTGCTAATACTACTTAAACTGTGATAATGAAGTGAAGTGTATTGTCCTCACGCTGCTAATACTACTTAAACTGTGATAATGAAGTGAAGTGTATTGTCCTCACGCTGCTAATACTACTTCAACTGTGATAATGAAGTGAAGTGTATTGTCCTCACGCTGCTAATACTACTTAAACTGTGATAATGAAGTGAAGTGTATTGTCCTCACGCTGCTAATACTACTTAAACTGTGTTAATGAAGTGAAGTGTATTGTCCTCACGCTGCTAATACTACTTAAACTGTGATAATGAAGTGAAGTGTATTGTCCTCACACTGCTAATACTACTTAAACTGTGATAATGAAGTGAAGTGTATTGTCCTCACGCTGTTAATACTACTTAAACTGTGATAATGAAGTGAAGTGTATTGTCCTCACGCTGCTAATACTACTTAAACTGTGATAATGAAGTGAAGTGTATTGTCCTCACGCTGCTAATACTACTTAAACTGTGATAATGAAGTGAAGTGTATTGTCCTCACACTGCTAATACTACTTAAACTGTGATAATGAAGTGAAGTGTATTGTCCTCACGCTGATAATACTACTTAAACTGTGATAATGAAGTGAAGTGTATTGTCCTCACGCTGCTAATACTACTTAAACTGTGATAATGAAGTGAAGTGTATTGTCCTCACGCTGCTAATACTACTTAAACTGTGATAATGAAGTGAAGTGTATTGTCCTCACGCTGCTAATACTACTTAAACTGTGATAATGATGTGAAGTGTATTGTCCTCACGCTGCTAATACTACTTAAACTGTGATAATGAAGTGAAGTGTATTGTCCTCACGCTGCTAATACTACTTAAACTGTGATAATGAAGTGAAGTGTATTGTCCTCACACTGCTAATACTACTTAAACTGTGATAATGAAGTGAATTGTATTGTCCTCACACTGCTAATACTACTTAAACTGTGATAATGAAGTGAAGTGTATTGTCCTCACGCTGCTAATACTACTTAAACTGTGTTAATGAAGTGAAGTGTATTGTCCTCACGCTGCTAATACTACTTAAACTGTGATAATGAAGTGAAGTGTATTGTCCTCACGCTGCTAATACTACTTAAACTGTGATAATGAAGTGATGTGTATTGTCCTCACACTGCTAATACAACTTAAACTGTGATAATGAAGTGAAGTGTATTGTCCTCACACTGCTAATACTACTTAAACTGTGTTAATGAAGTGAAGTGTATTGTCCTCACGCTGCTAATACTACTTAAACTGTGATAATGAAGTGAAGTGTATTGTCCTCACGCTGCTAATACTACTTAAACTGTGATAATGAAGTGAAGTGTATTGTCCTCACGCTGCTAATACTACTTAAACTGTGATAATGAAGTGAAGTGTATTGTCCTCACGCTGCTAATACTCCTTAAACTGTGATAATGAAGTGAAGTGTATTGTCCTCACGCTGCTAATACTACTTGAACTGTGATAATGAAGTGAAGTGTATTGTCCTCACGCTGATAATACTACTTAAACTGTGATAATGAAGTGAAGTGTATTGTCCTCACGCTGCTAATACTACTTAAACTGTGATAATGAAGTGAAGTGTATTGTCCTCACGCTGCTAATACTACTTAAACTGTGATAATGAAGTGAAGGGTATTGTCCTCACACTGCTAATACTACTTAAACTGTGATAATGAAGTGAAGTTTATTGTCCTCACGCTGCTAATACTACTTAAACTGTGTTAATGAAGTGAAGTGTATTGTCCTCACACTGCTAATACTACTTAAACTGTGTTAATGAAGTGAAGTGTATTGTCCTCACGCTGCTAATACTACTTAAACTGTGATAATGAAGTGAAGTGTATTGTCCTCACGCTGCTAATACTACTTAAACTGTGATAATGAAGTGAAGTGTATTGTCCTCACGCTGCTAATACTACTTAAACTGTGATAATGAAGTGAAGTGTATTGTCCTCACGCTGCTAATACTACTTAAACTGTGATAATGAAGTGAAGTGTATTGTCCTTACGCTGCTAATACTACTTAAACTGTGATAATGAAGTGAAGTGTATTGTCCTCACACTGCTAATACTACTTAAACTGTGATAATGAAGTGAAGTGTATTGTCCTCACGCTGCTAATACTACTTAAACTGTGATAATGAAGTGAAGTGTATTGTCCTCACGCTGCTAATACTACTTAAACTGTGATAATGAAGTGAAGTGTATTGTCCCCACGCTGCTAATACAACTTAAACTGTGATAATGAAGTGAAGTGTATTGTCCTCACACTGCTAATACTACTTAAACTGTGATAATGAAGTGAAGTGTATTGTCCTCACGCTGCTAATACTACTTAAACTGTGTTAATGAAGTGAAGTGTATTGTCCTCACACTGCTAATACTACTTAAACTGTGATAATGAAGTGAAGTGTATTGTCCTCACGCTGCTAATACTACTTAAACTGTGATAATGAAGTGAAGTGTATTGTCCTCACGCTGCTAATACTACTTAAACTGTGATAATGAAGTGAAGTGTATTGTCCTCACGCTGCTAATACTACTTAAACTGTGATAATGAAGTGAAGTGTATTGTCCTCACGCTGCTAATACTACTTAAACTGTGATAATGAAGAGAAGTGTATTGTCCTCACGCTGCTAATACTACTTAAACTGCGATAATGAAGTGAAGTGTATTGTCCTCACGCTGCTAATACTACTTAAACTGTGATAATGAAGTGAAGTGTATTGTCCTCACGCTGCTAATACTACTTAAACTGTGATAATGAAGTGAAGTGTATTGTCCTCACGCTGCTAATACTACTTAAACTGTGTTAATGAAGTGAAGTGTATTGTCCTCACGCTGCTAATACTACTTAAACTGTGATAATGAAGTGAAGTGTATTGTCCTCACGCTGCTAATACTACTTAAACTGTGATAATGAAGTGAAGTGTATTGTCCTCACGCTGCTAATACTACTTAAACTGTGATAATGAAGTGAAGTGTATTGTCCTCACGCTGCTAATACTACTTAAACTGTGATAATGAAGTGAAGTGTATTGTCCTCACGCTGCTAATACTACTTAAACTGTGTTAATGAAGTGAAGTGTATTGTCCTCACGCTGCTAATACTACTTAAACTGTGATAATGAAGTGAAGTGTATTGTCCTCACACTGCTAATACTACTTAAACTGTGATAATGAAGTGAAGTGTATTGTCCTCACGCTGCTAATACTACTTAAACTGTGATAATGAAGTGAAGTGTATTGTCCTCACACTGCTAATACTACTTAAACTGTGATAATGAAGTGAAGTGTATTGTCCTCACGCTGCTAATACTACTTAAACTGTGATAATGAAGTGAAGTGTATTGTCCTCACGCTGCTAATACTACTTAAACTGTGATAATGAAGTGAAGTGTATTGTCCTCACGCTGCTAATACTACTTAAACTGTGATAATGAAGTGAAGTGTATTGTCCTCACACTGCTAATACTACTTAAACTGTGATAATGAAGTGAAGTGTATTGTCCTCACGCTGCTAATACTACTTAAACTGTGTTAATGAAGTGAAGTGTATTGTCCTCACACTGCTAATACTACTTAAACTGTGATAATGAAGTGAAGTGTATTGTCCTCACGCTGCTAATACTACTTAAACTGTGATAATGAAGTGAAGTGTATTGTCCTCACGCTGCTAATACTACTTCAACTGTGATAATGAAGTGAAGTGTATTTCCTCACGCTGCTAATACTACTTAAACTGTGATAATGAAGTGAAGTGTATTGTCCTCACGCTGCTAATACTACTTAAACTGTGTTAAT
This sequence comes from Meconema thalassinum, assembly GCA_946902985.2. Classification (NCBI taxonomy): domain Eukaryota; kingdom Metazoa; phylum Arthropoda; class Insecta; order Orthoptera; family Tettigoniidae; genus Meconema; species Meconema thalassinum. The sequence goes on along the minus strand of OX336388.2, from coordinate 249,514,861 downwards.
GAAGTGAAGTGTATTGTCCTCACGCTGCTAATACTACTTAAACTGTGATAACGAAGTGAAGTGTATTGTCCTCACACTGCTAATACTACTTAAACTGTGATAATGAAGTGAAGTGTATTGTCCTCACGCTGTTAATACTACTTAAACTGTGATAATGAAGTGAAGTGTATTGTCCTCACGCTGCTAATACTACTTAAACTGTGATAATGAAGTGAAGTGTATTGTCCTCACGCTGCTAATACTACTTAAACTGTGATAATGAAGTGAAGTGTATTGTCCTCACACTGCTAATACTACTTAAACTGTGATAATGAAGTGAAGTGTATTGTCCTCACGCTGCTAATACTACTTAAACTGTGATAATGAAGTGAAGTGTATTGTCCTCACGCTGCTAATACTACTTAAACTGTGATAATGAAGTGAAGTGTATTGTCCTCACGCTGCTAATACAACTTAAACTGTGATAATGAAGTGAAGTGTATTGTCCTCACACTGCTAATACTACTTAAACTGTGATAATGAAGTAAAGTGTATTGTCCTCACGCTGCTAATACTACTTAAACTGTGATAATGAAGTGAAGTGTATTGTCCTCACGCTGCTAATACTACTTAAACTGTGATAATGAAGTGAAGTGTATTGTCCTCACGCTGCTAATACTACTTAAACTGTGATAATGAAGTGAAGTGTATTGTCCTCACGCTGCTAATACTACTTAAACTGTGATAATGAAGTGAAGTGTATTGTCCTCACACTGCTAATACTACTTAAACTGTGATAATGAAGTGAATTGTATTGTCCTCACACTGCTAATACTACTTAAACTGTGATAATGAAGTGAAGTGTATTGTCCTCACGCTGCTAATACTACTTAAACTGTGTTAATGAAGTGAAGTGTATTGTCCTCACGCTGCTAATACTACTTAAACTGTGATAATGAAGTGAAGTGTATTGTCCTCACGCTGCTAATACTACTTAAACTGTGATAATGAAGTGAAGTGTATTGTCCTCACACTGCTAATACAACTTAAACTGTGATAATGAAGTGAAGTGTATTGTCCTCACACTGCTAATACTACTTAAACTGTGTTAATGAAGTGAAGTGTATTGTCCTCACGCTGCTAATACTACTTAAACTGTGATAATGAAGTGAAGTGTATTGTCCTCACGCTGCTAATACTACTTAAACTGTGATAATGAAGTGAAGTGTATTGTCCTCACGCTGCTAATACTACTTAAACTGTGATAATGAAGTGAAGTGTATTGTCCTCACGCTGCTAATACTACTTAAACTGTGATAATGAAGTGAAGTGTATTGTCCTCACGCTGCTAATACTACTTGAACTGTGATAATGAAGTGAAGTGTATTGTCCTCACGCTGATAATACTACTTCAACTGTGATAATGAAGTGAAGTGTATTGTCCTCACGCTGCTAATACTACTTAAACTGTGATAATGAAGTGAAGTGTATTGTCCTCACGCTGCTAATACTACTTAAACTGTGATAATGAAGTGAAGTGTATTGTCCTCACGCTGCTAATACTACTTAAACTGTGATAATGAAGTGAAGTGTATTGTCCTCACACTGCTAATACTACTTAAAATGTGATAATGAAGTGAAGTGTATTGTCCTCACGCTGCTAATACTACTTAAACTGTGATAATGAAGTGAAGTGTATTGTCCTCACGCTGCTAATACTACTTAAACTGTGTTAATGAAGTGAAGTGTATTGTCCTCACACTGCTAATACTACTTAATCTGTGTTAATGAAGTGAAGTGTATTGTCCTCACGCTGCTAATACTACTTAAACTGTGATAATGAAGTGAAGTGTATTGTCCTCACACTGCTAATACTACTTAAACTGTGATAATGAAGTGAAGTGTATTGTCCTCACGCTGCTAATACTACTTAAACTGTGATAATGAAGTGAAGTGTATTGTCCTCACACTGCTAATACTACTTAAACTGTGATAATGAAGTGATGTGTATTGTCCTCACGCTGCTAATACTACTTAAACTGTGATAATGAAGTGAAGTGTATTGTCCTCACGCTGCTAATACTACTTAAACTGTGATAATGAAGTGAAGTGTATTGTCCTCACGCTGCTAATACTACTTAAACTGTGATAATGAAGTGAAGTGTATTGTCCTCACGCTGCTAATACTACTTAAACTGTGATAATGAAGTGAAGTGTATTGTCCTCACGCTGCTAATACTACTTAAACTGTGATAATGAAGTGAAGTGTATTGTCCTCACGCTGCTAATACTACTTAAACTGTGATAATGAAGTGAAGTGTATTGTCCTCACGCTGCTAATACTACTTAAACTGTGATAATGAAGTGAAGTGTATTGTCCTCACGCTGCTAATACTACTTAAACTGTGTTAATGAAGTGAAGTGTATTGTCATCACGCTGCTAATACTACTTAAACTGTGATAATGAAATGAAGTGTATTGTCCTCACGCTGCTAATACTACTTAAACTGTGATAATGAAGTGAAGTGTATTGTCCTCACGCTGCTAATACTACTTAAACTGTGATAATGAAGTGAAGTGTATTGTCCTCACGCTGCTAATACTACTTAAACTGTGATAATGAAGTGAAGTGTATTGTCCTCACGCTGCTAATACTACTTAAACTGTGTTAATGAAGTGAAGTGTATTGTCCTCACGCTGCTAATACTACTTAAACTGTGATAATGAAGTGAAGTGTATTGTCCTCACGCTGCTAATACTACTTAAACTGTGTTAATGAAGTGAAGTGTATTGTCATCACGCTGCTAATACTACTTAAACTGTGATAATGAAGTGAAGTGTATTGTCCTCACGCTGCTAATACTACTTAAACTGTGATAATGAAGTGAAGTGTATTGTCCTCACGCTGCTAATACTACTTAAACTGTGATAATGAAGTGAAGTGTATTGTCCTCACGCTGCTAATACTACTTAAACTGTGATAATGAAGTGAAGTGTATTGTCCTCACGCTGCTAATACTACTTAAACTGTGTTAATGAAGTGAAGTGTATTGTCCTCACGCTGCTAATACTACTTAAACTGTGATAATGAAGTGAAGTGTATTGTCCTCACACTGCTAATACTACTTAAACTGTGATAATGAAGTGAAGTGTATTGTCCTCACGCTGCTAATACTACTTAAACTGTGATAATGAAGTGAAGTGTATTGTCCTCACGCTGCTAATACTACTTAAACTGTGATAATGAAGTGAAGTGTATTGTCCTCACGCTGCTAATACTACTTCAACTGTGATAATGAAGTGAAGTGTATTGTCCTCACACTGCTAATACTACTTAAACTGTGATAATGAAGTGAAGTGTATTGTCCTCACGCTGCTAATACTACTTAAACTGTGATAATGAAGTGAAGTGTATTGTCCTCACGCTGCTAATACTACTTAAACTGTGATAATGAAGTGAAGTGTATTGTCCTCACGCTGCTAATACAACATAAACTGTGATAATGAAGTGAAGTGTATTGTCCTCACACTGCTAATACTACTTAAACTGTGATAATGAAGTGAAGTGTATTGTCCTCACGCTGCTAATACTACTTAAACTGTGTTAATGAAGTGAAGTGTATTGTCCTCACACTGCTAATACTACTTAAACTGTGATAATGAAGTGAAGTGTATTGTCCTCACGCTGCTAATACTACTTAAACTGTGATAATGAAGTGAAGTGTATTGTCCTCACGCTGCTAATACTACTTCAACTGTGATAATGAAGTGAAGTGTATTGTCCTCACGCTGCTAATACTACTTAAACTGTGATAATGAAGTGAAGTGTATTGTCCTCACGCTGCTAATACTACTTAAACTGTGTTAATGAAGTGAAGTGTATTGTCCTCACGCTGCTAATACTACTTAAACTGTGATAATGAAGTGAAGTGTATTGTCCTCACACTGCTAATACTACTTAAACTGTGATAATGAAGTGAAGTGTATTGTCCTCACGCTGCTAATACTACTTAAACTGTGATAATGAAGTGAAGTGTATTGTCCTCACGCTGCTAATACTACTTAAACTGTGATAATGAAGTGAAGTGTATTGTCCTCACGCTGCTAATACTACTTAAACTGTGATAATGAAGTGAAGTGTATTGTCCTCACACTGCTAATACTACTTAAACTGTGATAATGAAGTGAAGTGTATTGTCCTCACGCTGCTAATACTACTTAAACTGTGATAGTGAAGTGAAGTGTATTGTCCTCACGCTGCTAATACTACTTAAACTGTGATAATGAAGTGAAGTGTATTGTCCTCACACTGCTAATACTACTTAAACTGTGATAATGAAGTGAAGTGTATTGTCCTCACGCTGCTAATACTACTTAAACTGTGATAATGAAGTGAAGTGTATTGTCCTCACGCTGCTAATACTACTTAAACTGTGATAATGAAGTGAAGTGTATTGTCCTCACACTGCTAATACTACTTAAACTGTGATAATGAAGTGAAGTGTATTGTCCTCACGCTGCTAATACTACTTAAACTGTGATAATGAAGTGAAGTGTATTGTCCTCACGCTGCTAATACTACTTAAACTGTGATAATGAAGTGAAGTGTATTGTCCTCACGCTGCTAATACTACTTAAACTGTGATAATGAAGTGAAGTGTATTGTCCTCACACTGCTAATACTACTTAAACTGTGATAATGAAGTGAAGTGTATTGTCCTCACGCTGCTAATACTACTTAAACTGTGATAATGAAGTGAAGTGTATTGTCCTCACGCTGCTAATACTACTTAAACTGTGATAATGAAGTGAAGTGTATTGTCCTCACGCTGCTAATACAACTTAAACTGTGATAATGAAGTGAAGTGTATTGTCCTCACACTGCTAATACTACTTAAACTGTGATAATGAAGTGAAGTGTATTGTCCTCACGCTGCTAATACTACTTAAACTGTGTTAATGAAGTGAAGTGTATTGTCCTCACGCTGCTAATACTACTTAAACTGTGATAATGAAGTGAAGTGTATTGTCCTCACACTGCTAATACTACTTAAACTGTGATAATGAAGTGAAGTGTATTGTCCTCACGCTGCTAATACTACTTAAACTGTGATAATGAAGTGAAGTGTATTGTCCTCACGCTGCTAATACTACTTAAACTGTGATAATGAAGTGAAGTGTATTGTCCTCACACTGCTAATACTACTTAAACTGTGATAATGAAGTGAAGTGTATTGTCCTCACGCTGCTAATACTACTTAAACTGTGATAATGAAGTGAAGTGTATTGTCCTCACGCTGCTAATACTACTTAAACTGTGATAATGAAGTGAAGTGTATTGTCCTCACACTGCTAATACTACTTAAACTGTGATAATGAAGTGAAGTGTATTGTCCTCACGCTGCTAATACTACTTAAACTGTGATAATGAAGTGAAGTGTATTGTCCTCACGCTGCTAATACTACTTAAACTGTGATAATGAAGTGAAGTGTATTGTCCTCACGCTGCTAATACTACTTAAACTGTGATAATGAAGTGAAGTGTATTGTCCTCACACTGCTAATACTACTTAAACTGTGATAATGAAGTGAAGTGTATTGTCCTCACGCTGCTAATACTACTTAAACTGTGATAATGAAGTGAAGTGTATTGTCCTCACGCTGCTAATACTACTTAAACTGTGATAATGAAGTGAAGTGTATTGTCCTCACGCTGCTAATACAACTTAAACTGTGATAATGAAGTGAAGTGTATTGTCCTCACACTGCTAATACTACTTAAACTGTGATAATGAAGTGAAGTGTATTGTCCTCACGCTGCTAATACTACTTAAACTGTGTTAATGAAGTGAAGTGTATTGTCCTCACACTGCTAATACTACTTAAACTGTGATAATGAAGTGAAGTGTATTGTCCTCACGCTGCTAATACTACTTAAACTGTGATAATGAAGTGAAGTGTATTATCCTCACGCTGCTAATACTACTTAAACTGTGATAATGAAGTGAAGTGTATTGTCCTCACGCTGCTAATACAACTTAAACTGTGATAATGAAGTGAAGTGTATTGTCCTCACGCTGCTAATACTACTTAAACTGTGATAATGAAGTGAAGTGTATTGTCCTCACGCTGCTAATACTACTTAAACTGTGATAATGAAGTGAAGTGTATTGTCCTCACGCTGCTAATACTACTTAAACTGTGATAATGAAGTGAAGTGTATTGTCCTCACGCTGCTAATACTACTTAAACTGTGATAATGAAGTGAAGTATATTGTCCTCACGCTGCTAATACTACTTAAACTGTGTTAATGAAGTGAAGTGTATTGTCCTCACGCTGCTAATACTACTTAAACTGTGTTAATGAAGTGAAGTGTATTGTCCTCACACTGCTAATACTACTTAAACTGTGATAATGAAGTGAAGTGTATTGTCCTCACGCTGCTAATACTACTTAAACTGTGTTAATGAAGTGAAGTGTATTGTCCTCACGCTGCTAATACTACTTAAACTGTGATAATGAAGTGAAGTGTATTGTCCTCACACTGCTAATACTACTTAAACTGTGATAATGAAGTGAAGTGTATTGTCCTCACGCTGCTAATACTACTTAAACTGTGATAATGAAGTGAAGTGTATTGTCCTCACGCTGCTAATACTACTTAAACTGTGATAATGAAGTGAAGTGTATTGTCCTCACACTGCTAATACTACTTAAACTGTGATAATGAAGTGAAGTGTATTGTCCTCACGCTGCTAATACTACTTAAACTGTGATAATGAAGTGAAGTGTATTGTCCTCACGCTGCTAATACTACTTAAACTGTGATAATGAAGTGAAGTGTATTGTCCTCACACTGCTAATACTACTTAAACTGTGATAATGAAGTGAAGTGTATTGTCCTCACGCTGCTAATACTACTTAAACTGTGATAATGAAGTGAAGTGTATTGTCCTCACGCTGCTAATACTACTTAAACTGTGATAATGAAGTGAAGTGTATTGTCCTCACGCTGCTAATACTACTTAAACTGTGATAATGAAGTGAAGTGTATTGTCCTCACACTGCTAATACTACTTAAACTGTGATAATGAAGTGAAGTGTATTGTCCTCACGCTGCTAATACTACTTAAACTGTGATAATGAAGTGAAGTGTATTGTCCTCACGCTGCTAATACTACTTAAACTGTGATAATGAAGTGAAGTGTATTGTCCTCACGCTGCTAATACAACTTAAACTGTGATAATGAAGTGAAGTGTATTGTCCTCACACTGCTAATACTACTTAAACTGTGATAATGAAGTGAAGTGTATTGTCCTCACGCTGCTAATACTACTTAAACTGTGTTAATGAAGTGAAGTGTATTGTCCTCACGCTGCTAATACTACTTAAACTGTGATAATGAAGTGAAGTGTATTGTCCTCACACTGCTAATACTACTTAAACTGTGATAATGAAGTGAAGTGTATTGTCCTCACGCTGCTAATACTACTTAAACTGTGATAATGAAGTGAAGTGTATTGTCCTCACGCTGCTAATACTACTTAAACTGTGATAATGAAGTGAAGTGTATTGTCCTCACACTGCTAATACTACTTAAACTGTGATAATGAAGTGAAGTGTATTGTCCTCACGCTGCTAATACTACTTAAACTGTGATAATGAAGTGAAGTGTATTGTCCTCACGCTGCTAATACTACTTAAACTGTGATAATGAAGTGAAGTGTATTGTCCTCACACTGCTAATACTACTTAAACTGTGATAATGAAGTGAAGTGTATTGTCCTCACGCTGCTAATACTACTTAAACTGTGATAATGAAGTGAAGTGTATTGTCCTCACGCTGCTAATACTACTTAAACTGTGATAATGAAGTGAAGTGTATTGTCCTCACGCTGCTAATACTACTTAAACTGTGATAATGAAGTGAAGTGTATTGTCCTCACACTGCTAATACTACTTAAACTGTGATAATGAAGTGAAGTGTATTGTCCTCACGCTGCTAATACTACTTAAACTGTGATAATGAAGTGAAGTGTATTGTCCTCACGCTGCTAATACTACTTAAACTGTGATAATGAAGTGAAGTGTATTGTCCTCACGCTGCTAATACAACTTAAACTGTGATAATGAAGTGAAGTGTATTGTCCTCACACTGCTAATACTACTTAAACTGTGATAATGAAGTGAAGTGTATTGTCCTCACGCTGCTAATACTACTTAAACTGTGTTAATGAAGTGAAGTGTATTGTCCTCACACTGCTAATACTACTTAAACTGTGATAATGAAGTGAAGTGTATTGTCCTCACGCTGCTAATACTACTTAAACTGTGATAATGAAGTGAAGTGTATTATCCTCACGCTGCTAATACTACTTAAACTGTGATAATGAAGTGAAGTGTATTGTCCTCACGCTGCTAATACAACTTAAACTGTGATAATGAAGTGAAGTGTATTGTCCTCACGCTGCTAATACTACTTAAACTGTGATAATGAAGTGAAGTGTATTGTCCTCACGCTGCTAATACTACTTAAACTGTGATAATGAAGTGAAGTGTATTGTCCTCACGCTGCTAATACTACTTAAACTGTGATAATGAAGTGAAGTGTATTGTCCTCACGCTGCTAATACTACTTAAACTGTGATAATGAAGTGAAGTATATTGTCCTCACGCTGCTAATACTACTTAAACTGTGTTAATGAAGTGAAGTGTATTGTCCTCACGCTGCTAATACTACTTAAACTGTGTTAATGAAGTGAAGTGTATTGTCCTCACACTGCTAATACTACTTAAACTGTGATAATGAAGTGAAGTGTATTGTCCTCACGCTGCTAATACTACTTAAACTGTGTTAATGAAGTGAAGTGTATTGTCCTCACGCTGCTAATACTACTTAAACTGTGATAATGAAGTGAAGTGTATTGTCCTCACGCTGCTAATACTACTTAAACTGTGATAATGAAGTGAAGTGTATTGTCCTCACGCTGCTAATACTACTAACACTGTGTTAATGAAGTGAAGTGTATTGTCCTCACGCTGCTAATACTACTTAAACTGTGTTAATGAAGTGAAGTGTATTGTCCTCACGCTGCTAATACTACTTAAACTGTGTTAATGAAGTGAAGTGTATTGTCCTCACGCTGCTAATACTACTTAAACTGTGTTAATGAAGTGAAGTGTATTGTCCTCACGCTGCTAATACTACTTAAACTGTGATAATGAAGTGAAGTGTATTGTCCTCACGCTGCTAATACTACTTAAACTGTGTTAATGAAGTGAAGTGTATTGTCCTCACACTGCTAATACTACTTAAACTGTGATAATGAAGTGAAGTGTATTGTCCTCACGCTGCTAATACTACTTAAACTGTGTTAATGAAGTGAAGTGTATTGTCCTCACGCTGCTAATACTACTTAAACTGTGATAATGAAGTGAAGTGTATTGTCCTCACACTGCTAATACTACTTAAACTGTGATAATGAAGTGAAGTGTATTGTCCTCACGCTGCTAATACTACTTAAACTGTGATAATGAAGTGAAGTGTATTGTCCTCACACTGCTAATACTACTTGTGCCAATTCTATTTGCCACGACTGTAAGACACATGATTTTGACGTTTGCATGCAAATTCTTGGGAGTTGAGATGAGGTAGTGCTCTTTATCTACGCTAGGGTGCAGCAGCGCCTTGGTAAGGCGCTACTACTAAGTTGTGTCCGCCTAGTGGTGAAAACGGTAAGCTTGTCCGCATGTGGTGAGTGTTCTGACTTGCCAAAGAAGATGGTTCCCTTAGTATCGACTGTTAGTAATTGCGCGATGCAATAACGGAGTGTTGGGACATGATCTGTACAAGACGTAACATCATGTAGTCTACAAATATTGAGTAGCTTTCAGCTACTCATTCGGATGTCTTGCTTTGTAAAGTTCGGCGTATCTTGCTCTAACCAAATATGAATCGACATGGAATAGTTTCTCTTCAAATTAATTGATATTTTTATGTAAAATGTGGCAGAAAGATGAGGTAGATTCTCATGTACACCTGGAGTTGTACGACGGTCTGTGCTTCGGTTTGTAACGTATACCTTTGTGGTCTTGTCGACGTGAAAAGATTATGTGTTGCTTCTTTTATATGTTTATATATAGTTGTTGTGGCAACTTTAAAGAAAGCAAACATATATGTCGTAGATGTCTGTAAGAGGCCAAATGTGGTTTATTGGAGTTATGAAGATTTGGTAAAAGGTATTATGTTCCAGAGAGAAGTAAGTGGATTATTATATATTTCTGGGGTGCATGTGTGTCTTGCCTAATTGAGGTCCTGGTAAATTATTTAAAGCTTTTATTTTATTAGAGTGGGAGTTCGTATTTGCCGGCATTGCGTTCGTCTTCTGTTTTTGGTAATCGGTTGTTGTGTTCTGGATAACCTTGTTATGATTGTCAGCTGTTAGATGACAAAAAGAGAATGGTGGCACCATGTTTAAAAGGGATTGACGTATTGAGATCTTGTTCCGAGTTTGTTCAGGTTAGAAGGAATTATCCATGATTTAATATATTTAGTGTCTTATGGCATTACCTATTAATTGACGGTATTAAAATATTATTGAAGATTGTTTTCCGACTTACCTGAAAGTTATACAATTATGCATATACGAAATTTGTTGCTCAGGCCTATTTCTTGATGTTATCGAGTCAGCTGTTAATTATTTAGAGTGAAAGGATATTCGGTCCTAAGAGAAATATTTTGGGAGCCAATACAAAGTAAGTTTCATCCTACGTCAGGTACCACACCTTTTTATTTTATTTTGAACTGCATGTATTTGTTTATTGTATTTGTATTGTAATATTTGGTTTATGAATAGAAGTGTTGTTTTAAAATATGAATCGTGTGTGTCATTTCTGGGTTTGGGATTCTGTAGACAGCTCTCAAGATAGACACCTCGGGTTATGGTTGAAAATGGTCCAGTCGCTTCACTTACCTTCACCTATTAATATCCTGTAGTAGTAAGGGGGTGTGTCACTTGTATCGAGAGCGTGGTTTTACGTGTTTAACACATTAATGTCTATTTTGAGAGTTGTTCAGAGTTAGGAACTAGAAGTGATATACCAAAAATAAATTATAATCAGTGTTATATTCTGTAAATGTTACTAATTTTGTGTGTTTTATGTTTCATGTATACAAACCCACCTGGTAATGGAAAAACGAGTTCTCCCAAACATATATTATCTGAGGAAAGATGAATTGGGGTTCGAGATCTTGATTCGTGGAAGGATTCCACAGGGAAATAGAGTAACTGATTTGGCTGTCTTGAGGTCGTTACGTGATGCTCCTGTAATTATCCCGCCTATTAACAGCGAATATTGGGAATTGGGTAAGTCTAGTGTCATTACATCTGTTTCAAACTTGTTAAGTGATTGTGCTTCGTTGGAGGGTATTATCGATTCGTCTGAATATCAAAGAAATAAATTAAGGTGGCGAGCTCTGCATTGGATATTGAGATTGGCTGATTTAATTAATGTCTGGTCAAAAGTTGAGGACGGTATTTCATTTGCAAATGAATTGTCAAGTTTGCGTGATAGGTTGGTTATTATTTACGAACGTATGTTTTCTGGTGTAACCGGTGATTATAAATGTGAATCTTTGGCGTCGTCAATCAGTGGAGGTTCTGAGAATGGTAATCGGTGTGAAGTGAATGTTGAAAATAATTTGGTTGAAGATGTAGAATCTGTGTTGTCTATTAATGATTTACGAATTTATAATCCTGCTGTTATGCAGCATCGGAATGGGTCGTCTAGTCAGCCTTCGAGAAATATGTCATGCTCAGCTAGGCCTAATATTATTGACCAGGTTAATTTAAATAATGAATTCAGATTGTCATCTAGGTCCTTATCGAGAGAAAATAGTGCGAATGCCTCAATTAATCTAACTTCTGGAATTTCTCGTTGTGTGAAGTCTGTACAAACAAGTGAAAGTCTAATTAATGTAACTGATGTTGTTGAGCATAATTTGATGAAGCATAATATGAATTTAGGAGATTCTTCTCAAGTATGTAACCCTGGAAATGTCATGGCAGATATCAATGTTAGATTTGCTACGTTACCCAATCCAATTGCCTTGATTTTAAAGAATTTTCACATCTGTAATGGTACTGAGAATGATTTATTAGTGCAATTTCTTAGGAAATTTGTAGAATTAAAAGACAGTGCTGTGGTGTTTGGACTGTCCGAACGTCAAATATTTAGAATGGTGTTTCCTTGCACTTCAGGTATGCTTCGACAAATCTTAATTAATAACATGTCTGCTGGAAAGTCTTTAATTAATTTTCAAATGGAAGTTTTAAATTATTTTATTACCCCGTACACCTTGTCAGACCTTCATCGAAGCTATTTATTCAGAGGACAGAGAATGGATGAGACACTGAACGATTATTTTGTGGATGTTAGGTATTATGCTAAAGTATTTGCTGTTCAGTTGTCGGAGGAGCAAATCGTTGCCTCATTAGTCGAAGGAATTAACCCCATTTATAGATTGTGTTTAACCATGTGTGCTAGGCCTAAGACTTATAAGGAGTTTTATGATCTTGTTCTTACTGCTGAGAAGTTCAAAAAGGCAGATGCTGTTCGCATGGCAAATTCATCGATACCATGTTCTTCTATTCAGGGTACCTTTGGGCAAATTGGTTCTCAGCCTGTTTTTCAGTGGACGAGTGCTGTTCAGTCTGGAGGAAGACAACCTGTTCAGGGTTTTAATAATGCTTTATTTCAGGGAGAGGTATGTCAAGATGTTGTTCCTGTTTCTGGTCCATACAATAATTTTCAGGGGCGTTCCAACCGGAGATATGCTGAGAGTGATTCATATCAAGGTAGGCGGTGCGACTTATGTGGGTCGTATAATCACCTTAGACGTTGGTGTGATGCCAGAATAAATCATAATTCCTGAAGATGTTGTGATGATCTTGTACGTACTGTATTGTATTTTCAAAATTGTGTTTTATCTTTGGAAACCACACGCATGTATGTATGTATGTATGTTGTGTATGAATTGTATGTTTGATGAGCGATGGATGGATTTGTGTGTATTGTGTATAAATGTCTCTATTTGGAATCTTCTGCATTGTGTATAACCAGAGTGACCCATTGTTTTGCGTCAAATTGGTATGTAGGCGAAAGGTTAGAATTTTCTAAATGGCTTTGGACATTTTGTTGGTACGGAGAGGAATTTCATTTTGTGTTACAATTATAATTTTGAATTTTCAAGATCGTGTATGACCTACATGATGCTTTGGTGCGTGTTTGTAGTAAAGTGACCTTTATTTGAATCTTCAAAATTGTATACTGGTTCTGGAGGAAGGTGGTATAATTGTGCGTTAGTGTATTGTGTTGGTATGAATGAGAATCTCTAATTTGTTATTTAATTTGGGGAGGAATTTTGTTATTGTTTCTTGTTTTTAATGGGTCAAGTTATGTTTTATTTTAAAAGTTTTCAATGGTAGCCGAGTATATAAATAGGGTCGTTAAAATATCCTTGTTCAGCTTAAGATCCTAACGTATATGGAGGTATGGGACTCAAATATTAGGTGGCATAAGCTGAATATGTATTTAATGGTAAGTATTTACTAACCATTCCGAAATAGTTTCTCCGAGTAGTGACCTTGTGCACTTATCTTTGCTTGTTGAACTGAGGAAGTAGGTACTTACAGGTGAGTGGTGTGTGTTATGAAGTTAATGTGGTAATGGTCGTTGTTTCGTTGAAGTGAATTTGTTGAAATTCTTATCCGAGGCAGCATAAAGGTAATTGTTTATTTAAAGGGTATTCGTGGTAAAATATCCTTGTTCAGCTTAAGATCCTAACGTATATGGAGGTATGGGACTCAAATATTAGGTGGCATAAGCTGAATATGTATTTAATGGTAAGTATTTACTAACCATTCCGAAATAGTTTCTCCGAGTAGTGACCTTGTGCACTTATTTTTGCTTGTTGAACTGAGGAAGTAAGTACTTACAGGTGAGTGGTGTGTGTTATGAAGTTAATGTGGTAAGGGTCGTTGTTTCGTTGAAGTGAATTTGTGGAAATTCTTATCCGAGACAGCCTAAGGTAATTGTTTATTTAAAGGATATTTGTGGTAATGTGTCACGGTTTTAACGAACTCCTATTTATATTGAGGTGGAACATTTTGGGGATATTTGTGGGTAGTAACTGTTTTCTTGGGTGAATTTAGAGGTTATGCAAAGATGTGTGTGTGAATGTGTTGGGGTTTTCTTAGGTCTCCACGTGTGGTCAGTTGATACTTCTTTTATTGATGCTTTCTTGGTCTTTCCTTTTTTCCTTGGGTTTCGAGTCTGTTAATGGTTTTCTTGGGTAGTTTTTTTTCTTGCTTGTAGCCTAAATGAGTTGAGACAGATGTGTGATAAGGGACTTATGCCAACGTTCTTTTGGGGATATTAGTTTTTTTTAATACTAAAGAACTCATTTTTCAACTGGGATTTGCTTGCTTCACTGTAACTGTTATGAATTTGGTTTGTCAATTCTACATTTTCTTATATTGCATTGAGTACTCATCAACACTTCTAATTGTTTATTTAAAATATGTGTAAACTTAAATATTTTGTAAAAGGTGTGGATATTCTGAGATAGGTTTTGCATTAGGAAAATTTCTGCCATATTTTGGATATATGTAATGATATTGTTTGTTAATATTGTTTAATGTCAAACGTGTGTGTAAACTATTCCATGAAAACGATACTCGCCTAGTCGAATTTGGTTTCAGCTGCTATCATCGTTGATGCGTCTGCGTAGAAGATTTCGGATGTACTGTGAAGACTATCTGTGGCCAGGATGGTGGAACTGTCATCTGGAAACTAATGCGAACCTGAACTTATCCTCGAACGAAAGATGAATTATGTATACTATGATGTATTATTGTCTGTACAAGTTATCTGATGTATCATGTTACATGTAAGATGCAATTTTCTTGGCATGAAAAGGGATGTACCATTAGCTACGTTGACTTCTGCATGAACTATCTTCGACCTGTGGGTAATCAAACTTGTGGTGGTGGATTTTGAACGAACTTGTGAAGAAGTGTTTATTTCTACCTCCTTATTTAATGCATGCCTAAAACTAAACCAGTTTTGAAGTGATGAATTTGGGTACTGAAGGTTGGTATTTGTTGAAGATTGGTATTGGTGCATGTACATTTTCAGTTGGACAATTTCGTTGGCTTGGTACTTTACCGGCGCCAAGTATGAAGGGAGGGAGTATGTGCCAATTCTATTTGCCACGACTGTAAGACACATGATTTTGACGTTTGCATGCAAATTCTTGGGAGTTGAGATGAGGTAGTGCTCTTTATCTACGCTAGGGTGCAGCAGCGCCTTGGTAAGGCGCTACTACTAAGTTGTGTCCGCCTAGTGGTGAAAACGGTAAGCTTGTCCGCATGTGGTGAGTGTTCTGACTTGCCAAAGAAGATGGTTCCCTTAGTATCGACTGTTAGTAATTGCGCGATGCAATAACGGAGTGTTGGGACATGATCTGTACAAGACGTAACATCATGTAGTCTACAAATATTGAGTAGCTTTCAGCTACTCATTCGGATGTCTTGCTTTGTAAAGTTCGGCGTATCTTGCTCTAACCAAATATGAATCGACATGGAATAGTTTCTCTTCAAATTAATTGATATTTTTATGTAAAATGTGGCAGAAAGATGAGGTAGATTCTCATGTACACCTGGAGTTGTACGACGGTCTGTGCTTCGGTTTGTAACGTATACCTTTGTGGTCTTGTCGACGTGAAAAGATTATGTGTTGCTTCTTTTATATGTTTATATATAGTTGTTGTGGCAACTTTAAAGAAAGCAAACATATATGTCGTAGATGTCTGTAAGAGGCCAAATGTGGTTTATTGGAGTTATGAAGATTTGGTAAAAGGTATTATGTTCCAGAGAGAAGTAAGTGGATTATTATATATTTCTGGGGTGCATGTGTGTCTTGCCTAATTGAGGTCCTGGTAAATTATTTAAAGCTTTTATTTTATTAGAGTGGGAGTTCGTATTTGCCGGCATTGCGTTCGTCTTCTGTTTTTGGTAATCGGTTGTTGTGTTCTGGATAACCTTGTTATGATTGTCAGCTGTTAGATGACAAAAAGAGAATGGTGGCACCATGTTTAAAAGGGATTGACGTATTGAGATCTTGTTCCGAGTTTGTTCAGGTTAAAAGGAATTATCCATGATTTAATATATTTAGTGTCTTATGGCATTACCTATTAATTGACGGTATTAAAATATTATTGAAGATTGTTTTCCGACTTACCTGAAAGTTATACAATTATGCATATACGAAATTTGTTGCTCAGGCCTATTTCTTGATGTTATCGAGTCAGCTGTTAATTATTTAGAGTGAAAGGATATTCGGTCCTAAGAGAAATATTTTGGGAGCCAATACAAAGTAAGTTTCATCCTACGTCAGGTACCACACCTTTTTATTTTATTTTGAACTGCATGTATTTGTTTATTGTATTTGTATTGTAATATTTGGTTTATGAATAGAAGTGTTGTTTTAAAATATGAATCGTGTGTGTCATTTCTGGGTTTGGGATTCTGTAGACAGCTCTCAAGATAGACACCTCGGGTTATGGTTGAAAATGGTCCAGTCGCTTCACTTACCTTCACCTATTAATATCCTGTAGTAGTAAGGGGGTGTGTCACTACTTAAACTGTGATAATGAAGTGAAGTGTATTGTCCTCACGCTGCTAATACTACTTAAACTGTGATAATGAAGTGAAGTGTATTGTCCTCACACTGCTAATACTACTTAAACTGTGATAATGAAGTGAAGTGTATTGTCCTCACGCTGCTAATACTACTTAAACTGTGATAATGAAGTGAAGTGTATTGTCCTCACGCTGCTAATACTACTTAAACTGTGATAATGAAGTGAAGTGTATTGTCCTCACGCTGCTAATACTACTTAAACTGTGTTAATGAAGTGAAGTGTATTGTCCTCACACTGCTAATACTACTTAAACTGTGATAATGAAGTGAAGTGTATTGTCCTCACGCTGCTAATACTACTTAAACTGTGTTAATGAAGTGAAGTGTATTGTCCTCACGCTGCTAATACTACTTAAACTGTGATAATGAAGTGACGTGTATTGTCCTCACGCTGCTAATACTACTTAAACTGTGTTAATGAAGTGAAGTGTATTGTCCTCACGCTGCTAATACTACTTAAACTGTGATAATGAAGTGAAGTGTATTGTCCTCACACTGCTAATACTACTTAAACTGTGTTAATGAAGTGAAGTGTATTGTCCTCACGCTGCTAATACTACTTAAACTGTGTTAATGAAGTGAAGTGTATTGTCCTCACGCTGCTAATACTACTTAAACTGTGATAATGAAGTGAAGTGTATTGTCCTCACCCTGCTAATACTACTTAAACTGTGATAATGAAGTGAAGTGTATTGTCCTCACGCTGCTAATACTACTTAAACTGTGATAATGAAGTGAAGTGTATTGTCCTCACACTGCTAATACTACTTAAACTGTGATAATGAGGTGAAGTGTATTGTCCTCACGCTGCTAATACTACTTAAACTGTGATAATGAAGTGAAGTGTATTGTCCTCACGCTGCTAATACTACTTAAACTGTGATAATGAAGTGAAGTGTATTGTCCTCACGCTGCTAATACTACTTAAACTGTGATAATGAAGTGAAGTGTATTGTCCTCACACTGCTAATACTACTTAAACTGTGATAATGAAGTGAAGTGTATTGTCCTCACACTGCTAATACTACTTAAACTGTGATAATGAAGTGAAGTGTATTGTCCTCACGCTGCTAATACTACTTAAACTGTGTTAATGAAGTGAAGTGTATTGTCCTCACGCTGCTAATACTACTTAAACTGTGATAATGAAGTGAAGTGTATTGTCCTCACGCTGCTAATACAACTTAAACTGTGATAATGAAGTGAAGTGTATTGTCCTCACACTGCTAATACTACTTAAACTGTGATAATGAAGTGAAGTGTATTGTCCTCACGCTGCTAATACTACTTAAACTGTGTTAATGAAGTGAAGTGTATTGTCCTCACACTGCTAATACTACTTAAACTGTGATAATGAAGTGAAGTGTATTGTCCTCACGCTGCTAATACTACTTAAACTGTGATAATTAAGTGAAGTGTATTGTCCTCACGCTGCTAATACTACTTAAACTGTGATAATGAAGTGAAGTGTATTGTCCTCACGCTGCTAATACTACTTAAACTGTGATAATGAAGTGAAGTGTATTGTCCTCACGCTGCTAATACTACTTAAACTGTGATAATGAAGAGAAGTGTATTGTCCTCACGCTGCTAATACTACTTAAACTGTGATAATGAAGTGAAGTGTATTGTCCTCACGCTGCTAATACTACTTAAACTGTGATAATGAAGTGAAGTGTATTGTCCTCACGCTGCTAATACTACTTAAACTGTGATAATGAAGTGAAGTGTATTGTCCTCACGCTGCTAATACTACTTAAACTGTGTTAATGAAGTGAAGTGTATTGTCCTCACGCTGCTAATACTACTTAAACTGTGATAATGAAGTGAAGTGTATTGTCCTCACGCTGCTAATACTACTTAAACTGTGATAATGAAGTGAAGTGTATTGTCCTCACGCTGCTAATACTACTTAAACTGTGATAATGAAGTGAAGTGTATTGTCCTCACGCTGCTAATACTACTTAAACTGTGATAATGAAGTGAAGTGTATTGTCCTCACGCTGCTAATACTACTTAAACTGTGTTAATGAAGTGAAGTGTATTGTCCTCACGCTGCTAATACTACTTAAACTGTGATAATGAAGTGAAGTGTATTGTCCTCACACTGCTAATACTACTTAAACTGTGATAATGAAGTGAAGTGTATTGTCCTCACGCTGCTAATACTACTTAAACTGTGATAATGAAGTGAAGTGTATTGTCCTCACACTGCTAATACTACTTAAACTGTGATAATGAAGTGAAGTGTATTGTCCTCACGCTGCTAATACTACTTAAACTGTGATAATGAAGTGAAGTGTATTGTCCTCACGCTGCTAATACTACTTAAACTGTGATAATGAAGTGAAGTGTATTGTCCTCACGCTGCTTATACTACTTAAACTGTGATAATGAAGTGAAGTGTATTGTCCTCACACTGCTAATACTACTTAAACTGTGATAATGAAGTGAAGTGTATTGTCCTCACGCTGCTAATACTACTTAAACTGTGTTAATGAAGTGAAGTGTATTGTCCTCACACTGCTAATACTACTTAAACTGTGATAATGAAGTGAAGTGTATTGTCCTCACGCTGCTAATACTACTTAAACTGTGATAATGAAGTGAAGTGTATTGTCCTCACGCTGCTAATACTACTTCAACTGTGATAATGAAGTGAAGTGTATTGTCCTCACGCTGCTAATACTACTTAAACTGTGATAATGAAGTGAAGTGTATTGTCCTCACGCTGCTAATACTACTTAAACTGTGTTAATGAAGTGAAGTGTATTGTCCTCACGCTGCTAATACTACTTAAACTGTGATAATGAAGTGAAGTGTATTGTCCTCACACTGCTAATACTACTTAAACTGTGATAATGAAGTGAAGTGTATTGTCCTCACGCTGTTAATACTACTTAAACTGTGATAATGAAGTGAAGTGTATTGTCCTCACGCTGCTAATACTACTTAAACTGTGATAATGAAGTGAAGTGTATTGTCCTCACGCTGCTAATACTACTTAAACTGTGATAATGAAGTGAAGTGTATTGTCCTCACACTGCTAATACTACTTAAACTGTGTTAATGAAGTGAAGTGTATTGTCCTCACGCTGCTAATACTACTTAAACTGTGATAATGAAGTGAAGTGTATTGTCCTCACGCTGCTAATACTACTTAAACTGTGATAATGAAGTGAAGTGTATTGTCCTCACGCTGCTAATACAACTTAAACTGTGATAATGAAGTGAAGTGTATTGTCCTCACACTGCTAATACTACTTAAACTGTGATAATGAAGTAAAGTGTATTGTCCTCACGCTGCTAATACTACTTAAACTGTGATAATGAAGTGAAGTGTATTGTCCTCACGCTGCTAATACTACTTAAACTGTGATAATGATGTGAAGTGTATTGTCCTCACGCTGCTAATACTACTTAAACTGTGATAATGAAGTGAAGTGTATTGTCCTCACGCTGCTAATACTACTTAAACTGTGATAATGAAGTGAAGTGTATTGTCCTCACACTGCTAATACTACTTAAACTGTGATAATGAAGTGAATTGTATTGTCCTCACACTGCTAATACTACTTAAACTGTGATAATGAAGTGAAGTGTATTGTCCTCACGCTGCTAATACTACTTAAACTGTGTTAATGAAGTGAAGTGTATTGTCCTCACGCTGCTAATACTACTTAAACTGTGTTAATGAAGTGAAGTGTATTGTCCTCACGCTGCTAATACTACTTAAACTGTGTTAATGAAGTGAAGTGTATTGTCCTCACGCTGCTAATACTACTTAAACTGTGATAATGAAGTGAAGTGTATTGTCCTCACGCTGCTAATACTACTTAAACTGTGTTAATGAAGTGAAGTGTATTGTCCTCACACTGCTAATACTACTTAAACTGTGATAATGAAGTGAAGTGTATTGTCCTCACGCTGCTAATACTACTTAAACTGTGTTAATGAAGTGAAGTGTATTGTCCTCACGCTGCTAATACTACTTAAACTGTGATAATGAAGTGAAGTGTATTGTCCTCACACTGCTAATACTACTTAAACTGTGATAATGAAGTGAAGTGTATTGTCCTCACGCTGCTAATACTACTTAAACTGTGATAATGAAGTGAAGTGTATTGTCCTCACACTGCTAATACTACTTAAACTGTGATAATGAAGTGAAGTGTATTGTCCTCACGCTGCTAATACTACTTAAACTGTGATAATGAAGTGAAGTGTATTGTCCTCACACTGCTAATACTACTTAAACTGTGATAATGAAGTGAAGTGTATTGTCCTCACGCTGCTAATACTACTTAAACTGTGATAATGAAGTGAAGTGTATTGTCCTCACGCTGCTAATACTACTTAAACTGTGATAATGAAGTGAAGTGTATTGTCCTCACGCTGCTAATACTACTTAAACTGTGTTAATGAAGTGAAGTGTATTGTCCTCACACTGCTAATACTACTTAAACTGTGATAATGAAGTGAAGTGTATTGTCCTCACGCTGCTAATACTACTTAAACTGTGTTAATGAACTGAAGTGTATTGTCCTCACGCTGCTAATACTACTTAAACTGTGATAATGAAGTGACGTGTATTGTCCTCACGCTGCTAATACTACTTAAACTGTGTTAATGAAGTGAAGTGTATTGTCCTCACGCTGCTAATACTACTTAAACTGTGATAATGAAGTGAAGTGTATTGTCCTCACACTGCTAATACTACTTAAACTGTGTTAATGAAGTGAAGTGTATTGTCCTCACGCTGCTAATACTACATAAACTGTGATAATGAAGTGAAGTGTATTGTCCTCACGCTGCTAATACTACTTAAACTGTGATAATGAAGTGAAGTGTATTGTCCTCACCCTGCTAATACTACTTAAACTGTGATAATGAAGTGAAGTGTATTGTCCTCACGCTGCTAATACTACTTAAACTGTGATAATGAAGTGAAGTGTATTGTCCTCACACTGCTAATACTACTTAAACTGTGATAATGAGGTGAAGTGTATTGTCCTCACGCTGCTAATACTACTTAAACTGTGATAATGAAGTGAAGTGTATTGTCCTCACGCTGCTAATACTACTTAAACTGTGATAATGAAGTGAAGTGTATTGTCCTCACGCTGCTAATACTACTTAAACTGTGATAATGAAGTGAAGTGTATTGTCCTCACACTGCTAATACTACTTAAACTGTGATAATGAAGTGAAGTGTATTGTCCTCACACTGCTAATACTACTTAAACTGTGATAATGAAGTGAAGTGTATTGTCCTCACGCTGCTAATACTACTTAAACTGTGTTAATGAAGTGAAGTGTATTGTCCTCACGCTGCTAATACTACTTAAACTGTGATAATGAAGTGAAGTGTATTGTCCTCACGCTGCTAATACAACTTAAACTGTGATAATGAAGTGAAGTGTATTGTCCTCACACTGCTAATACTACTTAAACTGTGATAATGAAGTGAAGTGTATTGTCCTCACGCTGCTAATACTACTTAAACTGTGTTAATGAAGTGAAGTGTATTGTCCTCACACTGCTAATACTACTTAAACTGTGATAATGAAGTGAAGTGTATTGTCCTCACGCTGCTAATACTACTTAAACTGTGATAATTAAGTGAAGTGTATTGTCCTCACGCTGCTAATACTACTTAAACTGTGATAATGAAGTGAAGTGTATTGTCCTCACGCTGCTAATACTACTTAAACTGTGATAATGAAGTGAAGTGTATTGTCCTCACGCTGCTAATACTACTTAAACTGTGATAATGAAGAGAATTGTATTGTCCTCACGCTGCTAATACTACTTAAACTGTGATAATGAAGTGAAGTGTATTGTCCTCACACTGCTAATACTACTTAAACTGTGATAATGAAGTGAAGTGTATTGTCCTCACGCTGCTAATACTACTTAAACTGTGATAATGAAGTGAAGTGTATTGTCCTCACGCTGCTAATACTACTTAAACTGTGTTAATGAAGTGAAGTGTATTGTCCTCACGCTGCTAATACTACTTAAACTGTGATAATGAAGTGAAGTGTATTGTCCTCACGCTGCTAATACTACTTAAACTGTGATAATGAAGTGAAGTGTATTGTCCTCACGCTGCTAATACTACTTAAACTGTGATAATGAAGTGAAGTGTATTGTCCTCACGCTGCTAATACTACTTAAACTGTGATAATGAAGTGAAGTGTATTGTCCTCACGCTGCTAATACTACTTAAACTGTGTTAATGAAGTGAAGTGTATTGTCCTCACGCTGCTAATACTACTTAAACTGTGATAATGAAGTGAAGTGTATTGTCCTCACACTGCTAATACTACTTAAACTGTGATAATGAAGTGAAGTGTATTGTCCTCACGCTGCTAATACTACTTAAACTGTGATAATGAAGTGAAGTGTATTGTCCTCACACTGCTAATACTACTTAAACTGTGATAATGAAGTGAAGTGTATTGTCCTCACGCTGCTAATACTACTTAAACTGTGATAATGAAGTGAAGTGTATTGTCCTCACGCTGCTAATACTACTTAAACTGTGATAATGAAGTGAAGTGTATTGTCCTCACGCTGCTTATACTACTTAAACTGTGATAATGAAGTGAAGTGTATTGTCCTCACACTGCTAATACTACTTAAACTGTGATAATGAAGTGAAGTGTATTGTCCTCACGCTGCTAATACTACTTAAACTGTGTTAATGAAGTGAAGTGTATTGTCCTCACACTGCTAATACTACTTAAACTGTGATAATGAAGTGAAGTGTATTGTCCTCACGCTGCTAATACTACTTAAACTGTGATAATGAAGTGAAGTGTATTGTCCTCACGCTGCTAATACTACTTCAACTGTGATAATGAAGTGAAGTGTATTGTCCTCACGCTGCTAATACTACTTAAACTGTGATAATGAAGTGAAGTGTATTGTCCTCACGCTGCTAATACTACTTAAACTGTGTTAATGAAGTGAAGTGTATTGTCCTCACGCTGCTAATACTACTTAAACTGTGATAATGAAGTGAAGTGTATTGTCCTCACACTGCTAATACTACTTAAACTGTGATAATGAAGTGAAGTGTATTGTCCTCACGCTGTTAATACTACTTAAACTGTGATAATGAAGTGAAGTGTATTGTCCTCACGCTGCTAATACTACTTAAACTGTGATAATGAAGTGAAGTGTATTGTCCTCACGCTGCTAATACTACTTAAACTGTGATAATGAAGTGAAGTGTATTGTCCTCACACTGCTAATACTACTTAAACTGTGTTAATGAAGTGAAGTGTATTGTCCTCACGCTGCTAATACTACTTAAACTGTGATAATGAAGTGAAGTGTATTGTCCTCACGCTGCTAATACTACTTAAACTGTGATAATGAAGTGAAGTGTATTGTCCTCACGCTGCTAATACAACTTAAACTGTGATAATGAAGTGAAGTGTATTGTCCTCACACTGCTAATACTACTTAAACTGTGATAATGAAGTAAAGTGTATTGTCCTCACGCTGCTAATACTACTTAAACTGTGATAATGAAGTGAAGTGTATTGTCCTCACGCTGCTAATACTACTTAAACTGTGATAATGATGTGAAGTGTATTGTCCTCACGCTGCTAATACTACTTAAACTGTGATAATGAAGTGAAGTGTATTGTCCTCACGCTGCTAATACTACTTAAACTGTGATAATGAAGTGAAGTGTATTGTCCTCACACTGCTAATACTACTTAAACTGTGATAATGAAGTGAATTGTATTGTCCTCACACTGCTAATACTACTTAAACTGTGATAATGAAGTGAAGTGTATTGTCCTCACGCTGCTAATACTACTTAAACTGTGTTAATGAAGTGAAGTGTATTGTCCTCACGCTGCTAATACTACTTAAACTGTGATAATGAAGTGAAATGTATTGTCCTCACGCTGCTAATACTACTTAAACTGTGATAATGAAGTGAAGTGTATTGTCCTCACACTGCTAATACAACTTAAACTGTGATAATGAAGTGAAGTGTATTGTCCTCACACTGCTAATACTACTTAAACTGTGTTAATGAAGTGAAGTGTATTGTCCTCACGCTGCTAATACTACTTAAACTGTGATAATGAAGTGAAGTGTATTGTCCTCACGCTGCTAATACTACTTAAACTGTGATAATGAAGTGAAGTGTATTGTCCTCACGCTGCTAATACTACTTAAACTGTGATAATGAAGTGAAGTGTATTGTCCTCACGCTGCTAATACTACTTAAACTGTGATAATGAAGTGAAGTGTATTGTCCTCACGCTGCTAATACTACTTGAACTGTGATAATGAAGTGAAGTGTATTGTCCTCACGCTGATAATACTACTTAAACTGTGATAATGAAGTGAAGTGTATTGTCCTCACGCTGCTAATACTACTTAAACTGTGATAATGAAGTGAAGTGTATTGTCCTCACGCTGCTAATACTACTTAAACTGTGATAATGAAGTGAAGTGTATTGTCCTCACACTGCTAATACTACTTAAACTGTGATAATGAAGTGAAGTGTATTGTCCTCACGCTGCTAATACTACTTAAACTGTGTTAATGAAGTGAAGTGTATTGTCCTCACACTGCTAATACTACTTAAACTGTGTTAATGAAGTGAAGTGTATTGTCCTCACGCTGCTAATACTACTTAAACTGTGATAATGAAGTGAAGTGTATTGTCCTCACACTGCTAATACTACTTAAACTGTGATAATGAAGTGAAGTGTATTGTCCTCACGCTGCTAATACTACTTAAACTGTGATAATGAAGTGAAGTGTATTGTCCTCACACTGCTAATCCTACTTAAACTGTGATAATGAAGTGAAGTGTATTGTCCTCACGCTGCTAATACTACTTAAACTGTGATAATGAAGTGAGGTGTATTGTCCTCACGCTGCTAATACTACTTAAACTGTGATAATGAAGTGAAGTGTATTGTCCTCACGCTGCTAATACTACTTAAACTGTGATAATGAAGTGAAGTGTATTGTCCTCACGCTGCTAATACTACTTAAACTGTGATAATGAAGTGAAGTGTATTGTCCTCACGCTGCTAATACTACTTAAACTGTGATAATGAAGTGAAGTGTATTGTCCTCACGCTGCTAATACTACTTAAACTGTGATAATGAAGTGAAGTGTATTGTCCTCACGCTGATAATACTACTTAAACTGTGATAATGAAGTGAAGTGTATTGTCCTCACGCTGCTAATACTACTTAAACTGTGTTAATGAAGTGAAGTGTATTGTCCTCACGCTGCTAATACTACTTAAACTGTGATAATGAAGTGAAGTGTATTGTCCTCACGCTGCTAATACTACTTAAACTGTGATAATGAAGTGAAGTGTATTGTCCTCACGCTGCTAATACTACTTAAACTGTGATAATGAAGTGAAGTGTATTGTCCTCACGCTGCTAATACTACTTAAACTGTGATAATGAAGTGAAGTATATTGTCCTCACGCTGCTAATACTACTTAAACTGTGTTAATGAAGTGAAGTGTATTGTCCTCACGCTGCTAATACTACTTAAACTGTGTTAATGAAGTGAAGTGTATTGTCCTCACACTGCTAATACTACTTAAACTGTGATAATGAAGTGAAGTGTATTGTCCTCACGCTGCTAATACTACTTAAACTGTGTTAATGAAGTGAAGTGTATTGTCCTCACGCTGCTAATACTACTTAAACTGTGATAATGAAGTGAAGTGTATTGTCCTCACGCTGCTAATACTACTTAAACTGTGATAATGAAGTGAAGTGTATTGTCCTCACGCTGCTAATACTACTAACACTGTGTTAATGAAGTGAAGTGTATTGTCCTCACGCTGCTAATACTACTTAAACTGTGTTAATGAAGTGAAGTGTATTGTCCTCACGCTGCTAATACTACTTAAACTGTGTTAATGAAGTGAAGTGTATTGTCCTCACGCTGCTAATACTACTTAAACTGTGTTAATGAAGTGAAGTGTATTGTCCTCACGCTGCTAATACTACTTAAACTGTGATAATGAAGTGAAGTGTATTGTCCTCACGCTGCTAATACTACTTAAACTGTGTTAATGAAGTGAAGTGTATTGTCCTCACACTGCTAATACTACTTAAACTGTGATAATGAAGTGAAGTGTATTGTCCTCACGCTGCTAATACTACTTAAACTGTGTTAATGAAGTGAAGTGTATTGTCCTCACGCTGCTAATACTACTTAAACTGTGATAATGAAGTGAAGTGTATTGTCCTCACACTGCTAATACTACTTAAACTGTGATAATGAAGTGAAGTGTATTGTCCTCACGCTGCTAATACTACTTAAACTGTGATAATGAAGTGAAGTGTATTGTCCTCACACTGCTAATACTACTTAAACTGTGATAATGAAGTGAAGTGTATTGTCCTCACGCTGCTAATACTACTTAAACTGTGATAATGAAGTGAAGTGTATTGTCCTCACACTGCTAATACTACTTAAACTGTGATAATGAAGTGAAGTGTATTGTCCTCACGCTGCTAATACTACTTAAACTGTGATAATGAAGTGAAGTGTATTGTCCTCACGCTGCTAATACTACTTAAACTGTGATAATGAAGTGAAGTGTATTGTCCTCACGCTGCTAATACTACTTAAACTGTGTTAATGAAGTGAAGTGTATTGTCCTCACACTGCTAATACTACTTAAACTGTGATAATGAAGTGAAGTGTATTGTCCTCACGCTGCTAATACTACTTAAACTGTGTTAATGAAGTGAAGTGTATTGTCCTCACGCTGCTAATACTACTTAAACTGTGATAATGAAGTGACGTGTATTGTCCTCACGCTGCTAATACTACTTAAACTGTGTTAATGAAGTGAAGTGTATTGTCCTCACGCTGCTAATACTACTTAAACTGTGATAATGAAGTGAAGTGTATTGTCCTCACACTGCTAATACTACTTAAACTGTGTTAATGAAGTGAAGTGTATTGTCCTCACGCTGCTAATACTACTTAAACTGTGTTAATGAAGTGAAGTGTATTGTCCTCACGCTGCTAATACTACTTAAACTGTGATAATGAAGTGAAGTGTATTGTCCTCACCCTGCTAATACTACTTAAACTGTGATAATGAAGTGAAGTGTATTGTCCTCACGCTGCTAATACTACTTAAACTGTGATAATGAAGTGAAGTGTATTGTCCTCACACTGCTAATACTACTTAAACTGTGATAATGAGGTGAAGTGTATTGTCCTCACGCTGCTAATACTACTTAAACTGTGATAATGAAGTGAAGTGTATTGTCCTCACGCTGCTAATACTACTTAAACTGTGATAATGAAGTGAAGTGTATTGTCCTCACGCTGCTAATACTACTTAAACTGTGATAATGAAGTGAAGTGTATTGTCCTCACACTGCTAATACTACTTAAACTGTGATAATGAAGTGAAGTGTATTGTCCTCACACTGCTAATACTACTTAAACTGTGATAATGAAGTGAAGTGTATTGTCCTCACGCTGCTAATACTACTTAAACTGTGTTAATGAAGTGAAGTGTATTGTCCTCACGCTGCTAATACTACTTAAACTGTGATAATGAAGTGAAGTGTATTGTCCTCACGCTGCTAATACAACTTAAACTGTGATAATGAAGTGAAGTGTATTGTCCTCACACTGCTAATACTACTTAAACTGTGATAATGAAGTGAAGTGTATTGTCCTCACGCTGCTAATACTACTTAAACTGTGTTAATGAAGTGAAGTGTATTGTCCTCACACTGCTAATACTACTTAAACTGTGATAATGAAGTGAAGTGTATTGTCCTCACGCTGCTAATACTACTTAAACTGTGATAATTAAGTGAAGTGTATTGTCCTCACGCTGCTAATACTACTTAAACTGTGATAATGAAGTGAAGTGTATTGTCCTCACGCTGCTAATACTACTTAAACTGTGATAATGAAGTGAAGTGTATTGTCCTCACGCTGCTAATACTACTTAAACTGTGATAATGAAGAGAAGTGTATTGTCCTCACGCTGCTAATACTACTTAAACTGTGATAATGAAGTGAAGTGTATTGTCCTCACGCTGCTAATACTACTTAAACTGTGATAATGAAGTGAAGTGTATTGTCCTCACGCTGCTAATACTACTTAAACTGTGATAATGAAGTGAAGTGTATTGTCCTCACGCTGCTAATACTACTTAAACTGTGTTAATGAAGTGAAGTGTATTGTCCTCACGCTGCTAATACTACTTAAACTGTGATAATGAAGTGAAGTGTATTGTCCTCACGCTGCTAATACTACTTAAACTGTGATAATGAAGTGAAGTGTATTGTCCTCACGCTGCTAATACTACTTAAACTGTGATAATGAAGTGAAGTGTATTGTCCTCACGCTGCTAATACTACTTAAACTGTGATAATGAAGTGAAGTGTATTGTCCTCACGCTGCTAATACTACTTAAACTGTGTTAATGAAGTGAAGTGTATTGTCCTCACGCTGCTAATACTACTTAAACTGTGATAATGAAGTGAAGTGTATTGTCCTCACACTGCTAATACTACTTAAACTGTGATAATGAAGTGAAGTGTATTGTCCTCACGCTGCTAATACTACTTAAACTGTGATAATGAAGTGAAGTGTATTGTCCTCACACTGCTAATACTACTTAAACTGTGATAATGAAGTGAAGTGTATTGTCCTCACGCTGCTAATACTACTTAAACTGTGATAATGAAGTGAAGTGTATTGTCCTCACGCTGCTAATACTACTTAAACTGTGATAATGAAGTGAAGTGTATTGTCCTCACGCTGCTTATACTACTTAAACTGTGATAATGAAGTGAAGTGTATTGTCCTCACACTGCTAATACTACTTAAACTGTGATAATGAAGTGAAGTGTATTGTCCTCACGCTGCTAATACTACTTAAACTGTGTTAATGAAGTGAAGTGTATTGTCCTCACACTGCTAATACTACTTAAACTGTGATAATGAAGTGAAGTGTATTGTCCTCACGCTGCTAATACTACTTAAACTGTGATAATGAAGTGAAGTGTATTGTCCTCACGCTGCTAATACTACTTCAACTGTGATAATGAAGTGAAGTGTATTGTCCTCACGCTGCTAATACTACTTAAACTGTGATAATGAAGTGAAGTGTATTGTCCTCACGCTGCTAATACTACTTAAACTGTGTTAATGAAGTGAAGTGTATTGTCCTCACGCTGCTAATACTACTTAAACTGTGATAATGAAGTGAAGTGTATTGTCCTCACACTGCTAATACTACTTAAACTGTGATAATGAAGTGAAGTGTATTGTCCTCACGCTGTTAATACTACTTAAACTGTGATAATGAAGTGAAGTGTATTGTCCTCACGCTGCTAATACTACTTAAACTGTGATAATGAAGTGAAGTGTATTGTCCTCACGCTGCTAATACTACTTAAACTGTGATAATGAAGTGAAGTGTATTGTCCTCACACTGCTAATACTACTTAAACTGTGTTAATGAAGTGAAGTGTATTGTCCTCACGCTGCTAATACTACTTAAACTGTGATAATGAAGTGAAGTGTATTGTCCTCACGCTGCTAATACTACTTAAACTGTGATAATGAAGTGAAGTGTATTGTCCTCACGCTGCTAATACAACTTAAACTGTGATAATGAAGTGAAGTGTATTGTCCTCACACTGCTAATACTACTTAAACTGTGATAATGAAGTAAAGTGTATTGTCCTCACGCTGCTAATACTACTTAAACTGTGATAATGAAGTGAAGTGTATTGTCCTCACGCTGCTAATACTACTTAAACTGTGATAATGATGTGAAGTGTATTGTCCTCACGCTGCTAATACTACTTAAACTGTGATAATGAAGTGAAGTGTATTGTCCTCACGCTGCTAATACTACTTAAACTGTGATAATGAAGTGAAGTGTATTGTCCTCACACTGCTAATACTACTTAAACTGTGATAATGAAGTGAATTGTATTGTCCTCACACTGCTAATACTACTTAAACTGTGATAATGAAGTGAAGTGTATTGTCCTCACGCTGCTAATACTACTTAAACTGTGTTAATGAAGTGAAGTGTATTGTCCTCACGCTGCTAATACTACTTAAACTGTGTTAATGAAGTGAAGTGTATTGTCCTCACGCTGCTAATACTACTTAAACTGTGTTAATGAAGTGAAGTGTATTGTCCTCACGCTGCTAATACTACTTAAACTGTGATAATGAAGTGAAGTGTATTGTCCTCACGCTGCTAATACTACTTAAACTGTGTTAATGAAGTGAAGTGTATTGTCCTCACACTGCTAATACTACTTAAACTGTGATAATGAAGTGAAGTGTATTGTCCTCACGCTGCTAATACTACTTAAACTGTGTTAATGAAGTGAAGTGTATTGTCCTCACGCTGCTAATACTACTTAAACTGTGATAATGAAGTGAAGTGTATTGTCCTCACACTGCTAATACTACTTAAACTGTGATAATGAAGTGAAGTGTATTGTCCTCACGCTGCTAATACTACTTAAACTGTGATAATGAAGTGAAGTGTATTGTCCTCACACTGCTAATACTACTTAAACTGTGATAATGAAGTGAAGTGTATTGTCCTCACGCTGCTAATACTACTTAAACTGTGATAATGAAGTGAAGTGTATTGTCCTCACACTGCTAATACTACTTAAACTGTGATAATGAAGTGAAGTGTATTGTCCTCACGCTGCTAATACTACTTAAACTGTGATAATGAAGTGAAGTGTATTGTCCTCACGCTGCTAATACTACTTAAACTGTGATAATGAAGTGAAGTGTATTGTCCTCACGCTGCTAATACTACTTAAACTGTGTTAATGAAGTGAAGTGTATTGTCCTCACACTGCTAATACTACTTAAACTGTGATAATGAAGTGAAGTGTATTGTCCTCACGCTGCTAATACTACTTAAACTGTGTTAATGAACTGAAGTGTATTGTCCTCACGCTGCTAATACTACTTAAACTGTGATAATGAAGTGACGTGTATTGTCCTCACGCTGCTAATACTACTTAAACTGTGTTAATGAAGTGAAGTGTATTGTCCTCACGCTGCTAATACTACTTAAACTGTGATAATGAAGTGAAGTGTATTGTCCTCACACTGCTAATACTACTTAAACTGTGTTAATGAAGTGAAGTGTATTGTCCTCACGCTGCTAATACTACATAAACTGTGATAATGAAGTGAAGTGTATTGTCCTCACGCTGCTAATACTACTTAAACTGTGATAATGAAGTGAAGTGTATTGTCCTCACCCTGCTAATACTACTTAAACTGTGATAATGAAGTGAAGTGTATTGTCCTCACGCTGCTAATACTACTTAAACTGTGATAATGAAGTGAAGTGTATTGTCCTCACACTGCTAATACTACTTAAACTGTGATAATGAGGTGAAGTGTATTGTCCTCACGCTGCTAATACTACTTAAACTGTGATAATGAAGTGAAGTGTATTGTCCTCACGCTGCTAATACTACTTAAACTGTGATAATGAAGTGAAGTGTATTGTCCTCACGCTGCTAATACTACTTAAACTGTGATAATGAAGTGAAGTGTATTGTCCTCACACTGCTAATACTACTTAAACTGTGATAATGAAGTGAAGTGTATTGTCCTCACACTGCTAATACTACTTAAACTGTGATAATGAAGTGAAGTGTATTGTCCTCACGCTGCTAATACTACTTAAACTGTGTTAATGAAGTGAAGTGTATTGTCCTCACGCTGCTAATACTACTTAAACTGTGATAATGAAGTGAAGTGTATTGTCCTCACGCTGCTAATACAACTTAAACTGTGATAATGAAGTGAAGTGTATTGTCCTCACACTGCTAATACTACTTAAACTGTGATAATGAAGTGAAGTGTATTGTCCTCACGCTGCTAATACTACTTAAACTGTGTTAATGAAGTGAAG
Organism: Meconema thalassinum; assembly: GCA_946902985.2. Classification (NCBI taxonomy): domain Eukaryota; kingdom Metazoa; phylum Arthropoda; class Insecta; order Orthoptera; family Tettigoniidae; genus Meconema; species Meconema thalassinum. Next base: position 249,482,140 of record OX336388.2, on the reverse strand, counting down.
TGTATTGTCCTCACACTGCTAATACTACTTAAACTGTGATAATGAAGTGAAGTGTATTGTCCTCACGCTGCTAATACTACTTAAACTGTGATAATTAAGTGAAGTGTATTGTCCTCACGCTGCTAATACTACTTAAACTGTGATAATGAAGTGAAGTGTATTGTCCTCACGCTGCTAATACTACTTAAACTGTGATAATGAAGTGAAGTGTATTGTCCTCACGCTGCTAATACTACTTAAACTGTGATAATGAAGAGAATTGTATTGTCCTCACGCTGCTAATACTACTTAAACTGTGATAATGAAGTGAAGTGTATTGTCCTCACACTGCTAATACTACTTAAACTGTGATAATGAAGTGAAGTGTATTGTCCTCACGCTGCTAATACTACTTAAACTGTGATAATGAAGTGAAGTGTATTGTCCTCACGCTGCTAATACTACTTAAACTGTGTTAATGAAGTGAAGTGTATTGTCCTCACGCTGCTAATACTACTTAAACTGTGATAATGAAGTGAAGTGTATTGTCCTCACGCTGCTAATACTACTTAAACTGTGATAATGAAGTGAAGTGTATTGTCCTCACGCTGCTAATACTACTTAAACTGTGATAATGAAGTGAAGTGTATTGTCCTCACGCTGCTAATACTACTTAAACTGTGATAATGAAGTGAAGTGTATTGTCCTCACGCTGCTAATACTACTTAAACTGTGTTAATGAAGTGAAGTGTATTGTCCTCACGCTGCTAATACTACTTAAACTGTGATAATGAAGTGAAGTGTATTGTCCTCACACTGCTAATACTACTTAAACTGTGATAATGAAGTGAAGTGTATTGTCCTCACGCTGCTAATACTACTTAAACTGTGATAATGAAGTGAAGTGTATTGTCCTCACACTGCTAATACTACTTAAACTGTGATAATGAAGTGAAGTGTATTGTCCTCACGCTGCTAATACTACTTAAACTGTGATAATGAAGTGAAGTGTATTGTCCTCACGCTGCTAATACTACTTAAACTGTGATAATGAAGTGAAGTGTATTGTCCTCACGCTGCTTATACTACTTAAACTGTGATAATGAAGTGAAGTGTATTGTCCTCACACTGCTAATACTACTTAAACTGTGATAATGAAGTGAAGTGTATTGTCCTCACGCTGCTAATACTACTTAAACTGTGTTAATGAAGTGAAGTGTATTGTCCTCACACTGCTAATACTACTTAAACTGTGATAATGAAGTGAAGTGTATTGTCCTCACGCTGCTAATACTACTTAAACTGTGATAATGAAGTGAAGTGTATTGTCCTCACGCTGCTAATACTACTTCAACTGTGATAATGAAGTGAAGTGTATTGTCCTCACGCTGCTAATACTACTTAAACTGTGATAATGAAGTGAAGTGTATTGTCCTCACGCTGCTAATACTACTTAAACTGTGTTAATGAAGTGAAGTGTATTGTCCTCACGCTGCTAATACTACTTAAACTGTGATAATGAAGTGAAGTGTATTGTCCTCACACTGCTAATACTACTTAAACTGTGATAATGAAGTGAAGTGTATTGTCCTCACGCTGTTAATACTACTTAAACTGTGATAATGAAGTGAAGTGTATTGTCCTCACGCTGCTAATACTACTTAAACTGTGATAATGAAGTGAAGTGTATTGTCCTCACGCTGCTAATACTACTTAAACTGTGATAATGAAGTGAAGTGTATTGTCCTCACACTGCTAATACTACTTAAACTGTGTTAATGAAGTGAAGTGTATTGTCCTCACGCTGCTAATACTACTTAAACTGTGATAATGAAGTGAAGTGTATTGTCCTCACGCTGCTAATACTACTTAAACTGTGATAATGAAGTGAAGTGTATTGTCCTCACGCTGCTAATACAACTTAAACTGTGATAATGAAGTGAAGTGTATTGTCCTCACACTGCTAATACTACTTAAACTGTGATAATGAAGTAAAGTGTATTGTCCTCACGCTGCTAATACTACTTAAACTGTGATAATGAAGTGAAGTGTATTGTCCTCACGCTGCTAATACTACTTAAACTGTGATAATGATGTGAAGTGTATTGTCCTCACGCTGCTAATACTACTTAAACTGTGATAATGAAGTGAAGTGTATTGTCCTCACGCTGCTAATACTACTTAAACTGTGATAATGAAGTGAAGTGTATTGTCCTCACACTGCTAATACTACTTAAACTGTGATAATGAAGTGAATTGTATTGTCCTCACACTGCTAATACTACTTAAACTGTGATAATGAAGTGAAGTGTATTGTCCTCACGCTGCTAATACTACTTAAACTGTGTTAATGAAGTGAAGTGTATTGTCCTCACGCTGCTAATACTACTTAAACTGTGATAATGAAGTGAAATGTATTGTCCTCACGCTGCTAATACTACTTAAACTGTGATAATGAAGTGAAGTGTATTGTCCTCACACTGCTAATACAACTTAAACTGTGATAATGAAGTGAAGTGTATTGTCCTCACACTGCTAATACTACTTAAACTGTGTTAATGAAGTGAAGTGTATTGTCCTCACGCTGCTAATACTACTTAAACTGTGATAATGAAGTGAAGTGTATTGTCCTCACGCTGCTAATACTACTTAAACTGTGATAATGAAGTGAAGTGTATTGTCCTCACGCTGCTAATACTACTTAAACTGTGATAATGAAGTGAAGTGTATTGTCCTCACGCTGCTAATACTACTTAAACTGTGATAATGAAGTGAAGTGTATTGTCCTCACGCTGCTAATACTACTTGAACTGTGATAATGAAGTGAAGTGTATTGTCCTCACGCTGATAATACTACTTAAACTGTGATAATGAAGTGAAGTGTATTGTCCTCACGCTGCTAATACTACTTAAACTGTGATAATGAAGTGAAGTGTATTGTCCTCACGCTGCTAATACTACTTAAACTGTGATAATGAAGTGAAGTGTATTGTCCTCACACTGCTAATACTACTTAAACTGTGATAATGAAATGAAGTGTATTGTCCTCACGCTGCTAATACTACTTAAACTGTGTTAATGAAGTGAAGTGTATTGTCCTCACACTGCTAATACTACTTAAACTGTGTTAATGAAGTGAAGTGTATTGTCCTCACGCTGCTAATACTACTTAAACTGTGATAATGAAGTGAAGTGTATTGTCCTCACACTGCTAATACTACTTAAACTGTGATAATGAAGTGAAGTGTATTGTCCTCACGCTGCTAATACTACTTAAACTGTGATAATGAAGTGAAGTGTATTGTCCTCACACTGCTAATCCTACTTAAACTGTGATAATGAAGTGAAGTGTATTGTCCTCACGCTGCTAATACTACTTAAACTGTGATAATGAAGTGAGGTGTATTGTCCTCACGCTGCTAATACTACTTAAACTGTGATAATGAAGTGAAGTGTATTGTCCTCACGCTGCTAATACTACTTAAACTGTGATAATGAAGTGAAGTGTATTGTCCTCACGCTGCTAATACTACTTAAACTGTGATAATGAAGTGAAGTGTATTGTCCTCACGCTGCTAATACTACTTAAACTGTGATAATGAAGTGAAGTGTATTGTCCTCACGCTGCTAATACTACTTAAACTGTGATAATGAAGTGAAGTGTATTGTCCTCACGCTGATAATACTACTTAAACTGTGATAATGAAGTGAAGTGTATTGTCCTCACGCTGCTAATACTACTTAAACTGTGTTAATGAAGTGAAGTGTATTGTCCTCACGCTGCTAATACTACTTAAACTGTGATAATGAAGTGAAGTGTATTGTCCTCACGCTGCTAATACTACTTAAACTGTGATAATGAAGTGAAGTGTATTGTCCTCACGCTGCTAATACTACTTAAACTGTGATAATGAAGTGAAGTGTATTGTCCTCACGCTGCTAATACTACTTAAACTGTGATAATGAAGTGAAGTGTATTGTCCTCACGCTGCTAATACTACTTAAACTGTGTTAATGAAGTGAAGTGTATTGTCCTCACGCTGCTAATACTACTTAAACTGTGATAATGAAGTGAAGTGTATTGTCCTCACACTGCTAATACTACTTAAACTGTGATAATGAAGTGAAGTGTATTGTCCTCACGCTGCTAATACTACTTAAACTGTGATAATGAAGTGAAGTGTATTGTCCTCACGCTGCTAATACTACTTAAACTGTGATAATGAAGTGAAGTGTATTGTCCTCACGCTGCTAATACTACTTCAACTGTGATAATGAAGTGAAGTGTATTGTCCTCACACTGCTAATACTACTTAAACTGTGATAATGAAGTGAAGTGTATTGTCATCACGCTGCTAATACTACTTAAACTGTGATAATGAAGTGAAGTGTATTGTCCTCACGCTGCTAATACTACTTAAACTGTGATAATGAAGTGAAGTGTATTGTCCTCACGCTGCTAATACAACTTAAACTGTGATAATGAAGTGAAGTGTATTGTCCTCACACTGCTAATACTACTTAAACTGTGATAATGAAGTGAAGTGTATTGTCCTCACGCTGCTAATACTACTTAAACTGTGTTAATGAAGTGAAGTGTATTGTCCTCACACTGCTAATACTACTTAAACTGTGATAATGAAGTGAAGTGTATTGTCCTCACGCTGCTAATACTACTTAAACTGTGATAATGAAGTGAAGTGTATTGTCCTCACGCTGCTAATACTACTTCAACTGTGATAATGAAGTGAAGTGTATTGTCCTCACGCTGCTAATACTACTTAAACTGTGATAATGAAGTGAAGTGTATTGTCCTCACGCTGCTAATACTACTTAAACTGTGTTAATGAAGTGAAGTGTATTGTCCTCACGCTGCTAATACTACTTAAACTGTGATAATGAAGTGAAGTGTATTGTCCTCACACTGCTAATACTACTTAAACTGTGATAATGAAGTGAAGTGTATTGTCCTCACGCTGTTAATACTACTTAAACTGTGATAATGAAGTGAAGTGTATTGTCCTCACGCTGCTAATACTACTTAAACTGTGATAATGAAGTGAAGTGTATTGTCCTCACGCTGCTAATACTACTTAAACTGTGATAATGAAGTGAAGTGTATTGTCCTCACACTGCTAATACTACTTAAACTGTGATAATGAAGTGAAGTGTATTGTCCTCACGCTGCTAATACTACTTAAACTGTGATAATGAAGTGAAGTGTATTGTCCTCACGCTGCTAATACTACTTAAACTGTGATAATGAAGTGAAGTGTATTGTCCTCACGCTGCTAATACAACTTAAACTGTGATAATGAAGTGAAGTGTATTGTCCTCACACTGCTAATACTACTTAAACTGTGATAATGAAGTAAAGTGTATTGTCCTCACGCTGCTAATACTACTTAAACTGTGATAATGAAGTGAAGTGTATTGTCCTCACGCTGCTAATACTACTTAAACTGTGATAATGATGTGAAGTGTATTGTCCTCACGCTGCTAATACTACTTAAACTGTGATAATGAAGTGAAGTGTATTGTCCTCACGCTGCTAATACTACTTAAACTGTGATAATGAAGTGAAGTGTATTGTCCTCACACTGCTAATACTACTTAAACTGTGATAATGAAGTGAATTGTATTGTCCTCACACTGCTAATACTACTTAAACTGTGATAATGAAGTGAAGTGTATTGTCCTCACGCTGCTAATACTACTTAAACTGTGTTAATGAAGTGAAGTGTATTGTCCTCACGCTGCTAATACTACTTAAACTGTGATAATGAAGTGAAATGTATTGTCCTCACGCTGCTAATACTACTTAAACTGTGATAATGAAGTGAAGTGTATTGTCCTCACACTGCTAATACAACTTAAACTGTGATAATGAAGTGAAGTGTATTGTCCTCACACTGCTAATACTACTTAAACTGTGTTAATGAAGTGAAGTGTATTGTCCTCACGCTGCTAATACTACTTAAACTGTGATAATGAAGTGAAGTGTATTGTCCTCACGCTGCTAATACTACTTAAACTGTGATAATGAAGTGAAGTGTATTGTCCTCACGCTGCTAATACTACTTAAACTGTGATAATGAAGTGAAGTGTATTGTCCTCACGCTGCTAATACTACTTAAACTGTGATAATGAAGTGAAGTGTATTGTCCTCACGCTGCTAATACTACTTGAACTGTGATAATGAAGTGAAGTGTATTGTCCTCACGCTGATAATACTACTTAAACTGTGATAATGAAGTGAAGTGTATTGTCCTCACGCTGCTAATACTACTTAAACTGTGATAATGAAGTGAAGTGTATTGTCCTCACGCTGCTAATACTACTTAAACTGTGATAATGAAGTGAAGTGTATTGTCCTCACACTGCTAATACTACTTAAACTGTGATAATGAAGTGAAGTGTATTGTCCTCACGCTGCTAATACTACTTAAACTGTGTTAATGAAGTGAAGTGTATTGTCCTCACACTGCTAATACTACTTAATCTGTGTTAATGAAGTGAAGTGTATTGTCCTCACGCTGCTAATACTACTTAAACTGTGATAATGAAGTGAAGTGTATTGTCCTCACACTGCTAATACTACTTAAACTGTGATAATGAAGTGAAGTGTATTGTCCTCACGCTGCTAATACTACTTAAACTGTGATAATGAAGTGAAGTGTATTGTCCTCACGCTGCTAATACTACTTAAACTGTGATAATGAAGTGAAGTGTATTGTCCTCAGGCTGCTAATACTACTTAAACTGTGATAATGAAGTGAAGTGTATTGTCCTCACGCTGCTAATACTACTTAAACTGTGATAATGAAGTGAAGTGTATTGTCCTCACGCTGCTAATACTACTTAAACTGTGATAATGAAGTGAAGTGTATTGTCCTCACGCTGCTAATACTACTTAAACTGTGATAATGAAGTGAAGTGTATTGTCCTCACGCTGCTAATACTACTTAAACTGTGATAATGAAGTGAAGTGTATTGTCCTCACGCTGCTAATACTACTTAAACTGTGTTAATGAAGTGAAGTGTATTGTCATCACGCTGCTAATACTACTTAAACTGTGATAATGAAGTGAAGTGTATTGTCCTCACGCTGCTAATACTACTTAAACTGTGATAATGAAGTGAAGTGTATTGTCCTCACGCTGCTAATACTACTTAAACTGTGATAATGAAGTGAAGTGTATTGTCCTCACGCTGCTAATACTACTTAAACTGTGATAATGAAGTGAAGTGTATTGTCCTCACGCTGCTAATACTACTTAAACTGTGTTAATGAAGTGAAGTGTATTGTCCTCACGCTGCTAATACTACTTAAACTGTGATAATGAAGTGAAGTGTATTGTCCTCACACTGCTAATACTACTTAAACTGTGATAATGAAGTGAAGTGTATTGTCCTCACGCTGCTAATACTACTTAAACTGTGATAATGAAGTGAAGTGTATTGTCCTCACGCTGCTAATACTACTTAAACTGTGATAATGAAGTGAAGTGTATTGTCCTCACGCTGCTAATACTACTTCAACTGTGATAATGAAGTGAAGTGTATTGTCCTCACACTGCTAATACTACTTAAACTGTGATAATGAAGTGAAGTGTATTGTCCTCACGCTGCTAATACTACTTAAACTGTGATAATGAAGTGAAGTGTATTGTCCTCACGCTGCTAATACTACTTAAACTGTGATAATGAAGTGAAGTGTATTGTCCTCACGCTGCTAATACAACTTAAACTGTGATAATGAAGTGAAGTGTATTGTCCTCACACTGCTAATACTACTTAAACTGTGATAATGAAGTGAAGTGTATTGTCCTCACGCTGCTAATACTACTTAAACTGTGTTATTGAAGTGAAGTGTATTGTCCTCACACTGCTAATACTACTTAAACTGTGATAATGAAGTGAAGTGTATTGTCCTCACGCTGCTAATACTACTTAAACTGTGATAATGAAGTGAAGTGTATTGTCCTCACGCTGCTAATACTACTTCAACTGTGATAATGAAGTGAAGTGTATTGTCCTCACGCTGCTAATACTACTTAAACTGTGATAATGAAGTGAAGTGTATTGTCCTCACGCTGCTAATACTACTTAAACTGTGTTAATGAAGTGAAGTGTATTGTCCTCACGCTGCTAATACTACTTAAACTGTGATAATGAAGTGAAGTGTATTGTCCTCACACTGCTAATACTACTTAAACTGTGATAATGAAGTGAAGTGTATTGTCCTCACGCTGCTAATACTACTTAAACTGTGATAATGAAGTGAAGTGTATTGTCCTCACGCTGCTAATACTACTTAAACTGTGATAATGAAGTGAAGTGTATTGTCCTCACGCTGCTAATACTACTTAAACTGTGATAATGAAGTGAAGTGTATTGTCCTCACACTGCTAATACTACTTAAACTGTGATAATGAAGTGAAGTGTATTGTCCTCACGCTGCTAATACTACTTAAACTGTGATAATGAAGTGAAGTGTATTGTCCTCACGCTGCTAATACTACTTAAACTGTGATAATGAAGTGAAGTGTATTGTCCTCACGCTGCTAATACAACTTAAACTGTGATAATGAAGTGAAGTGTATTGTCCTCACACTGCTAATACTACTTAAACTGTGATAATGAAGTGAAGTGTATTGTCCTCACGCTGCTAATACTACTTAAACTGTGTTAATGAAGTGAAGTGTATTGTCCTCACACTGCTACTACTACTTAAACTGTGATAATGAAGTGAAGTGTATTGTCCTCACGCTGCTAATACTACTTAAACTGTGATAATGAAGTGAAGTGTATTATCCTCACGCTGCTAATACTACTTAAACTGTGATAATGAAGTGAAGTGTATTGTCCTCACGCTGCTAATACAACTTAAACTGTGATAATGAAGTGAAGTGTATTGTCCTCACGCTGCTAATACTACTTAAACTGTGATAATGAAGTGAAGTGTATTGTCCTCACGCTGCTAATACTACTTAAACTGTGATAATGAAGTGAAGTGTATTGTCCTCACGCTGCTAATACTACTTAAACTGTGATAATGAAGTGAAGTGTATTGTCCTCACGCTGCTAATACTACTTAAACTGTGATAATGAAGTGAAGTATATTGTCCTCACGCTGCTAATACTACTTAAACTGTGTTAATGAAGTGAAGTGTATTGTCCTCACGCTGCTAATACTACTTAAACTGTGTTAATGAAGTGAAGTGTATTGTCCTCACACTGCTAATACTACTTAAACTGTGATAATGAAGTGAAGTATATTGTCCTCACGCTGCTAATACTACTTAAACTGTGTTAATGAAGTGAAGTGTATTGTCCTCACGCTGCTAATACTACTTAAACTGTGATAATGAAGTGAAGTGTATTGTCCTCACGCTGCTAATACTACTTAAACTGTGTTAATGAAGTGAAGTGTATTGTCCTCACGCTGCTAATACTACTAACACTGTGTTAATGAAGTGAAGTGTATTGTCCTCACGCTGCTAATACTACTTAAACTGTGTTAATGAAGTGAAGTGTATTGTCCTCACGCTGCTAATACTACTTAAACTGTGTTAATGAAGTGAAGTGTATTGTCCTCACGCTGCTAATACTACTTAAACTGTGTTAATGAAGTGAAGTGTATTGTCCTCACACTGCTAATACTACTTAAACTGTGATAATGAAGTGAAGTGTATTGTCCTCACGCTGCTAATACTACTTAAACTGTGTTAATGAACTGAAGTGTATTGTCCTCACGCTGCTAATACTACTTAAACTGTGATAATGAAGTGACGTGTATTGTCCTCACGCTGCTAATACTACTTAAACTGTGTTAATGAAGTGAAGTGTATTGTCCTCACGCTGCTAATACTACTTAAACTGTGATAATGAAGTGAAGTGTATTGTCCTCACACTGCTAATACTACTTAAACTGTGTTAATGAAGTGAAGTGTATTGTCCTCACGCTGCTAATACTACATAAACTGTGATAATGAAGTGAAGTGTATTGTCCTCACGCTGCTAATACTACTTAAACTGTGATAATGAAGTGAAGTGTATTGTCCTCACCCTGCTAATACTACTTAAACTGTGATAATGAAGTGAAGTGTATTGTCCTCACGCTGCTAATACTACTTAAACTGTGATAATGAAGTGAAGTGTATTGTCCTCACACTGCTAATACTACTTAAACTGTGATAATGAGGTGAAGTGTATTGTCCTCACGCTGCTAATACTACTTAAACTGTGATAATGAAGTGAAGTGTATTGTCCTCACGCTGCTAATACTACTTAAACTGTGATAATGAAGTGAAGTGTATTGTCCTCACGCTGCTAATACTACTTAAACTGTGATAATGAAGTGAAGTGTATTGTCCTCACACTGCTAATACTACTTAAACTGTGATAATGAAGTGAAGTGTATTGTCCTCACACTGCTAATACTACTTAAACTGTGATAATGAAGTGAAGTGTATTGTCCTCACGCTGCTAATACTACTTAAACTGTGTTAATGAAGTGAAGTGTATTGTCCTCACGCTGCTAATACTACTTAAACTGTGATAATGAAGTGAAGTGTATTGTCCTCACGCTGCTAATACAACTTAAACTGTGATAATGAAGTGAAGTGTATTGTCCTCACACTGCTAATACTACTTAAACTGTGATAATGAAGTGAAGTGTATTGTCCTCACGCTGCTAATACTACTTAAACTGTGTTAATGAAGTGAAGTGTATTGTCCTCACACTGCTAATACTACTTAAACTGTGATAATGAAGTGAAGTGTATTGTCCTCACGCTGCTAATACTACTTAAACTGTGATAATTAAGTGAAGTGTATTGTCCTCACGCTGCTAATACTACTTAAACTGTGATAATGAAGTGAAGTGTATTGTCCTCACGCTGCTAATACTACTTAAACTGTGATAATGAAGTGAAGTGTATTGTCCTCACGCTGCTAATACTACTTAAACTGTGATAATGAAGTGAAGTGTATTGTCCTCACGCTGCTAATACTACTTAAACTGTGTTAATGAAGTGAAGTGTATTGTCCTCACGCTGCTAATACTACTTAAACTGTGATAATGAAGTGAAGTGTATTGTCCTCACGCTGCTAATACTACTTAAACTGTGATAATGAAGTGAAGTGTATTGTCCTCACGCTGCTAATACTACTTAAACTGTGATAATGAAGTGAAGTGTATTGTCCTCACGCTGCTAATACTACTTAAACTGTGATAATGAAGTGAAGTGTATTGTCCTCACGCTGCTAATACTACTTAAACTGTGTTAATGAAGTGAAGTGTATTGTCCTCACGCTGCTAATACTACTTAAACTGTGATAATGAAGTGAAGTGTATTGTCCTCACACTGCTAATACTACTTAAACTGTGATAATGAAGTGAAGTGTATTGTCCTCACGCTGCTAATACTACTTAAACTGTGATAATGAAGTGAAGTGTATTGTCCTCACACTGCTAATACTACTTAAACTGTGATAATGAAGTGAAGTGTATTGTCCTCACGCTGCTAATACTACTTAAACTGTGATAATGAAGTGAAGTGTATTGTCCTCACGCTGCTAATACTACTTAAACTGTGATAATGAAGTGAAGTGTATTGTCCTCACGCTGCTTATACTACTTAAACTGTGATAATGAAGTGAAGTGTATTGTCCTCACACTGCTAATACTACTTAAACTGTGATAATGAAGTGAAGTGTATTGTCCTCACGCTGCTAATACTACTTAAACTGTGTTAATGAAGTGAAGTGTATTGTCCTCACACTGCTAATACTACTTAAACTGTGATAATGAAGTGAAGTGTATTGTCCTCACGCTGCTAATACTACTTAAACTGTGATAATGAAGTGAAGTGTATTGTCCTCACGCTGCTAATACTACTTCAACTGTGATAATGAAGTGAAGTGTATTGTCCTCACGCTGCTAATACTACTTAAACTGTGATAATGAAGTGAAGTGTATTGTCCTCACGCTGCTAATACTACTTAAACTGTGATAATGAAGTGAAGTGTATTGTCCTCACACTGCTAATACTACTTAAACTGTGTTAATGAAGTGAAGTGTATTGTCCTCACGCTGCTAATACTACTTAAACTGTGATAATGAAGTGAAGTGTATTGTCCTCACGCTGCTAATACTACTTAAACTGTGATAATGAAGTGAAGTGTATTGTCCTCACGCTGCTAATACAACTTAAACTGTGATAATGAAGTGAAGTGTATTGACCTCACACTGCTAATACTACTTAAACTGTGATAATGAAGTAAAGTGTATTGTCCTCACGCTGCTAATACTACTTAAACTGTGATAATGAAGTGAAGTGTATTGTCCTCACGCTGCTAATACTACTTAAACTGTGATAATGATGTGAAGTGTATTGTCCTCACGCTGCTAATACTACTTAAACTGTGATAATGAAGTGAAGTGTATTGTCCTCACGCTGCTAATACTACTTAAACTGTGATAATGAAGTGAAGTGTATTGTCCTCACACTGCTAATACTACTTAAACTGTGATAATGAAGTGAATTGTATTGTCCTCACACTGCTAATACTACTTAAACTGTGATAATGAAGTGAAGTGTATTGTCCTCACGCTGCTAATACTACTTAAACTGTGTTAATGAAGTGAAGTGTATTGTCCTCACGCTGCTAATACTACTTAAACTGTGATAATGAAGTGAAATGTATTGTCCTCACGCTGCTAATACTACTTAAACTGTGATAATGAAGTGAAGTGTATTGTCCTCACACTGCTAATACAACTTAAACTGTGATAATGAAGTGAAGTGTATTGTCCTCACACTGCTAATACTACTTAAACTGTGTTAATGAAGTGAAGTGTATTGTCCTCACGCTGCTAATACTACTTAAACTGTGATAATGAAGTGAAGTGTATTGTCCTCACGCTGCTAATACTACTTAAACTGTGATAATGAAGTGAAGTGTATTGTCCTCACGCTGCTAATACTACTTAAACTGCGATAATGAAGTGAAGTGTATTGTCCTCACGCTGCTAATACTACTTAAACTGTGATAATGAAGTGAAGTGTATTGTCCTCACGCTGCTAATACTACTTGAACTGTGATAATGAAGTGAAGTGTATTGTCCTCACGCTGATAATACTACTTAAACTGTGATAATGAAGTGAAGTGTATTGTCCTCACGCTGCTAATACTACTTAAACTGTGATAATGAAGTGAAGTGTATTGTCCTCACGCTGCTAATACTACTTAAACTGTGATAATGAAGTGAAGTGTATTGTCCTCACACTGCTAATACTACTTAAACTGTGATAATGAAGTGAAGTGTATTGTCCTCACGCTGCTAATACTACTTAAACTGTGTTAATGAAGTGAAGTGTATTGTCCTCACACTGCTAATACTACTTAAACTGTGTTAATGAAGTGAAGTGTATTGTCCTCACGCTGCTAATACTACTTAAACTGTGATAATGAAGTGAAGTGTATTGTCCTCACACTGCTAATACTACTTAAACTGTGATAATGAAGTGAAGTGTATTGTCCTCACGCTGCTAATACTACTTAAACTGTGATAATGAAGTGAAGTGTATTGTCCTCACACTGCTAATCCTACTTAAACTGTGATAATGAAGTGAAGTGTATTGTCCTCACGCTGCTAATACTACTTAAACTGTGATAATGAAGTGAGGTGTATTGTCCTCACGCTGCTAATACTACTTAAACTGTGATAATGAAGTGAAGTGTATTGTCCTCACGCTGCTAATACTACTTAAACTGTGATAATGAAGTGAAGTGTATTGTCCTCACGCTGCTAATACTACTTAAACTGTGATAATGAAGTGAAGTGTATTGTCCTCACGCTGCTAATACTACTTAAACTGTGATAATGAAGTGAAGTGTATTGTCCTCACGCTGCTAATACTACTTAAACTGTGATAATGAAGTGAAGTGTATTGTCCTCACGCTGCTAATACTACTTAAACTGTGATAATGAAGTGAAGTGTATTGTCCTCACGCTGCTAATACTACTTAAACTGTGTTAATGAAGTGAAGTGTATTGTCCTCACGCTGCTAATACTACTTAAACTGTGATAATGAAGTGAAGTGTATTGTCCTCACGCTGCTAATACTACTTAAACTGTGATAATGAAGTGAAGTGTATTGTCCTCACGCTGCTAATACTACTTAAACTGTGATAATGAAGTGAAGTGTATTGTCCTCACGCTGCTAATACTACTTAAACTGTGATAATGAAGTGAAGTGTATTGTCCTCACGCTGCTAATACTACTTAAACTGTGTTAATGAAGTGAAGTGTATTGTCCTCACGCTGCTAATACTACTTAAACTGTGATAATGAAGTGAAGTGTATTGTCCTCACACTGCTAATACTACTTAAACTGTGATAATGAAGTGAAGTGTATTGTCCTCACGCTGCTAATACTACTTAAACTGTGATAATGAAGTGAAGTGTATTGTCCTCACGCTGCTAATACTACTTAAACTGTGATAATGAAGTGAAGTGTATTGTCCTCACGCTGCTAATACTACTTCAACTGTGATAATGAAGTGAAGTGTATTGTCCTCACACTGCTAATACTACTTAAACTGTGATAATGAAGTGAAGTGTATTGTCATCACGCTGCTAATACTACTTAAACTGTGATAATGAAGTGAAGTGTATTGTCCTCACGCTGCTAATACTACTTAAACTGTGATAATGAAGTGAAGTGTATTGTCCTCACGCTGCTAATACAACTTAAACTGTGATAATGAAGTGAAGTGTATTGTCCTCACACTGCTAATACTACTTAAACTGTGATAATGAAGTGAAGTGTATTGTCCTCACGCTGCTAATACTACTTAAACTGTGATAATGAAGTGAAGTGTATTGTCCTCACACTGCTAATACTACTTAAACTGTGATAATGAAGTGAAGTGTATTGTCCTCACGCTGCTAATACTACTTAAACTGTGATAATGAAGTGAAGTGTATTGTCCTCACGCTGCTAATACTACTTCAACTGTGATAATGAAGTGAAGTGTATTGTCCTCACGCTGCTAATACTACTTAAACTGTGATAATGAAGTGAAGTGTATTGTCCTCACGCTGCTAATACTACTTAAACTGTGTTAATGAAGTGAAGTGTATTGTCCTCACGCTGCTAATACTACTTAAACTGTGATAATGAAGTGAAGTGTATTGTCCTCACACTGCTAATACTACTTAAACTGTGATAATGAAGTGAAGTGTATTGTCCTCACGCTGTTAATACTACTTAAACTGTGATAATGAAGTGAAGTGTATTGTCCTCACGCTGCTAATACTACTTAAACTGTGATAATGAAGTGAAGTGTATTGTCCTCACGCTGCTAATACTACTTAAACTGTGATAATGAAGTGAAGTGTATTGTCCTCACACTGCTAATACTACTTAAACTGTGATAATGAAGTGAAGTGTATTGTCCTCACGCTGCTAATACTACTTAAACTGTGATAATGAAGTGAAGTGTATTGTCCTCACGCTGCTAATACTACTTAAACTGTGATAATGAAGTGAAGTGTATTGTCCTCACGCTGCTAATACAACTTAAACTGTGATAATGAAGTGAAGTGTATTGTCCTCACACTGCTAATACTACTTAAACTGTGATAATGAAGTAAAGTGTATTGTCCTCACGCTGCTAATACTACTTAAACTGTGATAATGAAGTGAAGTGTATTGTCCTCACGCTGCTAATACTACTTAAACTGTGATAATGATGTGAAGTGTATTGTCCTCACGCTGCTAATACTACTTAAACTGTGATAATGAAGTGAAGTGTATTGTCCTCACGCTGCTAATACTACTTAAACTGTGATAATGAAGTGAAGTGTATTGTCCTCACACTGCTAATACTACTTAAACTGTGATAATGAAGTGAATTGTATTGTCCTCACACTGCTAATACTACTTAAACTGTGATAATGAAGTGAAGTGTATTGTCCTCACGCTGCTAATACTACTTAAACTGTGTTAATGAAGTGAAGTGTATTGTCCTCACGCTGCTAATACTACTTAAACTGTGATAATGAAGTGAAATGTATTGTCCTCACGCTGCTAATACTACTTAAACTGTGATAATGAAGTGAAGTGTATTGTCCTCACACTGCTAATACAACTTAAACTGTGATAATGAAGTGAAGTGTATTGTCCTCACACTGCTAATACTACTTAAACTGTGTTAATGAAGTGAAGTGTATTGTCCTCACGCTGCTAATACTACTTAAACTGTGATAATGAAGTGAAGTGTATTGTCCTCACGCTGCTAATACTACTTAAACTGTGATAATGAAGTGAAGTGTATTGTCCTCACGCTGCTAATACTACTTAAACTGTGATAATGAAGTGAAGTGTATTGTCCTCACGCTGCTAATACTACTTAAACTGTGATAATGAAGTGAAGTGTATTGTCCTCACGCTGCTAATACTACTTGAACTGTGATAATGAATGAAGTGTATTGTCCTCACGCTGATAATACTACTTAAACTGTGATAATGAAGTGAAGTGTATTGTCCTCACGCTGCTAATACTACTTAAACTGTGATAATGAAGTGAAGTGTATTGTCCTCACGCTGCTAATACTACTTAAACTGTGATAATGAAGTGAAGTGTATTGTCCTCACACTGCTAATACTACTTAAACTGTGATAATGAAGTGAAGTGTATTGTCCTCACGCTGCTAATACTACTTAAACTGTGTTAATGAAGTGAAGTGTATTGTCCTCACACTGCTAATACTACTTAATCTGTGTTAATGAAGTGAAGTGTATTGTCCTCACGCTGCTAATACTACTTAAACTGTGATAATGAAGTGAAGTGTATTGTCCTCACACTGCTAATACTACTTAAACTGTGATAATGAAGTGAAGTGTATTGTCCTCACGCTGCTAATACTACTTAAACTGTGATAATGAAGTGAAGTGTATTGTCCTCACGCTGCTAATACTACTTAAACTGTGATAATGAAGTGAAGTGTATTGTCCTCAGGCTGCTAATACTACTTAAACTGTGATAATGAAGTGAAGTGTATTGTCCTCACGCTGCTAATACTACTTAAACTGTGATAATGAAGTGAAGTGTATTGTCCTCACGCTGCTAATACTACTTAAACTGTGATAATGAAGTGAAGTGTATTGTCCTCACGCTGCTAATACTACTTAAACTGTGATAATGAAGTGAAGTGTATTGTCCTCACGCTGCTAATACTACTTAAACTGTGATAATGAAGTGAAGTGTATTGTCCTCACGCTGCTAATACTACTTAAACTGTGTTAATGAAGTGAAGTGTATTGTCATCACGCTGCTAATACTACTTAAACTGTGATAATGAAGTGAAGTGTATTGTCCTCACGCTGCTAATACTACTTAAACTGTGATAATGAAGTGAAGTGTATTGTCCTCACGCTGCTAATACTACTTAAACTGTGATAATGAAGTGAAGTGTATTGTCCTCACGCTGCTAATACTACTTAAACTGTGATAATGAAGTGAAGTGTATTGTCCTCACGCTGCTAATACTACTTAAACTGTGTTAATGAAGTGAAGTGTATTGTCCTCACGCTGCTAATACTACTTAAACTGTGATAATGAAGTGAAGTGTATTGTCCTCACACTGCTAATACTACTTAAACTGTGATAATGAAGTGAAGTGTATTGTCCTCACGCTGCTAATACTACTTAAACTGTGATAATGAAGTGAAGTGTATTGTCCTCACGCTGCTAATACTACTTAAACTGTGATAATGAAGTGAAGTGTATTGTCCTCACGCTGCTAATACTACTTCAACTGTGATAATGAAGTGAAGTGTATTGTCCTCACACTGCTAATACTACTTAAACTGTGATAATGAAGTGAAGTGTATTGTCCTCACGCTGCTAATACTACTTAAACTGTGATAATGAAGTGAAGTGTATTGTCCTCACGCTGCTAATACTACTTAAACTGTGATAATGAAGTGAAGTGTATTGTCCTCACGCTGCTAATACAACTTAAACTGTGATAATGAAGTGAAGTGTATTGTCCTCACACTGCTAATACTACTTAAACTGTGATAATGAAGTGAAGTGTATTGTCCTCACGCTGCTAATACTACTTAAACTGTGTTAATGAAGTGAAGTGTATTGTCCTCACACTGCTAATACTACTTAAACTGTGATAATGAAGTGAAGTGTATTGTCCTCACGCTGCTAATACTACTTAAACTGTGATAATGAAGTGAAGTGTATTGTCCTCACGCTGCTAATACTACTTCAACTGTGATAATGAAGTGAAGTGTATTGTCCTCACGCTGCTAATACTACTTAAACTGTGATAATGAAGTGAAGTGTATTGTCCTCACGCTGCTAATACTACTTAAACTGTGTTAATGAAGTGAAGTGTATTGTCCTCACGCTGCTAATACTACTTAAACTGTGATAATGAAGTGAAGTGTATTGTCCTCACACTGCTAATACTACTTAAACTGTGATAATGAAGTGAAGTGTATTGTCCTCACGCTGCTAATACTACTTAAACTGTGATAATGAAGTGAAGTGTATTGTCCTCACGCTGCTAATACTACTTAAACTGTGATAATGAAGTGAAGTGTATTGTCCTCACGCTGCTAATACTACTTAAACTGTGATAATGAAGTGAAGTGTATTGTCCTCACACTGCTAATACTACTTAAACTGTGATAATGAAGTGAAGTGTATTGTCCTCACGCTGCTAATACTACTTAAACTGTGATAATGAAGTGAAGTGTATTGTCCTCACGCTGCTAATACTACTTAAACTGTGATAATGAAGTGAAGTGTATTGTCCTCACGCTGCTAATACAACTTAAACTGTGATAATGAAGTGAAGTGTATTGTCCTCACACTGCTAATACTACTTAAACTGTGATAATGAAGTGAAGTGTATTGTCCTCACGCTGCTAATACTACTTAAACTGTGTTAATGAAGTGAAGTGTATTGTCCTCACACTGCTACTACTACTTAAACTGTGATAATGAAGTGAAGTGTATTGTCCTCACGCTGCTAATACTACTTAAACTGTGATAATGAAGTGAAGTGTATTATCCTCACGCTGCTAATACTACTTAAACTGTGATAATGAAGTGAAGTGTATTGTCCTCACGCTGCTAATACAACTTAAACTGTGATAATGAAGTGAAGTGTATTGTCCTCACGCTGCTAATACTACTTAAACTGTGATAATGAAGTGAAGTGTATTGTCCTCACGCTGCTAATACTACTTAAACTGTGATAATGAAGTGAAGTGTATTGTCCTCACGCTGCTAATACTACTTAAACTGTGATAATGAAGTGAAGTGTATTGTCCTCACGCTGCTAATACTACTTAAACTGTGATAATGAAGTGAAGTATATTGTCCTCACGCTGCTAATACTACTTAAACTGTGTTAATGAAGTGAAGTGTATTGTCCTCACGCTGCTAATACTACTTAAACTGTGTTAATGAAGTGAAGTGTATTGTCCTCACACTGCTAATACTACTTAAACTGTGATAATGAAGTGAAGTATATTGTCCTCACGCTGCTAATACTACTTAAACTGTGTTAATGAAGTGAAGTGTATTGTCCTCACGCTGCTAATACTACTTAAACTGTGATAATGAAGTGAAGTGTATTGTCCTCACGCTGCTAATACTACTTAAACTGTGTTAATGAAGTGAAGTGTATTGTCCTCACGCTGCTAATACTACTAACACTGTGTTAATGAAGTGAAGTGTATTGTCCTCACGCTGCTAATACTACTTAAACTGTGTTAATGAAGTGAAGTGTATTGTCCTCACGCTGCTAATACTACTTAAACTGTGTTAATGAAGTGAAGTGTATTGTCCTCACGCTGCTAATACTACTTAAACTGTGTTAATGAAGTGAAGTGTATTGTCCTCACGCTGCTAATACTACTTAAACTGTGATAATGAAGTGAAGTGTATTGTCCTCACGCTGCTAATACTACTTAAACTGTGTTAATGAAGTGAAGTGTATTGTCCTCACACTGCTAATACTACTTAAACTGTGATAATGAAGTGAAGTGTATTGTCCTCACGCTGCTAATACTACTTAAACTGTGTTAATGAAGTGAAGTGTATTGTCCTCACGCTGCTAATACTACTTAAACTGTGATAATGAAGTGAAGTGTATTGTCCTCACACTGCTAATACTACTTAAACTGTGATAATGAAGTGAAGTGTATTGTCCTCACGCTGCTAATACTACTTAAACTGTGATAATGAAGTGAAGTGTATTGTCCTCACACTGCTAATACTACTTAAACTGTGATAATGAAGTGAAGTGTATTGTCCTCACGCTGCTAATACTACTTAAACTGTGATAATGAAGTGAAGTGTATTGTCCTCACACTGCTAATACTACTTAAACTGTGATAATGAAGTGAAGTGTATTGTCCTCACGCTGCTAATACTACTTAAACTGTGATAATGAAGTGAAGTGTATTGTCCTCACGCTGCTAATACTACTTAAACTGTGATAATGAAGTGAAGTGTATTGTCCTCACGCTGCTAATACTACTTAAACTGTGTTAATGAAGTGAAGTGTATTGTCCTCACACTGCTAATACTACTTAAACTGTGATAATGAAGTGAAGTGTATTGTCCTCACGCTGCTAATACTACTTAAACTGTGTTAATGAAGTGAAGTGTATTGTCCTCACGCTGCTAATACTACTTAAACTGTGATAATGAAGTGACGTGTATTGTCCTCACGCTGCTAATACTACTTAAACTGTGTTAATGAAGTGAAGTGTATTGTCCTCACGCTGCTAATACTACTTAAACTGTGATAATGAAGTGAAGTGTATTGTCCTCACACTGCTAATACTACTTAAACTGTGTTAATGAAGTGAAGTGTATTGTCCTCACGCTGCTAATACTACTTAAACTGTGTTAATGAAGTGAAGTGTATTGTCCTCACGCTGCTAATACTACTTAAACTGTGATAATGAAGTGAAGTGTATTGTCCTCACCCTGCTAATACTACTTAAACTGTGATAATGAAGTGAAGTGTATTGTCCTCACGCTGCTAATACTACTTAAACTGTGATAATGAAGTGAAGTGTATTGTCCTCACACTGCTAATACTACTTAAACTGTGATAATGAGGTGAAGTGTATTGTCCTCACGCTGCTAATACTACTTAAACTGTGATAATGAAGTGAAGTGTATTGTCCTCACGCTGCTAATACTACTTAAACTGTGATAATGAAGTGAAGTGTATTGTCCTCACGCTGCTAATACTACTTAAACTGTGATAATGAAGTGAAGTGTATTGTCCTCACACTGCTAATACTACTTAAACTGTGATAATGAAGTGAAGTGTATTGTCCTCACACTGCTAATACTACTTAAACTGTGATAATGAAGTGAAGTGTATTGTCCTCACGCTGCTAATACTACTTAAACTGTGTTAATGAAGTGAAGTGTATTGTCCTCACGCTGCTAATACTACTTAAACTGTGATAATGAAGTGAAGTGTATTGTCCTCACGCTGCTAATACAACTTAAACTGTGATAATGAAGTGAAGTGTATTGTCCTCACACTGCTAATACTACTTAAACTGTGATAATGAAGTGAAGTGTATTGTCCTCACGCTGCTAATACTACTTAAACTGTGTTAATGAAGTGAAGTGTATTGTCCTCACACTGCTAATACTACTTAAACTGTGATAATGAAGTGAAGTGTATTGTCCTCACGCTGCTAATACTACTTAAACTGTGATAATTAAGTGAAGTGTATTGTCCTCACGCTGCTAATACTACTTAAACTGTGATAATGAAGTGAAGTGTATTGTCCTCACGCTGCTAATACTACTTAAACTGTGATAATGAAGTGAAGTGTATTGTCCTCACGCTGCTAATACTACTTAAACTGTGATAATGAAGAGAAGTGTATTGTCCTCACGCTGCTAATACTACTTAAACTGTGATAATGAAGTGAAGTGTATTGTCCTCACGCTGCTAATACTACTTAAACTGTGATAATGAAGTGAAGTGTATTGTCCTCACGCTGCTAATACTACTTAAACTGTGATAATGAAGTGAAGTGTATTGTCCTCACGCTGCTAATACTACTTAAACTGTGTTAATGAAGTGAAGTGTATTGTCCTCACGCTGCTAATACTACTTAAACTGTGATAATGAAGTGAAGTGTATTGTCCTCACGCTGCTAATACTACTTAAACTGTGATAATGAAGTGAAGTGTATTGTCCTCACGCTGCTAATACTACTTAAACTGTGATAATGAAGTGAAGTGTATTGTCCTCACGCTGCTAATACTACTTAAACTGTGATAATGAAGTGAAGTGTATTGTCCTCACGCTGCTAATACTACTTAAACTGTGTTAATGAAGTGAAGTGTATTGTCCTCACGCTGCTAATACTACTTAAACTGTGATAATGAAGTGAAGTGTATTGTCCTCACACTGCTAATACTACTTAAACTGTGATAATGAAGTGAAGTGTATTGTCCTCACGCTGCTAATACTACTTAAACTGTGATAATGAAGTGAAGTGTATTGTCCTCACACTGCTAATACTACTTAAACTGTGATAATGAAGTGAAGTGTATTGTCCTCACGCTGCTAATACTACTTAAACTGTGATAATGAAGTGAAGTGTATTGTCCTCACGCTGCTAATACTACTTAAACTGTGATAATGAAGTGAAGTGTATTGTCCTCACGCTGCTTATACTACTTAAACTGTGATAATGAAGTGAAGTGTATTGTCCTCACACTTCTAATACTACTTAAACTGTGATAATGAAGTGAAGTGTATTGTCCTCACGCTGCTAATACTACTTAAACTGTGTTAATGAAGTGAAGTGTATTGTCCTCACACTGCTAATACTACTTAAACTGTGATAATGAAGTGAAGTGTATTGTCCTCACGCTGCTAATACTACTTAAACTGTGATAATGAAGTGAAGTGTATTGTCCTCACGCTGCTAATACTACTTCAACTGTGATAATGAAGTGAAGTGTATTGTCCTCACGCTGCTAATACTACTTAAACTGTGATAATGAAGTGAAGTGTATTGTCCTCACGCTGCTAATACTACTTAAACTGTGTTAATGAAGTGAAGTGTATTGTCCTCACGCTGCTAATACTACTTAAACTGTGATAATGAAGTGAAGTGTATTGTCCTCACACTGCTAATACTACTTAAACTGTGATAATGAAGTGAAGTGTATTGTCCTCACGCTGTTAATACTACTTAAACTGTGATAATGAAGTGAAGTGTATTGTCCTCACGCTGCTAATACTACTTAAACTGTGATAATGAAGTGAAGTGTATTGTCCTCACGCTGCTAATACTACTTAAACTGTGATAATGAAGTGAAGTGTATTGTCCTCACACTGCTAATACTACTTAAACTGTGTTAATGAAGTGAAGTGTATTGTCCTCACGCTGCTAATACTACTTAAACTGTGATAATGAAGTGAAGTGTATTGTCCTCACGCTGCTAATACTACTTAAACTGTGATAATGAAGTGAAGTGTATTGTCCTCACGCTGCTAATACAACTTAAACTGTGATAATGAAGTGAAGTGTATTGTCCTCACACTGCTAATACTACTTAAACTGTGATAATGAAGTAAAGTGTATTGTCCTCACGCTGCTAATACTACTTAAACTGTGATAATGAAGTGAAGTGTATTGTCCTCACGCTGCTAATACTACTTAAACTGTGATAATGATGTGAAGTGTATTGTCCTCACGCTGCTAATACTACTTAAACTGTGATAATGAAGTGAAGTGTATTGTCCTCACGCTGCTAATACTACTTAAACTGTGATAATGAAGTGAAGTGTATTGTCCTCACACTGCTAATACTACTTAAACTGTGATAATGAAGTGAATTGTATTGTCCTCACACTGCTAATACTACTTAAACTGTGATAATGAAGTGAAGTGTATTGTCCTCACGCTGCTAATACTACTTAAACTGTGTTAATGAAGTGAAGTGTATTGTCCTCACGCTGCTAATACTACTTAAACTGTGATAATGAAGTGAAATGTATTGTCCTCACGCTGCTAATACTACTTAAACTGTGATAATGAAGTGAAGTGTATTGTCCTCACACTGCTAATACAACTTAAACTGTGATAATGAAGTGAAGTGTATTGTCCTCACACTGCTAATACTACTTAAACTGTGTTAATGAAGTGAAGTGTATTGTCCTCACGCTGCTAATACTACTTAAACTGTGATAATGAAGTGAAGTGTATTGTCCTCACGCTGCTAATACTACTTAAACTGTGATAATGAAGTGAAGTGTATTGTCCTCACGCTGCTAATACTACTTAAACTGTGATAATGAAGTGAAGTGTATTGTCCTCACGCTGCTAATACTACTTAAACTGTGATAATGAAGTGAAGTGTATTGTCCTCACGCTGCTAATACTACTTGAACTGTGATAATGAAGTGAAGTGTATTGTCCTCACGCTGATAATACTACTTAAACTGTGATAATGAAGTGAAGTGTATTGTCCTCACGCTGCTAATACTACTTAAACTGTGATAATGAAGTGAAGTGTATTGTCCTCACGCTGCTAATACTACTTAAACTGTGATAATGAAGTGAAGTGTATTGTCCTCACACTGCTAATACTACTTAAACTGTGATAATGAAGTGAAGTGTATTGTCCTCACGCTGCTAATACTACTTAAACTGTGTTAATGAAGTGAAGTGTATTGTCCTCACACTGCTAATACTACTTAAACTGTGTTAATGAAGTGAAGTGTATTGTCCTCACGCTGCTAATACTACTTAAACTGTGATAATGAAGTGAAGTGTATTGTCCTCACACTGCTAATACTACTTAAACTGTGATAATGAAGTGAAGTGTATTGTCCTCACGCTGCTAATACTACTTAAACTGTGATAATGAAGTGAAGTGTATTGTCCTCACACTGCTAATCCTACTTAAGCTGTGATAATGAAGTGAAGTGTATTGTCCTCACGCTGCTAATACTACTTAAACTGTGATAATGAAGTGAAGTGTATTGTCCTCACGCTGCTAATACTACTTAAACTGTGATAATGAAGTGAAGTGTATTGTCCTCACGCTGCTAATACTACTTAAACTGTGATAATGAAGTGAAGTGTATTGTCCTCACGCTGCTAATACTACTTAAACTGTGATAATGAAGTGAAGTGTATTGTCCTCACGCTGCTAATACTACTTAAACTGTGATAATGAAGTGAAGTGTATTGTCCTCACGCTGCTAATACTACTTAAACTGTGATAATGAAGTGAAGTGTATTGTCCTCACGCTGCTAATACTACTTAAACTGTGTTAATGAAGTGAAGTGTATTGTCCTTACGCTGCTAATACTACTTAAACTGTGATAATGAAGTGAAGTGTATTGTCCTCACGCTGCTAATACTACTTAAACTGTGATAATGAAGTGAAGTGTATTGTCCTCACGCTGCTAATACTACTTAAACTGTGATAATGAAGTGAAGTGTATTGTCCTCACGCTGCTAATACTACTTAAACTGTGATAATGAAGTGAAGTGTATTGTCCTCACGCTGCTAATACTACTTAAACTGTGTTAATGAAGTGAAGTGTATTGTCCTCACGCTGCTAATACTACTTAAACTGTGATAATGAAGTGAAGTGTATTGTCCTCACGCTGCTAATACTACTTAAACTGTGATAATGAAGTGAAGTGTATTGTCCTCACGCTGCTAATACTACTTAAACTGTGATAATGAAGTGAAGTGTATTGTCCTCACGCTGCTAATACTACTTAAACTGTGATAATGAAGTGAAGTGTATTGTCCTCACGCTGCTAATACTACTTCAACTGTGATAATGAAGTGAAGTGTATTGTCCTCACACTGCTAATACTACTTAAACTGTGATAATGAAGTGAAGTGTATTGTCATCACGCTGCTAATACTACTTAAACTGTGATAATGAAGTGAAGTGTATTGTCCTCACGCTGCTAATACTACTTAAACTGTGATAATGAAGTGAAGTGTATTGTCTTCACGCTGCTAATACAACTTAAACTGTGATAATGAAGTGAAGTGTATTGTCCTCACACTGCTAATACTACTTAAACTGTGATAATGAAGTGAAGTGTATTGTCCTCACGCTGCTAATACTACTTAAACTGTGTTAATGAAGTGAAGTGTATTGTCCTCACACTGCTAATACTACTTAAACTGTGATAATGAAGTGAAGTGTATTGTCCTCACGCTGCTAATACTACTTAAACTGTGATAATGAAGTGAAGTGTATTGTCCTCACGCTGCTAATACTACTTCAACTGTGATAATGAAGTGAAGTGTATTGTCCTCACGCTGCTAATACTACTTAAACTGTGATAATGAAGTGAAGTGTATTGTCCTCACGCTGCTAATACTACTTAAACTGTGATAATGATGTGAAGTGTATTGTCCTCACGCTGCTAATACTACTTAAACTGTGATAATGAAGTGAAGTGTATTGTCCTCACGCTGCTAATACTACTTCAACTGTGATAATGAAGTGAATTGTATTGTCCTCACGCTGCTAATACTACTTAAACTGTGATAATGAAGTGAAGTGTATTGTCCTCACGCTGCTAATACTACTTAAACTGTGTTAATGAAGTGAAGTGTATTGTCCTCACGCTGCTAATACTACTTAAACTGTGATAATGAAGTGAAGTGTATTGTCCTCACACTGCTAATACTACTTAAACTGTGATAATGAAGTGAAGTGTATTGTCCTCACGCTGTTAATACTACTTAAACTGTGATAATGAAGTGAAGTGTATTGTCCTCACGCTGCTAATACTACTTAAACTGTGATAATGAAGTGAAGTGTATTGTCCTCACGCTGCTAATACTACTTAAACTGTGATAATGAAGTGAAGTGTATTGTCCTCACACTGCTAATACTACTTAAACTGTGATAATGAAGTGAAGTGTATTGTCCTCACGCTGCTAATACTACTTAAACTGTGATAATGAAGTGAAGTGTATTGTCCTCACGCTGCTAATACTACTTAAACTGTGATAATGAAGTGAAGTGTATTGTCCTCACGCTGCTAATACAACTTAAACTGTGATAATGAAGTGAAGTGTATTGTCCTCACACTGCTAATACTACTTAAACTGTGATAATGAAGTAAAGTGTATTGTCCTCACGCTGCTAATACTACTTATACTGTGATAATGAAGTGAAGTGTATTGTCCTCACGCTGCTAATACTACTTAAACTGTGATAATGATGTGAAGTGTATTGTCCTCACGCTGCTAATACTACTTAAACTGTGATAATGAAGTGAAGTGTATTGTCCTCACGCTGCTAATACTACTTAAACTGTGATAATGAAGTGAAGTGTATTGTCCTCACACTGCTAATACTACTTAAACTGTGATAATGAAGTGAATTGTATTGTCCTCACACTGCTAATACTACTTAAACTGTGATAATGAAGTGAAGTGTATTGTCCTCACGCTGCTAATACTACTTAAACTGTGTTAATGAAGTGAAGTGTATTGTCCTCACGCTGCTAATACTACTTAAACTGTGATAATGAAGTGAAATGTATTGTCCTCACGCTGCTAATACTACTTAAACTGTGATAATGAAGTGAAGTGTATTGTCCTCACACTGCTAATACAACTTAAACTGTGATAATGAAGTGAAGTGTATTGTCCTCACACTGCTAATACTACTTAAACTGTGTTAATGAAGTGAAGTGTATTGTCCTCACGCTGCTAATACTACTTAAACTGTGATAATGAAGTGAAGTGTATTGTCCTCACGCTGCTAATACTACTTAAACTGTGATAATGAAGTGAAGTGTATTGTCCTCACGCTGCTAATACTACTTAAACTGTGATAATGAAGTGAAGTGTATTGTCCTCACGCTGCTAATACTACTTAAACTGTGATAATGAAGTGAAGTGTATTGTCCTCACGCTGCTAATACTACTTAAACTGTGATAATGAAGTGAAGTGTATTGTCCTCACACTGCTAATACTACTTAAACTGTGATAATGAAGTGAAGTGTATTGTCCTCACGCTGCTAATACTACTTAAACTGTGTTAATGAAGTGAAGTGTATTGTCCTCACACTGCTAATACTACTTAAGGGAACCAAGTACCCTTAAATGGGATGAATTTTTATTTTTTTATTTTTTTTCACTTTTATGTTGAGAGATGTCTAATAAATGTAATTATGGAGTTTCATATCCTAAATCCATCTGGAAATGTCTCATTTTTAACAATTAGTGCATGCTTGTAACCTTGGTGACGCCCCTTTTTCATATGAAGTTCACTTTATCAACTTCTATTCCGTTACTTTTTGTGTCAGATTGATGTGCGTACCCTCGTTTTAAAGAGGAATTAACGTAGCTGAAGTTGGTCTTACTGTCTTTATGTCACCTTCATTTGTTTTTACACAGGGAGTTGGTATATTTTGATCCATAACACAGGGAGTTATTTGTTTTGATACAAACCATATTATCTTGTTTGCCGGAGAAAAATGGGTAATGTTAAGAAATTTGGCCGAAGAAAAACTCATGGAAATCAGTATAAGAACAAGAATACATCTTTAAGGAGTAATAAATGTAGTGGTGCAGGTAGTGGAAGTGTAAGAAACGGTGAAGGAAATAATATTGAAAGTGAGGTTAGGCCTACAAGCAACAGTGGGTCCACTCAAACTGACTGCACAGATAGTCCTTCAAGTGCATCAAGGAGGAAAATTTCTTCTTCAAGTTCTATGTTTAATAAATTTGGCAACAGTAATACAGATGTAAATAAAGTGACCACAGGTTTTCAGTTTGTAGATATTGAATTGCTGTCTGAAGCTTTGAGACAATTTGTAGAGTGTAAGTATTGTAATCATGTGGATTGCATATCTGTGCATGAAAACACTGACAAACGAATGGGCCTTGCTAGTGTCATATGTATAAAATGTGATAATTGTGAAAGGGAGTATCAATTCAGCACATCCAAGCAGACAGATAGAGGTCATGAAATTAACCTGAGGTTTGTGTATGGTATGAGGTGTATTGGGAAGGGCAGTGCAGCCAGTAGGACACTGTGTTCATTATTAAATACCCCAGCCCCTCCAACTAAGTTTCATTCTGTAAACAAAGTTATTTTGCAGTCACTTGAGAAAGTTGCAGAAGTCTGTATGAAGTCCGCAGCAGAAGAAGCTATACTAGAGAACAGTGGTTCAAATGAAATAGCAGTTGCTATAGATGGAAGCTGGCAGAAGCGAGGTCACACTTCATTGAATGGAGTTGTAACTGCAACTAGTGTAGACACTGGGAAAGTGCTAGATATTGAATGCCTTACAAAATATTGTATGGTATGTAAAAAGAGTGGAAACAGTCATGAAAAATGTGGTGCAAATTTTCAAGGAACAAGTGGTGCTATGGAGGCTGAAGGGGCAGTTCGCATGTTTCAGAGATCAGAGCAAAGTAGAGGTTTGAAATATGTAAAATACTTGGGGGATGGTGACAGTAAGGGGTTTAGTAAGGTTGTTTCATGTCATCCCTATGGTGAAAACATTAACATACAAAAGTTAGAGTGCATTGGGCATGTTCACAAAAGAATGGGGTCCAGGCTAAGACGATTGGTTCAAGACAGGAAGGGGAAGAAATTAGCCGATGGCAAAGGTATTGGGGGAGTAAACAGATTATCTGGTAGTGCAATTGACAGGCTGCAGGAGTATTATGGTAAAGCCATAAGAGAAAATGTGCATGACTTGGAAAAGATGAGAAAAGCAGTGTGGTGCACATATTTTCATAAGCTCTCGACAGACAATCAACCTCAACATGGACTCTGCCCAACAGATTCATGGTGTAAGTATAATTCTTCTGAAAGGGCAAACTACAAGCACCATGGCCTTCCTGAGCCTATTTTACATGCAATAAAACCCATATATCGGGATTTGGCTCACCCAGACCTGCTAAGAAAATGCTTACATGGCAAAACCCAGAACCCGAATGAGTCGTTTAACAAATTATATGGACTATAATACCCAAGAATGTGTTTGTTGGGTATGATACCCTTAAAATTGGGGTGCTGGAAAGTGTTCTGTGCTTCAACATGGGAAACATTGGAAAAGCACAAGTGCTTGCGCACCTAGGGATTGAACCTGGCCTTAACACCATACATCAGCTTCAGAAAATGGATGACGTGCGTGTGAAAAATGCTGATCGACAGGCACAACAGATGACCAAAGAAGCAAGAAAGAAAAGGAGAGGAGCCAAACGGAGGAAGGAAGACATGGATGATCCAGAGTATGGAGCTGGAAAGTTTTAAACCACAAAAAGTACATGTTCTTTTCTACCTTAACTTTGAAGTTAAATATCTGGAAACATTATTATTTTTTGGTGTGGGGTGCTCATCTTGGAAACTACGAAAGATACAAGGCTAAAACTAATACCACTTTTGAAACTAACACTGATCTCCATGTTAAACACAAATTCATTATAAACTAATTCATACTTTGTTCATAAAAAAATCATGTGCAAGAAAAAAATTAGTTTTTTTTACTTACGTGAAAAAAGTTAAATATAAAATAAAATGGATGAACTAATTTTGTTTAAAATGCATTTAACACAGAGATAAAGGCAACTGTTACAACAATATCAAATTTCACTGCTCTATCTGCAATACTTTGGAAGATGAGCACCCCCAAGTTTTACTAAATTAACATTGTTCGTATAGGGAGTACTTGGTCCCCTTAAACTGTGTTAATGAAGTGAAGTGTATTGTCCTCACGCTGCTAATACTACTTAAACTGTGATAATGAAGTGAAGTGTATTGTCCTCACACTGCTAATACTACTTAAACTGTGATAATGAAGTGAAGTGTATTGTCCTCACGCTGCTAATACTACTTAAACTGTGATAATGAAGTGAAGTGTATTGTCCTCACACTGCTAATCCTACTTAAACTGTGATAATGAAGTGAAGTGTATTGTCCTCACGCTGCTAATACTACTTAAACTGTGATAATGAAGTGAAGTGTATTGTCCTCACGCTGCTAATACTACTTAAACTGTGATAATGAAGTGAAGTGTATTGTCCTCACGCTGCTAATACTACTTAAACTGTGATAATGAAGTGAAGTGTATTGTCCTCACGCTGCTAATACTACTTAAACTGTGATAATGAAGTGAAGTGTATTGTTCTCACGCTGCTAATACTACTTAAACTGTGATAATGAAGTGAAGTGTATTGTCCTCACGCTGCTAATACTACTTAAACTGTGATAATGAAGTGAAGTGTATTGTCCTCACGCTGCTAATACTACTTAAACTGTGATAATGAAGTGAAGTGTATTGTCCTCACGCTGCTAATACTACTTAAACTGTGTTAATGAAGTGAAGTGTATTGTCCTCACGCTGCTAATACTACTTAAACTGTGATAATGAAGTGAAGTGTATTGTCCTCACGCTGCTAATACTACTTAAACTGTGATAATGAAGTGAAGTGTATTGTCCTCACGCTGCTAATACTACTTAAACTGTGATAATGAAGTGAAGTGTATTGTCCTCACGCTGCTAATACTACTTAAACTGTGATAATGAAGTGAAGTGTATTGTCCTCACGCTGCTAATACTACTTAAACTGTGTTAATGAAGTGAAGTGTATTGTCCTCACGCTGCTAATACTACTTAAACTGTGATAATGAAGTGAAGTGTATTGTCCTCACACTGCTAATACTACTTAAACTGTGATAATGAAGTGAAGTGTATTGTCCTCACGCTGCTAATACTACTTAAACTGTGATAATGAAGTGAAGTGTATTGTCCTCACGCTGCTAATACTACTTCAACTGTGATAATGAAGTGAAGTGTATTGTCCTCACACTGCTAATACTACTTAAACTGTGATAATGAAGTGAAGTGTATTGTCATCACGCTGCTAATACTACTTAAACTGTGATAATGAAGTGAAGTGTATTGTCCTCACGCTGCTAATACTACTTAAACTGTGATAATGAAGTGAAGTGTATTGTCCTCACGCTGCTAATACTACTTAAACTGTGATAATGAAGTGAAGTGTATTGTCCTCACACTGCTAATACTACTTAAACTGTGATAATGAAGTGAAGTGTATTGTCCTCACGCTGCTAATACTACTTAAACTGTGTTAATGAAGTGAAGTGTATTGTCCTCACACTGCTAATACTACTTAAACTGTGATAATGAAGTGAAGTGTATTGTCCTCACGCTGCTAATACTACTTAAACTGTGATAATGAAGTGAAGTGTATTGTCCTCACGCTGCTAATACTACTTCAACTGTGATAATGAAGTGAAGTGTATTGTCCTCACGCTGCTAATACTACTTAAACTGTGATAATGAAGTGAAGTGTATTGTCCTCACGCTGCTAATACTACTTAAACTGTGTTAATGAAGTGAAGTGTATTGTCCTCACACTGCTAATACTACTTAAACTGTGATAATGAAGTGAAGTGTATTGTCCTCACGCTGCTAATACTACTTAAACTGTGATAATGAAGTGAAGTGTATTGTCCTCACGCTGCTAATACTACTTCAACTGTGATAATGAAGTGAAGTGTATTGTCCTCACGCTGCTAATACTACTTAAACTGTGATAATGAAGTGAAGTGTATTGTCCTCACGCTGCTAATACTACTTAAACTGTGATAATGATGTGAAGTGTATTGTCCTCACGCTGCTAATACTACTTAAACTGTGATAATGAAGTGAAGTGTATTGTCCTCACGCTGCTAATACTACTTCAACTGTGATAATGAAGTGAATTGTATTGTCCTCACGCTGCTAATACTACTTAAACTGTGATAATGAAGTGAAGTGTATTGTCCTCACGCTGCTAATACTACTTAAACTGTGTTAATGAAGTGAAGTGTATTGTCCTCACGCTGCTAATACTACTTAAACTGTGATAATGAAGTGAAGTGTATTGTCCTCACACTGCTAATACTACTTACACTGTGATAATGAAGTGAAGTGTATTGTCCTCACGCTGTTAATACTACTTAAACTGTGATAATGAAGTGAAGTGTATTGTCCTCACGCTGCTAATACTACTTAAACTGTGATAATGAAGTGAAGTGTATTGTCCTCACGCTGCTAATACTACTTAAACTGTGATAATGAAGTGAAGTGTATTGTCCTCACACTGCTAATACTACTTAAACTGTGATAATGAAGTGAAGTGTATTGTCCTCACGCTGCTAATACTACTTAAACTGTGATAATGAAGTGAAGTGTATTGTCCTCACGCTGCTAATACTACTTAAACTGTGATAATGAAGTGAAGTGTATTGTCCTCACGCTGCTAATACAACTTAAACTGTGATAATGAAGTGAAGTGTATTGTCCTCACACTGCTAATACTACTTAAACTGTGATAATGAAGTAAAGTGTATTGTCCTCACGCTGCTAATACTACTTATACTGTGATAATGAAGTGAAGTGTATTGTCCTCACGCTGCTAATACTACTTAAACTGTGATAATGATGTGAAGTGTATTGTCCTCACGCTGCTAATACTACTTAAACTGTGATAATGAAGTGAAGTGTATTGTCCTCACGCTGCTAATACTACTTAAACTGTGATAATGAAGTGAAGTGTATTGTCCTCACACTGCTAATACTACTTAAACTGTGATAATGAAGTGAATTGTATTGTCCTCACACTGCTAATACTACTTAAACTGTGATAATGAAGTGAAGTGTATTGTCCTCACGCTGCTAATACTACTTAAACTGTGTTAATGAAGTGAAGTGTATTGTCCTCACGCTGCTAATACTACTTAAACTGTGATAATGAAGTGAAATGTATTGTCCTCACGCTGCTAATACTACTTAAACTGTGATAATGAAGTGAAGTGTATTGTCCTCACACTGCTAATACAACTTAAACTGTGATAATGAAGTGAAGTGTATTGTCCTCACACTGCTAATACTACTTAAACTGTGTTAATGAAGTGAAGTGTATTGTCCTCACGCTGCTAATACTACTTAAACTGTGATAATGAAGTGAAGTGTATTGTCCTCACGCTGCTAATACTACTTAAACTGTGATAATGAAGTGAAGTGTATTGTCCTCACGCTGCTAATACTACTTAAACTGTGATAATGAAGTGAAGTGTATTGTCCTCACGCTGCTAATACTACTTAAACTGTGATAATGAAGTGAAGTGTATTGTCCTCACGCTGCTAATACTACTTAAACTGTGATAATGAAGTGAAGTGTATTGTCCTCACACTGCTAATACTACTTAAACTGTGATAATGAAGTGAAGTGTATTGTCCTCACGCTGCTAATACTACTTAAACTGTGTTAATGAAGTGAAGTGTATTGTCCTCACACTGCTAATACTACTTAAACTGTGTTAATGAAGTGAAGTGTATTGTCCTCACGCTGCTAATACTACTTAAACTGTGATAATGAAGTGAAGTGTATTGTCCTCACACTGCTAATACTACTTAAACTGTGATAATGAAGTGAAGTGTATTGTCCTCACGCTGCTAATACTACTTAAACTGTGATAATGAAGTGAAGTGTATTGTCCTCACACTGCTAATCCTACTTAAACTGTGATAATGAAGTGAAGTGTATTGTCCTCACGCTGCTAATACTACTTAAACTGTGATAATGAAGTGAAGTGTATTGTCCTCACGCTGCTAATACTACTTAAACTGTGATAATGAAGTGAAGTGTATTGTCCTCACGCTGCTAATACTACTTAAACTGTGATAATGAAGTGAAGTGTATTGTCCTCACGCTGCTAATACTACTTAAACTGTGATAATGAAGTGAAGTGTATTGTCCTCACGCTGCTAATACTACTTAAACTGTGATAATGAAGTGAAGTGTATTGTCCTCACGCTGCTAATACTACTTAAACTGTGATAATGAAGTGAAGTGTATTGTCCTCACGCTGCTAATACTACTTAAACTGTGATAATGAAGTGAAGTGTATTGTCCTCACGCTGCTAATACTACTTAAACTGTGTTAATGAAGTGAAGTGTATTGTCCTCACGCTGCTAATACTACTTAAACTGTGATAATGAAGTGAAGTGTATTGTCCTCACGCTGCTAATACTACTTAAACTGTGATAATGAAGTGAAGTGTATTGTCCTCACGCTGCTAATACTACTTAAACTGTGATAATGAAGTGAAGTGTATTGTCCTCACGCTGCTAATATTACTTAAACTGTGATAATGAAGTGAAGTGTATTGTCCTCACGCTGCTAATACTACTTAAACTGTGTTAATGAAGTGAAGTGTATTGTCCTCACGCTGCTAATACTACTTAAACTGTGATAATGAAGTGAAGTGTATTGTCCTCACACTGCTAATACTACTTAAACTGTGATAATGAAGTGAAGTGTATTGTCCTCACGCTGCTAATACTACTTAAACTGTGATAATGAAGTGAAGTGTATTGTCCTCACGCTGCTAATACTACTTCAACTGTGATAATGAAGTGAAGTGTATTGTCCTCACACTGCTAATACTACTTAAACTGTGATAATGAAGTGAAGTGTATTGTCATCACGCTGCTAATACTACTTAAACTGTGATAATGAAGTGAAGTGTATTGTCCTCACGCTGCTAATACTACTTAAACTGTGATAATGAAGTGAAGTGTATTGTCCTCACGCTGCTAATACAACTTAAACTGTGATAATGAAGTGAAGTGTATTGTCCTCACACTGCTAATACTACTTAAACTGTGATAATGAAGTGAAGGGTATTGTCCTCACGCTGCTAATACTACTTAAACTGTGTTAATGAAGTGAAGTGTATTGTCCTCACACTGCTAATACTACTTAAACTGTGATAATGAAGTGAAGTGTATTGTCCTCACGCTGCTAATACTACTTAAACTGTGATAATGAAGTGAAGTGTATTGTCCTCACGCTGCTAATACTACTTCAACTGTGATAATGAAGTGAAGTGTATTGTCCTCACGCTGCTAATACTACTTAAACTGTGATAATGAAGTGAAGTGTATTGTCCTCACGCTGCTAATACTACTTAAACTGTGTTAATGAAGTGAAGTGTATTGTCCTCACGCTGCTAATACTACTTAAACTGTGATAATGAAGTGAAGTGTATTGTCCTCACACTGCTAATACTACTTAAACTGTGATAATGAAGTGAAGTGTATTGTCCTCACGCTGCTAATACTACTTAAACTGTGATAATGAAGTGAAGTGTATTGTCCTCACGCTGCTAATACTACTTAAACTGTGATAATGAAGTGAAGTGTATTGTCCTCACGCTGCTAATACTACTTAAACTGTGATAATGAAGTGAAGTGTATTGTCCTCACACTGCTAATACTACTTAAACTGTGATAATGAAGTGAAGTGTATTGTCCTCACGCTGCTAATACTACTTAAACTGTGATAATGAAGTGAAGTGTATTGTCCTCACGCTGCTAATACTACTTAAACTGTGATAATGAAGTGAAGTGTATTGTCCTCACGCTGCTAATACAACTTAAACTGTGATAATGAAGTGAAGTGTATTGTCCTCACACTGCTAATACTACTTAAACTGTGATAATGAAGTGAAGTGTATTGTCCTCACGCTGCTAATACTACTTAAACTGTGTTAATGAAGTGAAGTGTATTGTCCTCACACTGCTATTACTACTTAAACTGTGATAATGAAGTGAAGTGTATTGTCCTCACGCTGCTAATACTACTTAAACTGTGATAATGAAGTGAAGTGTATTATCCTCACGCTGCTAATACTACTTAAACTGTGATAATGAAGTGAAGTGTATTGTCCTCACGCTGCTAATACAACTTAAACTGTGATAATGAAGTGAAGTGTATTGTCCTCACGCTGCTAATACTACTTAAACTGTGATAATGAAGTGAAGTGTATTGTCCTCACGCTGCTAATACTACTTAAACTGTGATAATGAAGTGAAGTGTATTGTCCTCACGCTGCTAATACTACTTAAACTGTGATAATGAAGTGAAGTGTATTGTCCTCACGCTGCTAATACTACTTAAACTGTGATAATGAAGTGAAGTATATTGTCCTCACGCTGCTAATACTACTTAAACTGTGTTAATGAAGTGAAGTGTATTGTCCTCACGCTGCTAATACTACTTAAACTGTGTTAATGAAGTGAAGTGTATTGTCCTCACACTGCTAATACTACTTAAACTGTGATAATGAAGTGAAGTGTATTGTCCTCACGCTGCTAATACTACTTAAACTGTGTTAATGAAGTGAAGTGTATTGTCCTCACGCTGCTAATACTACTTAAACTGTGATAATGAAGTGAAGTGTATTGTCCTCACGCTGCTAATACTACTTAAACTGTGTTAATGAAGTGAACTGTATTGTCCTCACGCTGCTAATACTACTAACACTGTGTTAATGAAGTGAAGTGTATTGTCCTCACGCTGCTAATACTACTTAAACTGTGATAATGAAGTGAAGTGTATTGTCCTCACGCTGCTAATACTACTTAAACTGTGTTAATGAAGTGAAGTGTATTGTCCTCACACTGCTAATACTACTTAAACTGTGATAATGAAGTGAAGTGTATTGTCCTCACGCTGCTAATACTACTTAAACTGTGTTAATGAAGTGAAGTGTATTGTCCTCACGCTGCTAATACTACTTAAACTGTGATAATGAAGTGAAGTGTATTGTCCTCACACTGCTAATACTACTTAAACTGTGATAATGAAGTGAAGTGTATTGTCCTCACGCTGCTAATACTACTTAAACTGTGATAATGAAGTGAAGTGTATTGTCCTCACACGTCTAATACTACTTAAACTGTGATAATGAAGTGAAGTGTATTGTCCTCACGCTGCTAATACTACTTAAACTGTGATAATGAAGTGAAGTGTATTGTCCTCACACTGCTAATACTACTTAAACTGTGATAATGAAGTGAAGTGTATTGTCCTCACGCTGCTAATACTACTTAAACTGTGATAATGAAGTGAAGTGTATTGTCCTCACGCTGCTAATACTACTTAAACTGTGATAATGAAGTGAAGTGTATTGTCCTCACGCTGCTAATACTACTTAAACTGTGTTAATGAAGTGAAGTGTATTGTCCTCACACTGCTAATACTACTTAATCTGTGATAATGAAGTGAAGTGTATTGTCCTCACGCTGCTAATACTACTTAAACTGTGTTAATGAAGTGAAGTGTATTGTCCTCACGCTGCTAATACTACTTAAACTGTGATAATGAAGTGACGTGTATTGTCCTCACGCTGCTAATACTACTTAAACTGTGTTAATGAAGTGAAGTGTATTGTCCTCACGCTGCTAATACTACTTAAACTGTGATAATGAAGTGAAGTGTATTGTCCTCACACTGCTAATACTACTTAAACTGTGATAATGAAGTGAAGTGTATTGTCCTCACGCTGCTAATACTACTTAAACTGTGATAATGAAGTGAAGTGTATTGTCCTCACGCTGCTAATACTACTTAAACTGTGATAATGAAGTGAAGTGTATTGTCCTCACGCTGCTAATACTACTTAAACTGTGATAATGAAGTGAAGTGTATTGTCCTCACACTGCTAATACTACTTAAACTGTGATAATGAAGTGAAGTGTATTGTCCTCACGCTGCTAATACTACTTAAACTGTGATAATGAAGTGAAGTGTATTGTCCTCACGCTGCTAATACTACTTAAACTGTGATAATGAAGTGAAGTGTATTGTCCTCACGCTGCTAATACAACTTAAACTGTGATAATGAAGTGAAGTGTATTGTCCTCACACTGCTAATACTACTTAAACTGTGATAATGAAGTGAAGTGTATTGTCCTCACGCTGCTAATACTACTTAAACTGTGTTAATGAAGTGAAGTGTATTGTCCTCACACTGCTAATACTACTTAAACTGTGATAATGAAGTGAAGTGTATTGTCCTCACGCTGCTAATACTACTTAAACTGTGATAATGAAGTGAAGTGTATTATCCTCACGCTGCTAATACTACTTAAACTGTGATAATGAAGTGAAGTGTATTGTCCTCACGCTGCTAATACAACTTAAACTGTGATAATGAAGTGAAGTGTATTGTACTCACGCTGCTAATACTACTTAAACTGTGATAATAAAGTGAAGTGTATTGTCCTCACGCTGCTAATACTACTTAAACTGTGATAATGAAGTGAAGTGTATTGTCCTCACGCTGCTAATACTACTTAAACTGTGATAATGAAGTGAAGTGTATTGTCCTCACGCTGCTAATACTACTTAAACTGTGATAATGAAGTGAAGTATATTGTCCTCACGCTGCTAATACTACTTAAACTGTGTTAATGAAGTGAAGTGTATTGTCCTCACGCTGCTAATACTACTTAAACTGTGTTAATGAAGTGAAGTGTATTGTCCTCACACTGCTAATACTACTTAAACTGTGATAATGAAGTGAAGTGTATTGTCCTCACGCTGCTAATACTACTTAAACTGTGTTAATGAAGTGAAGTGTATTGTCCTCACGCTGCTAATACTACTTAAACTGTGATAATGAAGTGAAGTGTATTGTCCTCACGCTGCTAATACTACTTAAACTGTGTTAATGAAGTGAAGTGTATTGTCCTCACGCTGCTAATACTACTAACACTGTGTTAATGAAGTGAAGTGTATTGTCCTCACGCTGCTAATACTACTTAAACTGTGATAATGAAGTGAAGTGTATTGTCCTCACGCTGCTAATACTACTTAAACTGTGTTAATGAAGTGAAGTGTATTGTCCTCACACTGCTAATACTACTTAAACTGTGATAATGAAGTGAAGTGTATTGTCCTCACGCTGCTAATACTACTTAAACTGTGTTAATGAAGTGAAGTGTATTGTCCTCACGCTGCTAATACTACTTAAACTGTGATAATGAAGTGAAGTGTATTGTCCTCACACTGCTAATACTACTTAAACTGTGATAATGAAGTGAAGTGTATTGTCCTCACGCTGCTAATACTACTTAAACTGTGATAATGAAGTGAAGTGTATTGTCCTCACACTGCTAATACTACTTAAACTGTGATAATGAAGTGAAGTGTATTGTCCTCACGCTGCTAATACTACTTAAACTGTGATAATGAAGTGAAGTGTATTGTCCTCACACTGCTAATACTACTTAAACTGTGATAATGAAGTGAAGTGTATTGTCCTCACGCTGCTAATACTACTTAAACTGTGATAATGAAGTGAAGTGTATTGTCCTCACGCTGCTAATACTACTTAAACTGTGATAATGAAGTGAAGTGTATTGTCCTCACGCTGCTAATACTACTTAAACTGTGTTAATGAAGTGAAGTGTATTGTCCTCACACTGCTAATACTACTTAAACTGTGATAATGAAGTGAAGTGTATTGTCCTCACGCTGCTAATACTACTTAAACTGTGATAATGAAGTGAAGTGTATTGTCCTCACACTGCTAATACTACTTAAACTGTGATAATGAAGTGAAGTGTATTGTCCTCACGCTGCTAATACTACTTAAACTGTGATAATGAAGTGAAGTGTATTGTCCTCACGCTGCTAATACTACTTAAACTGTGATAATGAAGTGAAGTGTATTGTCCTCACGCTGCTAATACTACTTAAACTGTGTTAATGAAGTGAAGTGTATTGTCCTCACACTGCTAATACTACTTAAACTGTGATAATGAAGTGAAGTGTATTGTCCTCACGCTGCTAATACTACTTAAACTGTGTTAATGAAGTGAAGTGTATTGTCCTCACGCTGCTAATACTACTTAAACTGTGATAATGAAGTGACGTGTATTGTCCTCACGCTGCTAATACTACTTAAACTGTGTTAATGAAGTGAAGTGTATTGTCCTCACGCTGCTAATACTACTTAAACTGTGATAATGAAGTGAAGTGTATTGTCCTCACACTGCTAATACTACTTAAACTGTGATAATGAAGTGAAGTGTATTGTCCTCACGCTGCTAATACTACTTAAACTGTGATAATGAAGTGAAGTGTATTGTCCTCACGCTGCTAATACTACTTAAACTGTGATAATGAAGTGAAGTGTATTGTCCTCACGCTGCTAATACTACTTAAACTGTGATAATGAAGTGAAGTGTATTGTCCTCACACTGCTAATACTACTTAAACTGTGATAATGAAGTGAAGTGTATTGTCCTCACGCTGCTAATACTACTTAAACTGTGATAATGAAGTGAAGTGTATTGTCCTCACGCTGCTAATACTACTTAAACTGTGATAATGAAGTGAAGTGTATTGTCCTCACGCTGCTAATACAACTTAAACTGTGATAATGAAGTGAAGTGTATTGTCCTCACACTGCTAATACTACTTAAACTGTGATAATGAAGTGAAGTGTATTGTCCTCACGCTGCTAATACTACTTAAACTGTGTTAATGAAGTGAAGTGTATTGTCCTCACACTGCTAATACTACTTAAACTGTGATAATGAAGTGAAGTGTATTGTCCTCACGCTGCTAATACTACTTAAACTGTGATAATGAAGTGAAGTGTATTATCCTCACGCTGCTAATACTACTTAAACTGTGATAATGAAGTGAAGTGTATTGTCCTCACGCTGCTAATACAACTTAAACTGTGATAATGAAGTGAAGTGTATTGTACTCACGCTGCTAATACTACTTAAACTGTGATAATGAAGTGAAGTGTATTGTCCTCACGCTGCTAATACTACTTAAACTGTGATAATGAAGTGAAGTGTATTTTCCTCACGCTGCTAATACTACTTAAACTGTGATAATGAAGTGAAGTGTATTGTCCTCACGCTGCTAATACTACTTAAACTGTGATAATGAAGTGAAGTATATTGTCCTCACGCTGCTAATACTACTTAAACTGTGTTAATGAAGTGAAGTGTATTGTCCTCACGCTGCTAATACTACTTAAACTGTGTTAATGAAGTGAAGTGTATTGTCCTCACACTGCTAATACTACTTAAACTGTGATAATG
This sequence comes from Meconema thalassinum, assembly GCA_946902985.2. Taxonomy (NCBI): domain Eukaryota; kingdom Metazoa; phylum Arthropoda; class Insecta; order Orthoptera; family Tettigoniidae; genus Meconema; species Meconema thalassinum. Next base: position 249,440,122 of record OX336388.2, on the reverse strand, counting down.
AAGTGAAGTGTATTGTCCTCACGCTGCTAATACTACTTAAACTGTGTTAATGAAGTGAAGTGTATTGTCCTCACGCTGCTAATACTACTTAAACTGTGATAATGAAGTGAAGTGTATTGTCCTCACGCTGCTAATACTACTTAAACTGTGTTAATGAAGTGAAGTGTATTGTCCTCACGCTGCTAATACTACTAACACTGTGTTAATGAAGTGAAGTGTATTGTCCTCACGCTGCTAATACTACTTAAACTGTGATAATGAAGTGAAGTGTATTGTCCTCACGCTGCTAATACTACTTAAACTGTGTTAATGAAGTGAAGTGTATTGTCCTCACACTGCTAATACTACTTAAACTGTGATAATGAAGTGAAGTGTATTGTCCTCACGCTGCTAATACTACTTAAACTGTGTTAATGAAGTGAAGTGTATTGTCCTCACGCTGCTAATACTACTTAAACTGTGATAATGAAGTGAAGTGTATTGTCCTCACACTGCTAATACTACTTAAACTGTGATAATGAAGTGAAGTGTATTGTCCTCACGCTGCTAATACTACTTAAACTGTGATAATGAAGTGAAGTGTATTGTCCTCACACTGCTAATACTACTTAAACTGTGATAATGAAGTGAAGTGTATTGTCCTCACGCTGCTAATACTACTTAAACTGTGATAATGAAGTGAAGTGTATTGTCCTCACACTGCTAATACTACTTAAACTGTGATAATGAAGTGAAGTGTATTGTCCTCACGCTGCTAATACTACTTAAACTGTGATAATGAAGTGAAGTGTATTGTCCTCACGCTGCTAATACTACTTAAACTGTGATAATGAAGTGAAGTGTATTGTCCTCACGCTGCTAATACTACTTAAACTGTGTTAATGAAGTGAAGTGTATTGTCCTCACACTGCTAATACTACTTAAACTGTGATAATGAAGTGAAGTGTATTGTCCTCACGCTGCTAATACTACTTAAACTGTGTTAATGAAGTGAAGTGTATTGTCCTCACGCTGCTAATACTACTTAAACTGTGATAATGAAGTGACGTGTATTGTCCTCACGCTGCTAATACTACTTAAACTGTGTTAATGAAGTGAAGTGTATTGTCCTCACGCTGCTAATACTACTTAAACTGTGATAATGAAGTGAAGTGTATTGTCCTCACACTGCTAATACTACTTAAACTGTGTTAATGAAGTGAAGTGTATTGTCCTCACGCTGCTAATACTACTTAAACTGTGTTAATGAAGTGAAGTGTATTGTCCTCACGCTGCTAATACTACTTAAACTGTGATAATGAAGTGAAGTGTATTGTCCTCACCCTGCTAATACTACTTAGACTGTGATAATGAAGTGAAGTGTATTGTCCTCACGCTGCTAATACTACTTAAACTGTGATAATGAAGTGAATTGTATTGTCCTCACACTGCTAATACTACTTATACTGTGATAATGAAGTGAAGTGTATTGTCCTCACGCTGCTAATACTACTTAAACTGTGATAATGAAGTGAAGTGTATTGTCCTCACGCTGCTAATACTACTTAAACTGTGATAATGAAGTGAAGTGTATTGTCCTCACGCTGCTAATACTACTTAAACTGTGATAATGAAGTGAAGTGTATTGTCCTCACACTGCTAATACTACTTAAACTGTGATAATGAAGTGAAGTGTATTGTCCTCACGCTGCTAATACTACTTAAACTGTGATAGTGAAGTGAAGTGTATTGTCCTCACGCTGCTAATACTACTTAAACTGTGATAATGAAGTGAAGTGTATTGACCTCACACTGCTAATACTACTTAAACTGTGTTAATGAAGTGAAGTGTATGGTCCTCACGCTGCTAATACTACTTAAACTGTGATAATGAAGTGAAGTGTATTGTCCTCACGCTGCTAATACTACTTATACTGTGATAATGAAGTGAAGTGTATTGTCCTCACACTGCTAATACTACTTAAACTGTGATAATGAAGTGAAGTGTATTGTCCTCACGCTGCTAATACTACTTAAACTGTGATAATGAAGTGAAGTGTATTGTCCTCACGCTGCTAATACTACTTAAACTGTGATAATGAAGTGAAGTGTATTGTCCTCACGCTGCTAATACTACTTAAACTGTGTTAATGAAGTGAAGTGTATTGTCCTCACGCTGCTAATACTACTTAAACTGTGATAATGAAGTGAAGTGTATTGTCCTCACGCTGCTAATACTACTTAAACTGTGATAATGAAGTGAAGTGTATTGTCCTCACGCTGCTAATACTACTTAAACTGTGATAATGAAGTGAAGTGTATTGTCCTCACGCTGCTAATACTACTTGAACTGTGATAATGAAGTGAAGTGTATTGTCCTCACGCTGATAATACTACTTAAACTGTGATAATGAAGTGAAATGTATTGTCCTCACGCTGCTAATACTACTTAAACTGTGATAATGATGTGAAGTGTATTGTCCTCACGCTGCTAATACTACTTAAACTGTGATAATGAAGTGAAGTGTATTGTCCTCACGCTGCTAATACTACTTAAACTGTGATAATGAAGTGAAGTGTATTGTCCTCACGCTGCTAATACTACTTAAACTGTGATAATGAAGTGAAGTGTATTGTCCTCACGCTGCTAATACTACTTAAACTGTGTTAATGAAGTGAAGTGTATTGTCCTCACGCTGCTAATACTACTTAAACTGTGATAATGAAGTGAAGTGTATTGTCCTCACACAGCTAATACTACTTAAACTGTGATAATGAAGTGAAGTGTATTGTCCTCACGCTGCTAATACTACTTAAACTGTGATAATTAAGTGAAGTGTATTGTCCTCACGCTGCTAATACTACTTAAACTGTGATAATGAAGTGAAGTGTATTGTCCTCACGCTGCTAATACTACTTAAACTGTGATAATGAAGTGAAGTGTATTGTCCTCACACTGCTAATACTACTTAAAATGTGATAATGAAGTGAAGTGTATTGTCCTCACGCTGCTAATACTACTTAAACTGTGATAATGAAGTGAAGTGTATTGTCCTCACGCTGCTAATACTACTTAAACTGTGATAATGAAGTGAAGTGTATTGTCCTCACGCTGCTAATACAACTTAAACTGTGATAATGAAGTGAAGTGTATTGTCCTCACACTGCTAATACTACTTAAACTGTGATAATGAAGTGAAGTGTATTGTCCTCACGCTGCTAATACTACTTAAACTGTGTTCATGAAGTGAAGTGTATTGTCCTCACACTGCTAATACTACTTAAACTGTGATAATGAAGTGAAGTGTATTGTCCTCACGCTGCTAATACTACTTAAACTGTGATAATGAAGTGAAGTGTATTATCCTCACGCTGCTAATACTACTTAAACTGTGATAATGAAGTGAAGTGTATTGTCCTCACGCTGCTAATACAACTTAAACTGTGATAATGAAGTGAAGTGTATTGTCCTCACGCTGCTAATACTACTTAAACTGTGATAATGAAGTGAAGTGTATTGTCCTCACGCTGCTAATACTACTTAAACTGTGATAATGAAGTGAAGTGTATTGTCCTCACGCTGCTAATTCTACTTAAACTGTGATAATGAAGTGAAGTGTATTGTCCTCACTCTGCTAATACTACTTAAACTGTGATAATGAAGTGAAGTGTATTGTCCTCACGCTGCTAATACTACTTAAACTGTGTTAATGAAGTGAAGTGTATTGTCCTCACGCTGCTAATACTACTTAAACTGTGTTAATGAAGTGAAGTGTATTGTCCTCACACTGCTAATACTACTTAAACTGTGATAATGAAGTGAAGTGTATTGTCCTCACGCTGCTAATACTACTTAAACTGTGTTAATGAAGGGAAGTGTATTGTCCTCACGCTGCTAATACTACTTAAACTGTGATAATGAAGTGAAGTGTATTGTCCTCACGCTGCTAATACTACTTAAACTGTGTTAATGAAGTGAAGTGTATTGTCCTCACGCTGCTAATACTACTAACACTGTGTTAATGAAGTGAAGTGTATTGTCCTCACGCTGCTAATACTACTTAAACTGTGATAATGAAGTGAAGTGTATTGTCCTCACGCTGCTAATACTACTTAAACTGTGTTAATGAAGTGAAGTGTATTGTCCTCACACTGCTAATACTACTTAAACTGTGATAATGAAGTGAAGTGTATTGTCCTCACGCTGCTAATACTACTTAAACTGTGTTAATGAAGTGAAGTGTATTGTCCTCACGCTGCTAATACTACTTAAACTGTGATAATGAAGTGAAGTGTATTGTCCTCACACTGCTAATACTACTTAAACTGTGATAATGAAGTGAAGTGTATTGTCCTCACGCTGCTAATACTACTTAAACTGTGATAATGAAGTGAAGTGTATTGTCCTCACACTGCTAATACTTCTTAAACTGTGATAATGAAGTGAAGTGTATTGTCCTCACGCTGCTAATACTACTTAAACTGTGATAATGAAGTGAAGTGTATTGTCCTCACACTGCTAATACTACTTAAACTGTGATAATGAAGTGAAGTGTATTGTCCTCACGCTGCTAATACTACTTAAACTGTGATAATGAAGTGAAGTGTATTGTCCTCACGCTGCTAATACTACTTAAACTGTGATAATGAAGTGAAGTGTATTGTCCTCACGCTGCTAATACTACTTAAACTGTGTTAATGAAGTGAAGTGTATTGTCCTCACACTGCTAATACTACTTAAAATGTGATAATGAAGTGAAGTGTATTGTCCTCACGCTGCTAATACTACTTAAACTGTGTTAATGAAGTGAAGTGTATTGTCCTCACGCTGCTAATACTACTTAAACTGTGATAATGAAGTGACGTGTATTGTCCTCACGCTGCTAATACTACTTAAACTGTGTTAATGAAGTGAAGTGTATTGTCCTCACGCTGCTAATACTACTTAAACTGTGATAATGAAGTGAAGTGTATTGTCCTCACACTGCTAATACTACTTAAACTGTGTTAATGAAGTGAAGTGTATTGTCCTCACGCTGCTAATACTACTTAAACTGTGTTAATGAAGTGAAGTGTATTGTCCTCACGCTGCTAATACTACTTAAACTGTGATAATGAAGTGACGTGTATTGTCCTCACGCTGCTAATACTACTTAAACTGTGTTAATGAAGTGAAGTGTATTGTCCTCACGCTGCTAATACTACTTAAACTGTGATAATGAAGTGAAGTGTATTGTCCTCACACTGCTAATACTACTTAAACTGTGATAATGAAGTGAAGTGTATTGTCCTCACGCTGCTAATACTACTTAAACTGTGATAATGAAGTGAAGTGTATTGTCCTCACGCTGCTAATACTACTTAAACTGTGATAATGAAGTGAAGTGTATTGTCCTCACGCTGCTAATACTACTTAAACTGTGATAATGAAGTGAAGTGTATTGTCCTCACACTGCTAATACTACTTAAACTGTGATAATGAAGTGAAGTGTATTGTCCTCACGCTGCTAATACTACTTAAACTGTGATAATGAAGTGAAGTGTATTGTCCTCACGCTGCTAATACTACTTAAACTGTGATAATGAAGTGAAGTGTATTGTCCTCACGCTGCTAATACAACTTAAACTGTGATAATGAAGTGAAGTGTATTGTCCTCACACTGCTAATACTACTTAAACTGTGATAATGAAGTGAAGTGTATTGTCCTCACGCTGCTAATACTACTTAAACTGTGTTAATGAAGTGAAGTGTATTGTCCTCACACTGCTAATACTACTTAAACTGTGATAATGAAGTGAAGTGTATTGTCCTCACGCTGCTAATACTACTTAAACTGTGATAATGAAGTGAAGTGTATTATCCTCACGCTGCTAATACTACTTAAACTGTGATAATGAAGTGAAGTGTATTGTCCTCACGCTGCTAATACAACTTAAACTGTGATAATGAAGTGAAGTGTATTGTACTCACGCTGCTAATACTACTTAAACTGTGATAATGAAGTGAAGTGTATTGTCCTCACGCTGCTAATACTACTTAAACTGTGATAATGAAGTGAAGTGTATTGTCCTCACGCTGCTAATACTACTTAAACTGTGATAATGAAGTGAAGTGTATTGTCCTCACGCTGCTAATACTACTTAAACTGTGATAATGAAGTGAAGTATATTGTCCTCACGCTGCTAATACTACTTAAACTGTGTTAATGAAGTGAAGTGTATTGTCCTCACGCTGCTAATACTACTTAAACTGTGTTAATGAAGTGAAGTGTATTGTCCTCACACTGCTAATACTACTTAAACTGTGATAATGAAGTGACGTGTATTGTCCTCACGCTGCTAATACTACTTAAACTGTGTTAATGAAGTGAAGTGTATTGTCCTCACGCTGCTAATACTACTTAAACTGTGATAATGAAGTGAAGTGTATTGTCCTCACGCTGCTAATACTACTTAAACTGTGTTAATGAAGTGAAGTGTATTGTCCTCACGCTGCTAATACTACTAACACTGTGTTAATGAAGTGAAGTGTATTGTCCTCACGCTGCTAATACTACTTAAACTGTGATAATGAAGTGAAGTGTATTGTCCTCACGCTGCTAATACTACTTAAACTGTGTTAATGAAGTGAAGTGTATTGTCCTCACACTGCTAATACTACTTAAACTGTGATAATGAAGTGAAGTGTATTGTCCTCACGCTGCTAATACTACTTAAACTGTGTTAATGAAGTGAAGTGTATTGTCCTCACGCTGCTAATACTACTTAAACTGTGATAATGAAGTGAAGTGTATTGTCCTCACACTGCTAATACTACTTAAACTGTGATAATGAAGTGAAGTGTATTGTCCTCACGCTGCTTATACTACTTAAACTGTGATAATGAAGTGAAGTGTATTGTCCTCACACTGCTAATACTACTTAAACTGTGATAATGAAGTGAAGTGTATTGTCCTCACGCTGCTAATACTACTTAAACTGTGATAATGAAGTGAAGTGTATTGTCCTCACACTGCTAATACTACTTAAACTGTGATAATGAAGTGAAGTGTATTGTCCTCACGCTGCTAATACTACTTAAACTGTGATAATGAAGTGAAGTGTATTGTCCTCACGCTGCTAATACTACTTAAACTGTGATAATGAAGTGAAGTGTATTGTCCTCACGCTGCTAATACTACTTAAACTGTGTTAATGAAGTGAAGTGTATTGTCCTCACACTGCTAATACTACTTAAACTGTGATAATGAAGTGAAGTGTATTGTCCTCACGCTGCTAATACTACTTAAACTGTGTTAATGAAGTGAAGTGTATTGTCCTCACGCTGCTAATACTACTTAAACTGGGATAATGAAGTGACGTGTATTGTCCTCACGCTGCTAATACTACTTAAACTGTGTTAATGAAGTGAAGTGTATTGTCCTCACGCTGCTAATACTACTTAAACTGTGATAATGAAGTGAAGTGTATTGTCCTCACACTGCTAATACTACTTAAACTGTGTTAATGAAGTGAAGTGTATTGTCCTCACGCTGCTAATACTACTTAAACTGTGTTAATGAAGTGAAGTGTATTGTCCTCACGCTGCTAATACTACTTAAACTGTGATAATGAAGTGAAGTGTATTGTCCTCACCCTGCTAATACTACTTAAACTGTGATAATGAAGTGAAGTGTATTGTCCTCACGCTGCTAATACTACTTAAACTGTGATAATGAAGTGAAGTGTATTGTCCTCACACTGCTAATACTACTTAAACTGTGATAATGAAGTGAAGTGTATTGTCCTCACGCTGCTAATACTACTTAAACTGTGATAATGAAGTGAAGTGTATTGTCCTCACGCTGCTAATACTACTTAAACTGTGATAATGAAGTGAAGTGTATTGTCCTCACGCTGCTAATACTACTTAAACTGTGATAATGAAGTGAAGTGTATTGTCCTCACACTGCTAATACTACTTAAACTGTGATAATGAAGTGAAGTGTATTGTCCTCACGCTGCTAATACTACTTAAACTGTGATAATGAAGTGAAGTGTATTGTCCTCACGCTGCTAATACTACTTAAACTGTGATAATGAAGTGAAGTGTATTGTCCTCACACTGCTAATACTACTTAAACTGTGTTAAAGAAGTGAAGTGTATGGTCCTCACGCTGCTAATACTACTTAAACTGTGATAATGAAGTGAAGTGTATTGTCCTCACGCTGCTAATACTACTTATACTGTGATAATGAAGTGAAGTGTATTGTCCTCACACTGCTAATACTACTTAAACTGTGATAATGAAGTGAAGTGTATTATCCTCACGCTGCTAATACTACTTAAACTGTGATAATGAAGTGAAGTGTATTGTCCTCACGCTGCTAATACTACTTAAACTGTGATAATGAAGTGAAGTGTATTGTCCTCACGCTGCTAATACTACTTAAACTGTGTTAATGAAGTGAAGTGTATTGTCCTCACGCTGCTAATACTACTTAAACTGTGATAATGAAGTGAAGTGTATTGTCCTCACGCTGCTAATACTACTTAAACTGTGATAATGAAGTGAAGTGTATTGTCCTCACGCTGCTAATACTACTTAAACTGTGATAATGAAGTGAAGTGTATTGTCCTCACGCTGCTAATACTACTTGAACTGTGATAATGAAGTGAAGTGTATTGTCCTCACGCTGATAATACTACTTAAACTGTGATAATGAAGTGAAGTGTATTGTCCTCACGCTGCTAATACTACTTAAACTGTGATAATGATGTGAAGTGTATTGTCCTCACGCTGCTAATACTACTTAAACTGTGATAATGAAGTGAAGTGTATTGTCCTCACGCTGCTAATACTACTTAAACTGTGATAATGAAGTGAAGTGTATTGTCCTCACGCTGCTAATACTACTTAGACTGTGATAATGAAGTGAAGTGTATTGTCCTCACGCTGCTAATACTACTTAAACTGTGTTAATGAAGTGAAGTGTATTGTCCTCACGCTGCTAATACTACTTAAACTGTGATAATGAAGTGAAGTGTATTGTCCTCACACAGCTAATACTACTTAAACTGTGATAATGAAGTGAAGTGTATTGTCCTCACGCTGCTAATACTACTTAAACTGTGATAATTAAGTGAAGTGTATTGTCCTCACGCTGCTAATACTACTTAAACTGTGATAATGAAGTGAAGTGTATTGTCCTCACGCTGCTAATACTACTTAAACTGTGATAATGAAGTGAAGTGTATTGTCCTCACACTGCTAATACTACTTAAACTGTGATAATGAAGTGAAGTGTATTGTCCTCACGCTGCTAATACTACTTAAACTGTGATAATGAAGTGAAGTGTATTGTCCTCACGCTGCTAATACTACTTAAACTGTGATAATGAAGTGAAGTGTATTGTCCTCACGCTGCTAATACAACTTAAACTGTGATAATGAAGTGAAGTGTATTGTCCTCACACTGCTAATACTACTTAAACTGTGATAATGAAGTGAAGTGTATTGTCCTCACGCTGCTAATACTACTTAAACTGTGTTCATGAAGTGAAGTGTATTGTCCTCACACTGCTAATACTACTTAAACTGTGATAATGAAGTGAAGTGTATTGTCCTCACGCTGCTAATACTACTTAAACTGTGATAATGAAGTGAAGTGTATTATCCTCACGCTGCTAATACTACTTAAACTGTGATAATGAAGTGAAGTGTATTGTCCTCACGCTGCTAATACAACTTAAACTGTGATAATGAAGTGAAGTGTATTGTCCTCACGCTGCTAAAACTACTTAAACTGTGATAATGAAGTGAAGTGTATTGTCCTCACGCTGCTAATACTACTTAAACTGTGATAATGAAGTGAAGTGTATTGTCCTCACGCTGCTAATTCTACTTAAACTGTGATAATGAAGTGAAGTGTATTGTCCTCACTCTGCTAATACTACTTAAACTGTGATAATGAAGTGAAGTGTATTGTCCTCACGCTGCTAATACTACTTAAACTGTGTTAATGAAGTGAAGTGTATTGTCCTCACGCTCCTAATACTACTTAAACTGTGTTAATGAAGTGAAGTGTATTGTCCTCACACTGCTAATACTACTTAAACTGTGATAATGAAGTGAAGTGTATTGTCCTCACGCTGCTAATACTACTTAAACTGTGTTAATGAAGGGAAGTGTATTGTCCTCACGCTGCTAATACTACTTAAACTGTGATAATGAAGTGAAGTGTATTGTCCTCACGCTGCTAATACTACTTAAACTGTGTTAATGAAGTGAAGTGTATTGTCCTCACGCTGCTAATACTACTAACACTGTGTTAATGAAGTGAAGTGTATTGTCCTCACGCTGCTAATACTACTTAAACTGTGATAATGAAGTGAAGTGTATTGTCCTCACGCTGCTAATACTACTTAAACTGTGTTAATGAAGTGAAGTGTATTGTCCTCACACTGCTAATACTACTTAAACTGTGATAATGAAGTGAAGTGTATTGTCCTCACGCTGCTAATACTACTTAAACTGTGTTAATGAAGTGAAGTGTATTGTCCTCACGCTGCTAATACTACTTAAACTGTGATAATGAAGTGAAGTGTATTGTCCTCACACTGCTAATACTACTTAAACTGTGATAATGAAGTGAAGTGTATTGTCCTCACGCTGCTAATACTACTTAAACTGTGATAATGAAGTGAAGTGTATTGTCCTCACACTGCTAATACTTCTTAAACTGTGATAATGAAGTGAAGTGTATTGTCCTCACGCTGCTAATACTACTTAAACTGTGATAATGAAGTGAAGTGTATTGTCCTCACACTGCTAATACTACTTAAACTGTGATAATGAAGTGAAGTGTATTGTCCTCACGCTGCTAATACTACTTAAACTGTGATAATGAAGTGAAGTGTATTGTCCTCACGCTGCTAATACTACTTAAACTGTGATAATGAAGTGAAGTGTATTGTCCTCACGCTGCTAATACTACTTAAACTGTGTTAATGAAGTGAAGTGTATTGTCCTCACACTGCTAATACTACTTAAAATGTGATAATGAAGTGAAGTGTATTGTCCTCACGCTGCTAATACTACTTAAACTGTGTTAATGAAGTGAAGTGTATTGTCCTCACGCTGCTAATACTACTTAAACTGTGATAATGAAGTGACGTGTATTGTCCTCACGCTGCTAATACTACTTAAACTGTGTTAATGAAGTGAAGTGTATTGTCCTCACGCTGCTAATACTACTTAAACTGTGATAATGAAGTGAAGTGTATTGTCCTCACACTGCTAATACTACTTAAACTGTGTTAATGAAGTGAAGTGTATTGTCCTCACGCTGCTAATACTACTTAAACTGTGTTAATGAAGTGAAGTGTATTGTCCTCACGCTGCTAATACTACTTAAACTGTGATAATGAAGTGAAGTGTATTGTCCTCACCCTGCTAATACTACTTAAACTGTGATAATGAAGTGAAGTGTATTGTCCTCACGCTGCTAATACTACTTAAACTGTGATAATGAAGTGAAGTGTATTGTCCTCACACTGCTAATACTACTTAAACTGTGATAATGAAGTGAAGTGTATTGTCCTCACGCTGCTAATACTACTTAAACTGTGATAATGAAGTGAAGTGTATTGTCCTCACGCTGCTAATACTACTTAAACTGTGATAATGAAGTGAAGTGTATTGTCCTCACGCTGCTAATACTACTTAAACTGTGATAATGAAGTGAAGTGTATTGTCCTCACACTGCTAATACTACTTAAACTGTGATAATGAAGTGAAGTGTATTGTCCTCACGCTGCTAATACTACTTAAACTGTGATAATGAAGTGAAGTGTATTGTCCTCACGCTGCTAATACTACTTAAACTGTGATAATGAAGTGAAGTGTATTGTCCTCACGCTGCTAATACTACTTAAACTGTGATAATGAAGTGAAGTGTATTGTCCTCACGCTGCTAATACTACTTAAACTGTGATAATGAAGTGAAGTGTATTGTCCTCACGCTGCTAATACTACTTAAACTGTGATAATGAAGTGAAGTGTATTGTCCTCACGCTGCTAATACTACTTAAACTGTGATAATGAAGTGAAGTGTATTGTCCTCACGCTGCTAATACTACTTATACTGTGTTAATGAAGTGAAGTGTATTGTCCTCACGCTGCTTATACTACTTAAACTGTGATAATGAAGTGAAGTGTATTGTCCGCACGCTGCTAATACTACTTAAACTGTGATAATGAAGTGAAGTGTATTGTCCTCACGCTGCTAATACTACTTAAACTGTGATAATGAAGTGAAGTGTATTGTCCTCACGCTGCTAATACTACTTAAACTGTGATAATGAAGTGAAGTGTATTGTCCTCACGCTGCTAATACTACTTAAACTGTGATAATGAAGTGAAGTGTATTGTCCTCACGCTGCTAATACTACTTGAACTGTGATAATGAAGTGAAGTGTATTGTCCTCACGCTGATAATACTACTTAAACTGTGATAATGAAGTGAAGTGTATTGTCCTCACGCTGCTAATACTACTTAAACTGTGATAATGAAGTGAAGTGTATTGTCCTCACGCTGCTAATACTACTTAAACTGTGATAATGAAGTGAAGTGTATTGTCCTCACGCTGCTAATACTACTTAAACTGTGATAATGAAGTGAAGTGTATTGTCCTCACGCTGCTAATACTACTTAAACTGTGATAATGAAGTGAAGTGTATTGTCCTCACGCTGCTAATACTACTTAAACTGTGTTAATGAAGTGAAGTGTATTGTCCTCACGCTGCTAATACTACTTAAACTGTGATAATGAAGTGAAGTGTATTGTCCTCACGCTGCTAATACTACTTAAACTGTGATAATGAAGTGAAGTGTATTGTCCTCACGCTGCTAATACTACTTAAACTGTGATAATGAAGTGAAGTGTATTGTCCTCACGCTGCTAATACTACTTAAACTGTGTTAATGAAGTGAAGTGTATTGTCCTCACACTGCTAATACTACTTAAAATGTGATAATGAAGTGAAGTGTATTGTCCTCACGCTGCTAATACTACTTAAACTGTGTTAATGAAGTGAAGTGTATTGTCCTCACGCTGCTAATACTACTTAAACTGTGATAATGAAGTGACGTGTATTGTCCTCACGCTGCTAATACTACTTAAACTGTGTTAATGAAGTGAAGTGTATTGTCCTCACGCTGCTAATACTACTTAAACTGTGATAATGAAGTGAAGTGTATTGTCCTCACACTGCTAATACTACTTAAACTGTGTTAATGAAGTGAAGTGTATTGTCCTCACGCTGCTAATACTACTTAAACTGTGTTAATGAAGTGAAGTGTATTGTCCTCACGCTGCTAATACTACTTAAACTGTGATAATGAAGTGAAGTGTATTGTCCTCACCCTGCTAATACTACTTAAACTGTGATAATGAAGTGAAGTGTATTGTCCTCACGCTGCTAATACTACTTAAACTGTGATAATGAAGTGAAGTGTATTGTCCTCACACTGCTAATACTACTTAAACTGTGATAATGAAGTGAAGTGTATTGTCCTCACGCTGCTAATACTACTTAAACTGTGATAATGAAGTGAAGTGTATTGTCCTCACGCTGCTAATACTACTTAAACTGTGATAATGAAGTGAAGTGTATTGTCCTCACGCTGCTAATACTACTTAAACTGTGATAATGAAGTGAAGTGTATTGTCCTCACACTGCTAATACTACTTAAACTGTGATAATGAAGTGAAGTGTATTGTCCTCACGCTGCTAATACTACTTAAACTGTGATAATGAAGTGAAGTGTATTGTCCTCACGCTGCTAATACTACTTAAACTGTGATAATGAAGTGAAGTGTATTGTCCTCACGCTGCTAATACTACTTAAACTGTGATAATGAAGTGAAGTGTATTGTCCTCACGCTGCTAATACTACTTAAACTGTGATAATGAAGTGAAGTGTATTGTCCTCACGCTGCTAATACTACTTAAACTGTGATAATGAAGTGAAGTGTATTGTCCTCACGCTGCTAATACTACTTAAACTGTGATAATGAAGTGAAGTGTATTGTCCTCACGCTGCTAATACTACTTATACTGTGTTAATGAAGTGAAGTGTATTGTCCTCACGCTGCTTATACTACTTAAACTGTGATAATGAAGTGAAGTGTATTGTCCGCACGCTGCTAATACTACTTAAACTGTGATAATGAAGTGAAGTGTATTGTCCTCACGCTGCTAATACTACTTAAACTGTGATAATGAAGTGAAGTGTATTGTCCTCACGCTGCTAATACTACTTAAACTGTGATAATGAAGTGAAGTGTATTGTCCTCACGCTGCTAATACTACTTAAACTGTGATAATGAAGTGAAGTGTATTGTCCTCACGCTGCTAATACTACTTGAACTGTGATAATGAAGTGAAGTGTATTGTCCTCACGCTGATAATACTACTTAAACTGTGATAATGAAGTGAAGTGTATTGTCCTCACGCTGCTAATACTAATTAAACTGTGATAATGAAGTGAAGTGTATTGTCCTCACGCTGCTAATACTACTTAAACTGTGATAATGAAGTGAAGTGTATTGTCCTCACGCTGCTAATACTACTTAAACTGTGATAATGAAGTGAAGTGTATTGTCCTCACGCTGCTAATACTACTTAAACTGTGATAATGAAGTGAAGTGTATTGTCCTCACGCTGCTAATACTACTTAAACTGTGTTAATGAAGTGAAGTGTATTGTCCTCACGCTGCTAATACTACTTAAACTGTGATAATGAAGTGAAGTGTATTGTCCTCACACTGCTAATACTACTTAAACTGTTATAATGAAGTGAAGTGTATTGTCCTCACGCTGCTAATACTACTTAAACTGTGATAATGAAGTGAAGTGTATTGTCCTCACGCTGCTAATACTACTTAAACTGTGATAATGAAGTGAAGTGTATTGTCCTCACGCTGCTAATACTACTTAAACTGTGATAATGAAGTGAAGTGTATTGTCCTCACACTGCTAATACTACTTAAACTGTGATAATGAAGTGAAGTGTATTGTCCTCACGCTGCTAATACTACTTAAACTGTGATAATGAAGTGAAGTGTATTGTCCTCACGCTGCTAATACTACTTAAACTGTGATAATGAAGTGAAGTGTATTGTCCTCACACTGCTAATACTACTTAAACTGTGATAATGAAGTGAAGTGTATTGTCCTCACACTGCTAATACTACTTAAACTGTGATAATGAAGTGAAGTGTATTGTCCTCACGCTGCTAATACTACTTAAACTGTGTTAATGAAGTGAAGTGTATTGTCCTCACACTGCTAATACTACTTAAACTGTGATAATGAAGTGAAGTGTATTGTCCTCACGCTGCTAATACTACTTATACTGTGATAATGAAGTGAAGTGTATTATCCTCACGCTGCTAATACTACTTAAACTGTGATAATGAAGTGAAGTGTATTGTCCTCACGCTGCTAATACAACTTAAACTGTGATAATGAAGTGAAGTGTATTGTCCTCACGCTGCTAATACTACTTAAACTGTGATAATGAAGTGAAGTGTATTGTCCTCACGCTGCTAATACTACTTAAACTGTGATAATGAAGTGAAGTGTATTGTCCTCACGCTGCTAATACTACTTAAACTGTGATAATGAAGTGAAGTGTATTGTCCTCACGCTGCTAATACTACTTAAACTGTGATAATGAAGTGAAGTGTATTGTCCTCACGCTGCTAATACTACTTAAACTGTGTTAATGAAGTGAAGTGTATTGTCCTCACGCTGCTAATACTACTTAAACTGTGTTAATGAAATGAAGTGTATTGTCCTCACACTGCTAATACTACTTAAACTGTGATAATGAAGTGAAGTGTATTGCCCTCACGCGGCTAATACTACTTAAACTGTGTTAATGAAGTGAAGTGTATTGTCCTCACGCTGCTAATACTACTTAAACTGTGATAATGAAGTGAAGTGTATTGTCCTCACGCTGCTAATACTACTTAAACTGTGTTATTGAAGTGAAGTGTATTGTCCTCACGCTGCTAATACTACTAACACTGTGTTAATGAAGTGAAGTGTATTGTCCTCACGCTGCTAATACTACTTAAACTGTGATAATGAAGTGAAGTGTATTGTCCTCACGCTGCTAATACTACTTAAACTGTGTTAATGAAGTGAAGTGTATTGTCCTCACACTGCTAATACTACTTAAACTGTGATAATGAAGTGAAGTGTATTGTCCTCACGCTGCTAATACTACTTAAACTGTGTTAATGAAGTGAAGTGTATTGTCCTCACGCTGCTAATACTACTTAAACTGTGATAATGAAGTGAAGTGTATTGTCCTCACACTGCTAATACTACTTAAACTGTGATAATGAAGTGAAGTGTATTGTCCTCACGCTGCTAATACTACTTAAACTGTGATAATGAAGTGAAGTGTATTGTCCTCACACTGCTAATACTTTTAAACTGTGATAATGAAGTGAAGTGTATTGTCCTCACGCTGCTAATACTACTTAAACTGTGTTAATGAAGTGAAGTGTATTGTCCTCACGCTGCTAATACTACTTAAACTGTGATAATGAAGTGACGTGTATTGTCCTCACGCTGCTAATACTACTTAACCTGTGTTAATGAAGTGAAGTGTATTGTCCTCACGCTGCTAATACTATTTAAACTGTGATAATGAAGTGAAGTGTATTGTCCTCACACTGCTAATACTACTTAAACTGTGTTAATGAAGTGAAGTGTATTGTCCTCACGCTGCTAATACTACTTAAACTGTGTTAATGAAGTGAAGTGTATTGTCCTCACGCTGCTAATACTACTTAAACTGTGATAATGAAGTGAAGTGTATTGTCCTCACCCTGCTAATACTACTTAAACTGTGATAATGAAGTGAAGTGTATTGTCTTCACGCTGCTAATAATACTTAAACTGTGATAATGAAGTGTATTGTCCTCACACTGCTAATACTACTTAAACTGTGATAATGAAGTGAAGTGTATTGTCCTCACGCTGCTAATACTACTTAAACTGTGATAATGAAGTGAAGTGTATTGTGCTCACGCTGCTAATACTACTTAAACTGTGATAATGAAGTGAAGTGTATTGTCCTCACGCTGCTAATACTACTTAAACTGTGATAATGAAGTGAAGTGTATTGTCCTCACACTGCTAATACTACTTAAACTGTGATAATGAAGTGAAGTGTATTGTCCTCACGCTGCTAATACTACTTAAACTGTGATAATGAAGTGAAGTGTATTGTCCTCACGCTGCTAATACTACTTAAACTGTGATAATGAAGTGAAGTGTATTGTCCTCACGCTGCTAATACTACTTAAACTGTGATAATGAAGTGAAGTGTATTGTCCTCACGCTGCTAATACTACTTAAACTGTGATAATGAAGTGAAGTGTATTGTCCTCACGCTGCTAATACTACTTAAACTGTGATAATGAAGTGAAGTGTATTGTCCTCACGCTGCTAATACTACTTAAACTGTGATAATGAAGTGAAGTGTATTGTCCTCACGCTGCTAATACTACTTATACTGTGTTAATGAAGTGAAGTATATTGTCCTCACGCTGCTAATACTACTTAAACTGTGATAATGAAGTGAAGTGTATTGTCCTCACGCTGCTAATACTACTTAAACTGTGATAATGAAGTGAAGTGTATTGTCCTCACGCTGCTAATACTACTTAAACTGTGATAATGAAGTGAAGTGTATTGTCCTCACGCTGCTAATACTACTTAAACTGTGATAATGAAGTGAAGTGTATTGTCCTCACGCTGATAATACTACTTAAACTGTGATAATGAAGTGAAGTGTATTGTCCTCACGCTGCTAATACTACTTAAACTGTGATAATGAAGTGAAGTGTATTGTCCTCACGCTGCTAATACTACTTAAACTGTGATAATGAAGTGAAGTGTATTGTCCTCACGCTGCTAATACTACTTAAACTGTGATAATGAAGTGAAGTGTATTGTCCTCACGCTGCTAATACTACTTAAACTGTGATAATGAAGTGAAGTGTATTGTCCTCACGCTGCTAATACTACTTAAACTGTGTTAATGAAGTGAAGTGTATTGTCCTCACGCTGCTAATACAACTTAAACTGTGATAATGAAGTGAAGTGTATTGTCCTCACACTGCTAATACTACTTAAACTGTGATAATGAAGTGAAGTGTATTGTCCTCACGCTGCTAATACTACTTAAACTGTGATAATGAAGTGAAGTGTATTGTCCTCACGCTGCTAATACTACTTAAACTGTGATAATGAAGTGAAGTGTATTGTCCTCACGCTGCTAATACTACTTAAACTGTGATAATGAAGTGAAGTGTATTGTCCTCACACTGCTAATACTACTTAAACTGTGATAATGAAGTGAAGTGTATTGTCCTCACGCTGCTAATACTACTTAAACTGTGATAATGAAGTGAAGTGTATTGTCCTCACGCTGCTAATACTACTTAAACTGTGATAATGAAGTGAAGTGTATTGTCCTCACACTGCTAATACTACTTAAACTGTGATAATGAAGTGAAGTGTATTGTCCTTACACTGCTTATACTACTTAAACTGTGATAATGAAGTGAAGTGTATTGTCCTCACGCTGCTAATACTACTTAAACTGTGTTAATGAAGTGAAGTGTATTGTCCTCACACTGCTAATACTACTTAAACTGTGATAATGAAGTGAAGTGTATTGTCCTCACGCTGATAATACTACTTAAACTGTGATAATGAAGTGAAGTGTATTATCCTCACGCTGCTAATACTACTTAAACTGTGATAATGAAGTGAAGTGTATTGTCCTCACGCTGCTAATACAACTTAAACTGTGATAATGAAGTGAAGTGTATTGTCCTCACGCTGCTAATACTACTTAAACTGTGATAATGAAGTGAAGTGTATTGTCCTCACGCTGCTAATACTACTTAAACTGTGATAATGAAGTGAAGTGTATTGTCCTCACGCTGCTAATACTACTTAAACTGTGATAATGAAGTGAAGTGTATTGTCCTCACGCTGCTAATACTACTTAAACTGTGATAATGAAGTGAAGTGTATTGTCCTCACGCTGCTAATACTACTTAAACTGTGTTAATGAAGTGAAGTGTATTGTCCTCACGCTGCTAATACTACTTAAACTGTGTTAATGAAGTGAAGTGTATTGTCCTCACACTGCTAATACTACTTAAACTGTGATAATGAAGTGAAGTGTATTGTCCTCACGCTGCTAATACTACTTAAACTGTGTTAATGAAGTGAAGTGTATTGTCCTCACGCTGCTAATACTACTTAAACTGTGATAATGAAGTGAAGTGTATTGTCCTCACGCTGCTAATACTACTTAAACTGTGTTAATGAAGTGAAGTGTATTGTCCTCACGCTGCTAATACTACTAACACTGTGTTAATGAAGTGAAGTGTATTGTCCTCACGCTGCTAATACTACTTAAACTGTGATAATGAAGTGAAGTGTATTGTCCTCACGCTGCTAATACTACTTAAACTGTGTTAATGAAGTGAAGTGTATTGTCCTCACACTGCTAATACTACGTAAACTGTGATAATGAAGTGAAGTGTATTGTCCTCACGCTGCTAATACTACTTAAACTGTGTTAATGAAGTGAAGTGTATTGTCCTCACGCTGCTAATACTACTTAAACTGTGATAATGAAGTGAAGTGTATTGTCCTCACACTGCTAATACTACTTAAACTGTGATAATGAAGTGAAGTGTATTGTCCTCACGCTGCTAATACTACTTAAACTGTGATAATGAAGTGAAGTGTATTGTCCTCACGCTGCTAATACTACTTAAACTGTGATAATGAAGTGAAGTGTATTGTCCTCACGCTGCTAATACTACTTAAACTGTGTTAATGAAGTGAAGTGTATTGTCCTCACACTGCTAATACTACTTAAACTGTGATAATGAAGTGAAGTGTATTGTCCTCACGCTGCTAATACTACTTAAACTGTGTTAATGAAGTGAAGTGTATTGTCCTCACGCTGCTAATACTACTTAAAATGTGATAATGAAGTGACGTGTATTGTCCTCACGCTGCTAATACTACTTAAACTGTGTTAATGAAGTGAAGTGTATTGTCCTCACGCTGCTAATACTACTTAAACTGTGATAATGAAGTGAAGTGTATTGTCCTCACGCTGCTAATACTACTTAAACTGTGATAATGAAGTGAAGTGTATTGTCCTCACACTGCTAATACTACTTAAACTGTGTTAATGAAGTGAAGTGTATTGTCCTCACGCTGCTAATACTACTTAAACTGTGTTAATGAAGTGAAGTGTATTGTCCTCACGCTGCTAATACTACTTAAACTGTGATAATGAAGTGAAGTGTATTGTCCTCACCCTGCTAATACTACTTAAACTGTGATAATGAAGTGAAGTGTATTGTCCTCACGCTGCTAATACTACTTAAACTGTGATAATGAAGTGAAGTGTATTGTCCTCACACTGCTAATACTACTTAAACTGTGATAATGAAGTGAAGTGTATTGTCCTCACGCTGCTAATACTACTTAAACTGTGATAATGAAGTGAAGTGTATTGTCCTCACGCTGCTAATACTACTTAAACTGTGATAATGAAGTGAAGTGTATTGTCCTCACGCTGCTAATACTACTTAAACTGTGATAATGAAGTGAAGTGTATTCTCCTCACACTGCTAATACTACTTAAACTGTGATAATGAAGTGAAGTGTATTGTCCTCACGCTGCTAATACTACTTAAACTGTGATAATGAAGTGAAGTGTATTGTCCTCACGCTGCTAATACTACTTAAACTGTGATAATGAAGTGAATTGTATTGTCCTCACGCTGCTAATACTACTTAAACTGTGATAATGAAGTGAAGTGTATTGTCCTCACGCTGCTAATACTACTTAAACTGTGATAATGAAGTGAAGTGTATTGTCCTCACGCTGCTAATACTACTTAAACTGTGATAATGAAGTGAAGTGTATTGTCCTCACGCTGCTAATACTACTTAAACTGTGATAATGAAGTGAAGTGTATTGTCCTCACGCTGCTAATACTACTTAAACTGTGATAATGAAGTGAAGTGTATTGTCCTCACGCTGCTAATACTACTTAAACTGTGATAATGAAGTGAAGTGTATTGTCCTCACGCTGCTAATACTACTTAAACTGTGATAATGAAGTGAAGTGTATTGTCCTCACAAGGCTAATACTACTTAAACTGTGATAATGAAGTGAAGTGTATTGTCCTCACACTGCTAATACTACTAACACTGTGTTAATGAAGTGAAGTGTATTGTCCTCACGCTGCTAATACTACTTAAACTGTGATAATGAAGTGAAGTGTATTGTCCTCACGCTGCTAATACTACTTAAACTGTGATAATGAAGTGAAGTGTATTGTCCTCACACTGCTAATACTACTTAAACTGTGTTAATGAAGTGAAGTGTATTGTCCTCACGCTGCTAATACTACTTAAACTGTGTTATTGAAGTGAAGTGTATTGTCCTCACGCTGCTAATACTACTTAAACTGTGATAATGAAGTGAAGTGTATTGTCCTCACCCTGCTAATACTACTTAAACTGTGATAATGAAGTGAAGTGTATTGTCCTCACGCTGCTAATACTACTTAAACTGTGATAATGAAGTGAAGTGTATTGTCCTCACACTGCTAATACTACTTAAACTGTGATAATGAAGTGAAGTGTATTTTCCTCACGCTGCTAATACTACTTAAACTGTGATAATGAAGTGAAGTGTATTGTCCTCACGCTGCTAATACTACTTAAACTGTGATAATGAAGTGAAGTGTATTGTCCTCACGCTGCTAATACTACTTAAACTGTGATAATGAAGTGAAGTGTATTCTCCTCACACTGCTAATACTACTTAAACTGTGATAATGAAGTGAAGTGTATTGTCTTCACGCTGCTAATACTACTTAAACTGTGATAATGAAGTGAAGTGTATTGTCCTCACGCTGCTAATACTACTTAAACTGTGATAATGAAGTGAAGTGTATTGTCCTCACGCTGCTAATACTACTTAAACTGTGATAATGAAGTGAAGTGTATTGTCCTCACGCTGCTAATACTACTTAAACTGTGATAATGAAGTGAAGTGTATTGTCCTCACGCTGCTAATACTACTTAAACTGTGATAATGAAGTGAAGTGTATTGTCCTCACGCTGCTAATACTACTTAAACTGTGATAATGAAGTGAAGTGTATTGTCCTCACGCTGCTAATACTACTTAAACTGTGATAATGAAGTGAAGTGTATTGTCCTCACGCTGCTAATACTACTTAAACTGTGATAATGAAGTGAAGTGTATTGTCCTCACGCTGCTAATACTACTTAAACTGTGATAATGAAGTGAAGTGTATTGTCCTCACAAGGCTAATACTACTTAAACTGTGATAATGAAGTGAAGTGTATTGTCCTCACACTGCTAATACTACTAACACTGTGATAATGAAGTGAAGTGTATTGTCCTCACGCTGCTAATACTACTTAAACTGTGATAATGAAGTGAAGTGTATTGTCCTCACGCTGCTAATACTACTTAAACTGTGATAATGAAGTGAAGTGTATTGTCCTCACGCTGCTAATACTACTTAAACTGTGATAATGAAGTGAAGTGTATTGTCCTCACGCTGCTAATACTACATAAACTGTGAGAATGAAGTGAAGTGTATTGTCCTCACGCTGCTAATACTACTTAAACTGTGATAATGAAGTGAAGTGTATTGTCCTCACGCTGCTAATACTACTTAAACTGTGATAATGAAGTGAAGTGTATTGTCCTCACGCTGCTAATACTACTTAAACTGTGATAATGAAGTGAAGTGTATTGTCCTCACGCTGCTAATACTACTTAAACTGTGATAATGAAGTGAAGTGTATTGTCCTCACGCTGCTAATACTACTTAAACTGTGATAATGAAGTGAAGTGTATTGTCCTCACGCTGCTAATACTGCTTAAACTGTGATAATGAAGTGAAGTGTATTGTCCTCACGCTGCTAATACTACTTAAACTGTGTTAATGAAGTGAAGTGTATTGTCCTCACGCTGCTAATACTACTTAAACTGTGTTAATGAAGTGAAGTGTATTGTCCTCACACTGCTA
Source organism: Meconema thalassinum (assembly GCA_946902985.2). Taxonomy (NCBI): domain Eukaryota; kingdom Metazoa; phylum Arthropoda; class Insecta; order Orthoptera; family Tettigoniidae; genus Meconema; species Meconema thalassinum. The sequence continues at coordinate 249,416,959 of OX336388.2, read as the reverse complement.
ATACTACTTAAACTGTGATAATGAAGTGAAGTGTATTGTCCTCACGCTGCTAATACTACTTAAACTGTGTTAATGAAGTGAAGTGTATTGTCCTCACGCTGCTAATACTACTTAAACTGTGATAATGAAGTGAAGTGTATTGTCCTCACGCTGCTAATACTACTTAAACTGTGTTAATGAAGTGAAGTGTATTGTCCTCACGCTGCTAATACTACTAACACTGTGTTAATGAAGTGAAGTGTATTGTCCTCACGCTGCTAATACTACTTAAACTGTGATAATGAAGTGAAGTGTATTGTCCTCACGCTGCTAATACTACTTAAACTGTGTTAATGAAGTGAAGTGTATTGTCCTCACACTGCTAACACTACTTAAACTGTGATAATGAAGTGAAGTGTATTGTCCTCACGCTGCTAATACTACTTAAACTGTGTTAATGAAGTGAAGTGTAATGTCCTCACGCTGCTAATACTACTTAAACTGTGATAATGAAGTGAAGTGTATTGTCCTCACACTGCTAATACTACTTAAACTGTGATAATGAAGTGAAGTGTATTGTCCTCACGCTGCTAATACTACTTAAACTGTGATAATGAAGTGAAGTGTATTGTCCTCACACTGCTAATACTACTTAAACTGTGATAATGAAGTGAAGTGTATTGTCCTCACGCTGCTAATACTACTTAAACTGTGTTAATGAAGTGAAGTGTATTGTCCTCACGCTGCTAATACTACTTAAACTGTGATAATGAAGTGACGTGTATTGTCCTCACGCTGCTAATACTACTTAAACTGTGTTAATGAAGTGAAGTGTATTGTCCTCACGCTGCTAATACTATTTAAACTGTGATAATGAAGTGAAGTGTATTGTCCTCACACTGCTAATACTACTTAAACTGTGTTAATGAAGTGAAGTGTATTGTCCTCACGCTGCTAATACTACTTAAACTGTGTTAATGAAGTGAAGTGTATTGTCCTCACGCTGCTAATACTACTTAAACTGTGATAATGAAGTGAAGTGTATTGTCCTCACCCTGCTAATACTACTTAAACTGTGATAATGAAGTGAAGTGTATTGTCTTCACGCTGCTAATACTACTTAAACTGTGATAATGAAGTGAAGTGTATTGTCCTCACACTGCTAATACTACTTAAACTGTGATAATGAAGTGAAGTGTATTGTCCTCACGCTGCTAATACTACTTAAACTGTGATAATGAAGTGAAGTGTATTGTCCTCACGCTGCTAATACTACTTAAACTGTGATAATGAAGTGAAGTGTATTGTCCTCACGCTGCTAATACTACTTAAACTGTGATAATGAAGTGAAGTGTATTGTCCTCACACTGCTAATACTACTTAAACTGTGATAATGAAGTGAAGTGTATTGTCCTCACGCTGCTAATACTACTTAAACTGTGATAATGAAGTGAAGTGTATTGTCCTCACGCTGCTAATACTACTTAAACTGTGATAATGAAGTGAAGTGTATTGTCCTCACGCTGCTAATACTACTTAAACTGTGATAATGAAGTGAAGTGTATTGTCCTCACGCTGCTAATACTACTTAAACTGTGATAATGAAGTGAAGTGTATTGTCCTCACGCTGCTAATACTACTTAAACTGTGATAATGAAGTGAAGTGTATTGTCCTCACGCTGCTAATACTACTTAAACTGTGATAATGAAGTGAAGTGTATTGTCCTCACGCTGCTAATACTACTTATACTGTGTTAATGAAGTGAAGTGTATTGTCCTCACGCTGCTAATACTACTTAAACTGTGATAATGAAGTGAAGTGTATTGTCCTCACGCTGCTAATACTACTTAAACTGTGATAATGAAGTGAAGTGTATTGTCCTCACGCTGCTAATACTACTTAAACTGTGATAATGAAGTGAAGTGTATTGTCCTCACGCTGCTAATACTACTTAAACTGTGATAATGAAGTGAAGTGTATTGTCCTCACGCTGCTAATACTACTTAAACTGTGATAATGAAGTGAAGTGTATTGTCCTCACGCTGCTAATACTACTTGAACTGTGATAATGAAGTGAAGTGTATTGTCCTCACGCTGATAATACTACTTAAACTGTGATAATGAAGTGAAGTGTATTGTCCTCACGCTGCTAATACTACTTAAACTGTGATAATGAAGTGAAGTGTATTGTCCTCACGCTGCTAATACTACTTAAACTGTGATAATGAAGTGAAGTGTATTGTCCTCACGCTGCTAATACTACTTAAACTGTGATAATGAAGTGAAGTGTATTGTCCTCACGCTGCTAATACTACTTAAACTGTGATAATGAAGTGAAGTGTATTGTCCTCACGCTGCTAATACTACTTAAACTGTGTTAATGAAGTGAAGTGTATTGTCCTCACGCTGCTAATACTACTTAAACTGTGATAATGAAGTGAAGTGTATTGTCCTCACGCTGCTAATACTACTTAAACTGTGTTAATGAAGTGAAGTGTATTGTCCTCACGCTGCTAATACTACTTAAACTGTGATAATGAAGTGAAGTGTATTGTCCTCACACTGCTAATACTACTTAAACTGTGATAATGAAGTGAAGTGTATTGTCCTCACGCTGCTAATACTACTTAAACTGTGATAATGAAGTGAAGTGTATTGTCCTCACGCTGCTAATACTACTTAAACTGTGATAATGAAGTGAAGTGTATTGTCCTCACGCTGCTAATACTACTTAAACTGTGATAATGAAGTGAAGTGTATTGTCCTCACACTGCTAATACTACTTAAACTGTGATAATAAAGTGTAGTGTATTGTCCTCACGCTGCTAATACTACTTAAACTGTGATAATGAAGTGAAGTGTATTGTCCTCACGCTGCTAATACTACTTAAACTGTGATAATGAAGTGAAGTGTATTGTCCTCACACTGCTAATACTACTTAAACTGTGATAATGAAGTGAAGTGTATTGTCCTCACACTGCTTATACTACTTAAACTGTGATAATGAAGTGAAGTGTATTGTCCTCACGCTGCTAATACTACTTAAACTGTGTTAATGAAGTGAAGTGTATTGTCCTCACACTGCTAATACTACTTAAACTGTGATAATGAAGTGAAGTGTATTGTCCTCACGCTGATAATACTACTTAAACTGTGATAATGAAGTGAAGTGTATTATCCTCACGCTGCTAATACTACTTAAACTGTGATAATGAAGTGAAGTGTATTGTCCTCACGCTGCTAATACAACTTAAACTGTGATAATGAAGTGAAGTGTATTGTCCTCACGCTGCTAATACTACTTAAACTGTGATAATGAAGTGAAGTGTATTGTCCTCACGCTGCTAATACTACTTAAACTGTGATAATGAAGTGAAGTGTATTGTCCTCACGCTGCTAATACTACTTAAACTGTGATAATGAAGTGAAGTGTATTGTCCTCACGCTGCTAATACTACTTAAACTGTGATAATGAAGTGAAGTGTATTGTCCTCACGCTGCTAATACTACTTAAACTGTGTTAATGAAGTGAAGTGTATTGTCCTCACGCTGCTAATACTACTTAAACTGTGTTAATGAAGTGAAGTGTATTGTCCTCACACTGCTAATACTACTTAAACTGTGATAATGAAGTGAAGTGTATTGTCCTCACGCTGCTAATACTACTTAAACTGTGTTAATGAAGTGAAGTGTATTGTCCTCACGCTGCTAATACTACTTAAACTGTGATAATGAAGTGAAGTGTATTGTCCTCACGCTGCTAATACTACTTAAACTGTGTTAATGAAGTGAAGTGTATTGTCCTCACGCTGCTAATACTACTAACACTGTGTTAATGAAGTGAAGTGTATTGTCCTCACGCTGCTAATACTACTTAAACTGTGATAATGAAGTGAAGTGTATTGTCCTCACGCTGCTAATACTACTTAAACTGTGTTAATGAAGTGAAGTGTATTGTCCTCACACTGCTAATACTACGTAAACTGTGATAATGAAGTGAAGTGTATTGTCCTCACGCTGCTAATACTACTTAAACTGTGTTAATGAAGTGAAGTGTATTGTCCTCACGCTGCTAATACTACTTAAACTGTGATAATGAAGTGAAGTGTATTGTCCTCACACTGCTAATACTACTTAAACTGTGATAATGAAGTGAAGTGTATTGTCCTCACGCTGCTAATACTACTTAAACTGTGATAATGAAGTGAAGTGTATTGTCCTCACGCTGCTAATACTACTTAAACTGTGATAATGAAGTGAAGTGTATTGTCCTCACGCTGCTAATACTACTTAAACTGTGTTAATGAAGTGAAGTGTATTGTCCTCACACTGCTAATACTACTTAAACTGTGATAATGAAGTGAAGTGTATTGTCCTCACGCTGCTAATACTACTTAAACTGTGTTAATGAAGTGAAGTGTATTGTCCTCACGCTGCTAATACTACTTAAAATGTGATAATGAAGTGACGTGTATTGTCCTCACGCTGCTAATACTACTTAAACTGTGTTAATGAAGTGAAGTGTATTGTCCTCACGCTGCTAATACTACTTAAACTGTGATAATGAAGTGAAGTGTATTGTCCTCACACTGCTAATACTACTTAAACTGTGTTAATGAAGTGAAGTGTATTGTCCTCACGCTGCTAATACTACTTAAACTGTGTTAATGAAGTGAAGTGTATTGTCCTCACGCTGCTAATACTACTTAAACTGTGATAATGAAGTGAAGTGTATTGTCCTCACCCTGCTAATACTACTTAAACTGTGATAATGAAGTGAAGTGTATTGTCCTCACGCTGCTAATACTACTTAAACTGTGATAATGAAGTGAAGTGTATTGTCCTCACACTGCTAATACTACTTAAACTGTGATAATGAAGTGAAGTGTATTGTCCTCACGCTGCTAATACTACTTAAACTGTGATAATGAAGTGAAGTGTATTGTCCTCACGCTGCTAATACTACTTAAACTGTGTTAATGAAGTGAAGTGTATTGTCCTCACACTGCTAATACTACTTAAACTGTGATAATGAAGTGAAGTGTATTGTCCTCACGCTGCTAATACTACTTAAACTGTGTTAATGAAGTGAAGTGTATTGTCCTCACGCTGCTAATACTACTTAAACTGTGATAATGAAGTGAAGTGTATTGTCCTCACACTGCTAATACTACTTAAACTGTGATAATGAAGTGAAGTGTATTGTCCTCACGCTGCTAATAATACTTAAACTGTGATAATGAAGTGAAGTGTATTGTCCTCACACTGCTAATACTTCTTAAACTGTGATAATGAAGTGAAGTGTATTGTCCTCACGCTGCTAATACTACTTAAACTGTGATAATGAAGTGAAGTGTATTGTCCTCACACTGCTAATACTACTTAAACTGTGATAATGAAGTGAAGTGTATTGTCCTCACGCTGCTAATACTACTTAAACTGTGATAATGAAGTGAAGTGTATTGTCCTCACGCTGCTAATACTACTTAAACTGTGATAATGAAGTGAAGTGTATTGTCCTCACGCTGCTAATACTACTTAAACTGTGTTAATGAAGTGAAGTGTATTGTCCTCACACTGCTAATACTACTTAAAATGTGATAATGAAGTGAAGTGTATTGTCCTCACGCTGCTAATACTACTTAAACTGTGTTAATGAAGTGAAGTGTATTGTCCTCACGCTGCTAATACTACTTAAACTGTGATAATGAAGTGACGTGTATTGTCCTCACGCTGCTAATACTACTTAAACTGTGTTAATGAAGTGAAGTGTATTGTCCTCACGCTGCTAATACTACTTAAACTGTGATAATGAAGTGAAGTGTATTGTCCTCACGCTGCTAATACTACTTAAACTGTGTTAATGAAGTGAAGTGTATTGTCCTCACGCTGCTAATACTACTTAAACTGTGATAATGAAGTGAAGTGTATTGTCCTCACGCTGCTAATACTACTTAAACTGTGATAATGAAGTGAAGTGTATTGTCCTCACACTGCTAATACTACTTAAACTGTGATAATGAAGTGAAGTGTATTGTCCTCACGCTGCTAATACTACTTAAACTGTGATAATGAAGTGAAGTGTATTGTCCTCACGCTGCTAATACTACTTAAACTGTGATAATGAAGTGAAGTGTATTGTCCTCACGCTGCTAATACTACTTAAACTGTGATAATGAAGTGAAGTGTATTGTCCTCACACTGCTAATACTACTTAAACTGTGATAATGAAGTGAAGTGTATTGTCCTCACGCTGCTAATACTACTTAAACTGTGATAATGAAGTGAAGTGTATTGTCCTCACGCTGCTAATACTACTTAAACTGTGATAATGAAGTGAAGTGTATTGTCCTCACGCTGCTAATACTACTTAAACTGTGATAATGAAGTGAAGTGTATTGTCCTCACGCTGCTAATACTACTTAAACTGTGATAATGAAGTGAAGTGTATTGTCCTCACGCTGCTAATACTACTTAAACTGTGATAATGAAGTGAAGTGTATTGTCCTCACGCTGCTAATACTACTTAAACTGTGATAATGAAGTGAAGTGTATTGTCCTCACGCTGCTAATACTACTTATACTGTGTTAATGAAGTGAAGTGTATTGTCCTCACGCTGCTTATACTACTTAAACTGTGATAATGAAGTGAAGTGTATTGTCCGCACGCTGCTAATACTACTTAAACTGTGATAATGAAGTGAAGTGTATTGTCCTCACGCTGCTAATACTACTTAAACTGTGATAATGAAGTGAAGTGTATTGTCCTCACGCTGCTAATACTACTTAAACTGTGATAATGAAGTGAAGTGTATTGTCCTCACGCTGCTAATACTACTTAAACTGTGATAATGAAGTGAAGTGTATTGTCCTCACGCTGCTAATACTACTTGAACTGTGATAATGAAGTGAAGTGTATTGTCCTCACGCTGATAATACTACTTAAACTGTGATAATGAAGTGAAGTGTATTGTCCTCACGCTGCTAATACTACTTAAACTGTGATAATGAAGTGAAGTGTATTGTCCTCACGCTGCTAATACTACTTAAACTGTGATAATGAAGTGAAGTGTATTGTCCTCACGCTGCTAATACTACTTAAACTGTGATAATGAAGTGAAGTGTATTGTCCTCACGCTGCTAATACTACTTAAACTGTGATAATGAAGTGAAGTGTATTGTCCTCACGCTGCTAATACTACTTAAACTGTGTTAATGAAGTGAAGTGTATTGTCCTCACGCTGCTAATACTACTTAAACTGTGATAATGAAGTGAAGTGTATTGTCCTCACACTGCTAATACTACTTAAACTGTTATAATGAAGTGAAGTGTATTGTCCTCACGCTGCTAATACTACTTAAACTGTGATAATGAAGTGAAGTGTATTGTCCTCACGCTGCTAATACTACTTAAACTGTGATAATGAAGTGAAGTGTATTGTCCTCACGCTGCTAATACTACTTAAACTGTGATAATGAAGTGAAGTGTATTGTCCTCACACTGCTAATACTACTTAAACTGTGATAATGAAGTGAAGTGTATTGTCCTCACGCTGCTAATACTACTTAAACTGTGATAATGAAGTGAAGTGTATTGTCCTCACGCTGCTAATACTACTTAAACTGTGATAATGAAGTGAAGTGTATTGTCCTCACACTGCTAATACTACTTAAACTGTGATAATGAAGTGAAGTGTATTGTCCTCACACTGCTAATACTACTTAAACTGTGATAATGAAGTGAAGTGTATTGTCCTCACGCTGCTAATACTACTTAAACTGTGTTAATGAAGTGAAGTGTATTGTCCTCACACTGCTAATACTACTTAAACTGTGATAATGAAGTGAAGTGTATTGTCCTCACGCTGCTAATACTACTTATACTGTGAT